>JUJX01000205.1:0-33476 GCA_000800745.1 Diaporthe longicolla | reverse complement strand
CCCCCAAAAAAAAACCAAGGCGGCCTCGACCCAACCGCAACACCATCCCCGTGTAATCTCCGGCCGGGCGGCCAGATGGATCACCACTCTTACCGCCCCCACCCGCACCAATAACAGTTGTAATGCATTATTCTCCGTTCAAACAACAGTTCAACGCCCGTTTAGCTCATCGGTAGAGCGCATCACTAGTAATGATGAGGTGACTGGTTCGATTCCAGTAATGGGCATCCTTCTTCCTCGGTGATCCTGTGGTCTCTTAAACGATTGCCTCGATTGCCTTTATCTTTTTTATTGACATTTTGGCAGATTCGACTATGACTAGCACGACTATTGGCTCGACTAATTGCTCACAGCGCTGCTACTCCCGGTGCCCTCAGAGCTCGGGGGCCGATCACAGTGGTCGAGACGACACCCATTTCTGATGGCCTCGTATATGTTGACTGTTGGCCTGCAGGATGCTGTGCAACTGTCGTTCTTCTTTCCACCTTCAGCTATATCGTGGATCCCGGCCGCCGTAACATTCAAACGCCCTCCACACCACGTCCCACCACATTTATTACTGGCACACGGCAGATAAATGCAGACATGGCTGGTGAACGGTACCTACACTACATCAAGCACCATGCAGGCGTAGTATGAAGTGCGGCTATCGATGAATTCGGCCTCGGCGGAGTCGGCAGTCGGAAGGCAATTTTTATTGTGGATCACCCCCTCAGCCCCTTCAAGCATCGAGAATCGTGAATCGCACATCCGCGATCGCATGGGTGAAATACACATGCCAGGTTGCCAGGTTGCCAGGTTGCCAGGTTGTGCGAACAGGACCCTGAGTTCGGACACAACCTCAGTGCCTGTCCTCCACCTCGGGCCGCGGACCCGCTCGTACCTGGGGTCGCAACACCACAATGACCAGCCATGCCACAACCGTGGTATAGATTGGTTGATCATCGAGATCACTGCAAAGTGACACAACACCACGCTCACTCAGCCGGCCAGCCTGTCTGTATGTCTGTCAGTCTGCCGGTCAAGCTACCCGGTCAGGAACAAGCAACAGATCGACAGCCTGTCTAACATGCCACGCATGATCTGGATCTGGCAGTGGCCATCTCGCGTTGGATCAATATCGGGCAATAAACAGCGGCCACGAAGTAAACTCGGGCACGCACCCTGCATCTCTCTTCGCACCCGGCGTCTCACCCCGCTCTCGACCTCTCGGCCTCTCAGATTCTGTGTGCGCGCGCGTGTTCATTTTTTCCCTTCGTGTGTGTGCGACCGCGGCGCTGGGTCCCACAGGCGGAAGGGCTTCGGTCCCGCGATTTTGAGTTTGGGCAGACGTGTGGTTTGTGCCCCGGATCACTTCCCAAAGAAATGAACTGGAGTCAGGACTGGGCTGATGGTGGCATAAGCTTGACCAAATCAAATCAAAGCAAATCAAAGTAGGTGCAGCGCAGTGCAGCCAACGGCACATGGCAGCTGGGCAAGGGGAGAGACGGGGCCAAGGGCAGGGCGCACCGAGGACTCTTGTGCAGCAGCCGTCGGCATCGACCGATGCCCGCATTTATTTCATCACTTCTCGTTCGATGTTTATCAGCTTGGCCCGCTTCTCGCTCACAGCTGTCCTAATATTCACGACATAGTCGAAAGACGTCTGCCCGTCCTCTGCAGAGCCCTCCCCTTCCTCTGCCGTTTCTCCAGCGGGGTTCATCCGCCGTCAGCAGCTCCTCGACAATGCAATCGCCCTTGTGCCCTGCTGCCCGCCAGTGCCGGCTGGCCTGGACGCCGTTTTGGGAGCCTCTCGGTCTGCCACAGTCCTGGTCCCACCGTCCCATCTCGCCCGTCAGGCTGATGATCCCCTTGCCGCCGTTGCCCCATGGGCCCATCGCGAGCTAGATTGGGACCAGCCCATCTTCTCCACGAAATACCAAACATCAGGTACTGACGTCTGCACGCTATCCCACGCTGGCTGATGCCCTGCCCATTCCCCAGTCGGACTGCTTGCAGCCGTAGGGCCGTTGTCCTTCCTGGGCCCCCTGAGCGGCGTGGATGCGAGTACATCTCATGTTTTGTCCCATCTGCTCACTTCTCTTTCAACGTGTTGTATTTATTCAACCGGTCCCCTGGTCTCCACCATCAGCCTCCGGGGTGCAGGAGTTTCTGTCCCCCTTCCCTCTCGATATCTATCTGTCCATCCGTCGCACTGCTCTCAGATATTCCTACCTGCTCCGCTCCTCAAGTTTTATACTTGGCTCTCCCACCAGGTTTCACTGGAAACAAGAACTATTCTTTGCCTCATACAAGGCTGCAGACCGACAGGGACCTGGTCACCTGCAAGTGTAAACCCGCGAAATCGGCCGTGGCAGTGGCCCCAGAAACGTCGATTATCACGCCACATCTGTCACCGAATTTCTCCTGCCTCGTGTAACCAACAGCCATGGATGCCTCGACATTTCCCATGATGCTGAACCTTTCCTCCCAAATTCCTTTACCACTCCCACCAGATCACAAGTCTTTCTTCAAACACGGCCCGAGTCACGCCCCTGCAGCAATCCCAGGCCTCGCGCACAACCTGACGAATCCCTCGCTTCTCAAAACATTTGCCAGGGAGATGAATGGACCAATGCTTAAGAAGGAACCCTCGCTCCTGGAGAAGCACTTCCAAGAGCAACAACAACACCGCTTAAACCTGAAGAAGAAGAGCGAGGAGCAAGCGGAGAAAGAGCAACAAGAGCAGCAGCCACAACCACAACAGGAGCAGCAGCAGCCGCAGCCATTATCACAAGAGTCTGCTAGGTCATCGTCCACACCATCTGGGAGCGAATCTAGTGCAGAAACAAAGGTCCCACCTCCATCCGCCTCGCCAGACACCGCCGCCCAACACCTATTTGATCTCGGCGGCGATCATCCAGCCTTCGCTGACCCCAAATACGTCCAGATGGTCTCCCGGATGGCAGCCTTTTACCAGCAGAGATGCCAGGCGATTCTAAACTACCAACAACAGAGGTGCCAGACATGGGCTACCGGTCACAGACAGAAGTGCCAGGAGATGATGCAGTCTGCCATGCTCGTCGTGGCATGGTACATCCGGGACCGGATCGGACGGAGGAGGCGCAAGAGCAAGCGGGCTTTCCGCCGTGGCCTGCGCGAGAAAAACACCGCTGCCGCCATGAGGCGGGTGCCAAAGGGTGAGGTTGTCCGCAAGTGGGTTATGGACATCCCCGACGCCGCCCTGTCGCCCAACAACGGCATACGGGATGATGCGAAGCTGGACATGGAAGAGAGGGAATTCGACGTTGAGAAGGAGGTCACGCCCGACAAGGACAGTCAGCTGTTCTCTGTCGCGGATCAGATGATCAAGTCACAGCTGGCCAAGATCGACATCCCATTGTTGGGTGCGCTGAATCTGGACGATAGCGACAGTGACACTGATGATGACGACGACATGGGGCGCTTCCGTTATGCGCCCGAGGACTATGAGCTCGAGGATGTTGGAGAGGATGATGGAGACTATGACGACGACGACATCGACTATGAGGATGAGACCCAGGAGCCTACCGAGGATGAGATCTCCCAGGAAGCACTCAATGGAACCGGCAAGGGGTCGCTGAAGAGGAAGCGCAGCGACAGTGAAAGCGACATGGAACAAGTTGAAGTGACCGTACCGGAACCAAAGCGCCGTATCGCACTCTGAGGGAAAGGGCAGGGGGTAGGATGATAGAGAAATGCGCACACGGCATGTTGCTTTTTGGCATAAGCTTGAGGGGCTTTTACTTGTCAGGAGTTCAGGAACTTTCATTCGTGTGTAATAGTTCGGATACCCGTGTCGGCGCTTCATTCAGGCGCGGATATACATACATATGGGAAGGGTGTCTGAGTCGCCCTGTTTATGACGCCTGGGAACCGGCATGGGAATGGACATTGGATAGCCTGACATAGCTGTGGGAGTCTGGTTCGCGCTTCAAAGGCCATGGGAATTGAATCATCTAGGCGCACAGAGTAAATAGGAATATTCGTCAACTGAATCTTAAGCTCAATCTTTTCAATTAGCGATTTCCACGCGTGAATGCTTCTCATTTTTCACCTCCAAATTTGCTAGACACCAAAGCGCGTTGGCACTGCATGGAAGGCACTTGGTCGGTACCGCCCAGATCGAATAAATTGCGTCTGTTAAAAATTCCATTCGGCACCCAGGAGCCCGGCAAGGCCCACTGACAGCGCTGGAACGTCGAGGCTGCTGTAAATTGTTCTTTTATCTGAGAACATATGATCAGTCATGATCTTCCTCCGTCAAACCAGGGCAGCCCTCCATCTCCTCATCAGGATAAGCCAGCTTGCACCAGAAGCAGTACCGGTGCCTCTCCCTGAGATAGGCGACCAGCCTCGCCAGTTGGTCGCCCGCCTCGAGCGCCTCAAACTCGTCCAGCTCCTGGTCGTCCTCGTCCAGGTCGTCCGCCGACATGTAGGCTGTCTTGTTCTTCTTGTCGGTGCGGCCGGCAGGGGGCCCACCGGTGCCAACGCCCAGGGCCATCTTGTCGTCGTCGTCCATGCCATCGTCCTCGTACGCAGGCAGCTTGGCAGACAGCCCGCCGCTGCTCTGCTCCAGGTCGTACCGCATCCTGCGGTCCCGCTCTGCCTCCTCTCGGCGGCGCACTAGGCCGCGGTAGACGACGGGGACGGACTTCAGCGGCCGCGAGGACACGGCCTTCCTCGCCCCGCCGCTGACCTCACCAGCACCAGCAGCAGGGGCCGGTGACGCGCCCCCTCCGTCCTCGTCCATCTTCTCGGCAACCTTCTGCGCGGCAAAGACCAGCTTCTCCTTGCGCGCGGCGTCCCGCTCCTTTGCCATGCGCGCCCTGTAGTCCCCAAGCTCCTCGAGGCGCGCGCGCTTGGCCACCCCGGCGGCCTCGGCCGCCTCGGCGAGCTTCCTCTTCTTGTCGGCGTCGGCGCCGATGCCGCCGCGGTCCTCCTTCGTCTCGATGCGGAGAGGCTCGCTGCGGGCCGAGGGGTTGTCGCGGCTGCCCAGCGCGGAGCCCGGGGTGAAGCCCATCTTGGCCATCATGGCCAGTCCTTTGCTCTTGGTCTTTGGGTTGGCTGCTGGGGGGGCCAGCCCGGTGTCAGCAGGGCCGGCCCCAGCCGCACCGGTGATGAGAGATCTAGACAGCCCCTCCTCTCGTCTTTGTCGCTCCTGCGCCGCGAGCTCTGCTTTTGACGGGATGATGCCACGCTTGAGGCCTTCTTTCCGCAGGCGCTGGCTGCGCTGCAGGGACGTCTCTGGTTGCTTGGCGGGCGTGTCGTCGAAGGTCATGTTCATGTAGTCGTCCTCTTCTTCCCCGTCCTCGTCCGCTCCTGCTTTGGCTGGACCTGCATCCTGACCCCCGTCGGCATCTGGTGGTGATGCCGATCTGGTGGGGTCGTCCTCGTCGACGCTGCTTTGGCGGCCAAGGCTGCCGGCGGCTTTGCTGCCAAAGTGCCGCATCGCTTCGATGTTTTGGGTTTCCGCCGCAATCAAGGCCAATCTTTTTGTGAAAAGTATGAGATAGTGGGAGTTGTGTGAATTATTGCGGGCAGAGCTTATGTTTTTTTGATTTGTTGGATGCGGTGGGACTTTGGTGACGTTCACTTGAAAAAGAAGCCGCGATTTTCATTCCACCTCACATTTGGGTAGATCGTAGATGTCACTTCAGAGGTATTCATTCCATCAAGACACCTTCAACGCTAGGCCCGCCCAGTTGATGTAAACATTTCCGCAACAACGCAGTACCAACTGGTATTTATGCACGCCCCTTCTAATTCACAAGGTTCCCTCACTGCATTACTACTCGTTCTGAGCCGTACGCAGTCCTGACGCCGCCAAGTCACCCAAACCCCAGAGACTACCCGTCCATAAATCAATCGTGTACATCAAATCGCATCCAGCCCAATGCATCTCATGTCGAGTCATCCTCGGGCAGCTCATCGACCACCGTCTCAACCATCTTAATCAACTCATCTCTGCAGTCATAAGGTCAGTGGGTATTTCAACAGACACAAATAGGTCAGGGAAAGGGCACTCACATGTCAGGTCTCTCACTCGGCTCCACGCTCAAGCACTTTCTTACCACCTCCTTTATGGGATCACTGATGACAAGATCCTCTGCCGCACCGTTTGCACCACCGCCCTGGCCCATCCCGGTGTTAGTTCTCCTGACCGGCGCCTTCCTCTTCGTCCCGCCAGGCCCTTCGTCTGGGAAGCGCCAGTCCCCGCCTAGCACGCAAATACTCAGCGAGCCGCCTGTCTCGTCGCTGCGCATCTCGAAGGGCGACTTCCCTACCAGGCAGGCGTACAATGTGCATCCCATTGACCAGATATCCACCTTTGTGTCGATCACGGTACCCGTCTTGACATCGAAGAGCTCTGGCGCCCGATATGGCATCGTGCTGTGCTCTGCTGCTGTGTCTTGCGTGGCGATGGCCAGGGACCGGGATGTGATGGGGATGGGGGAGACGGCAATAGAGCCCAGGTCCATAAGGATTGGTGCCGATCCAGTATCGTCGATCATGATGTTGCCTGATGCACGTTAGCCCTGCTTGTACGGCCGCAGAAAGATTGGCTGGCGGGCAGTATCCTTACCAGGTTTGATGTCCCTGTGCGAGTAGCTCTTGATTTCTCCATCCGGCACACCCTCATTCCCGTGCATCAGCGGTCTCTGCTGCTCCGTCTCGTCGTCTTCGTCCGCCCCTCCTGACTCCTGGTTTCCATTCCTCCTTGACCTGCCTTGCGCCGCCTCAACGTTCTCGTCCACGCCATTGACGCGCATCTCCATCCTCTCGGGCCCGGGGGCGCCTCCGCTGCCGGGTCCCGTGTAGACGTGCATCTCCCTTAGCGCGCGACAGACCCCGAGGAACAGGTGCATGAGCTTCTTCTCGGGGAACTTTGTGTGGTTGACGAGGTTCGCGTTGATGAGGTCCTGCAGGTTGCCCCTCCTGTAGTACGGCAGTAGGACGTAGACGGTCTTGGAGGCCTCGCCGCCGCCGCGCTCCGAGGCGATCGCGTAGTCAACGCTGTGAATGATGCCGGATGTGTTGGCGAAGAGCTTGTAGGCATCGACCTCCTTCATGGCCTGCGCGACGGACTCGGCGCCGAACGGGCATCGGATCTTTTTAAGGGCGAATAGCTCCGAGGTCGACGTGTCTTGGACGAGGTAGACGTAGGAGAAGCCGCCCTATTGTGGTACATGCCAATGAGATTGTTGTCCTGCTTCTACTTGGGATTGGGAGCTGACCTACCTCGCCGAGTAATCTCAGGATCTTGAAGTTGCGACTGTTGATCTTGAGCGACGGAGAGCCGGGAAAGCAGTTCAGGCAGTTCCCGAAGGAGGTGATGAGGTCAAGAAATACTTGCGCCATTGTGATAGCTATATCGGCGCAAGATCTAGAGTCAAGGTCCTGGAGTGCTCGGGGAAGGTATCGTCAACCTTGCGAGGTGCGCACGGCGCGTTGTCCACGACCACCTCTCTCGGCCGGCGTCACTTCCAATGTGAGACGATGTGGCGTGTGTTTCAACGGTGCACGTCGGCGTTGCTAGAGCGTTGGGGGGCCCACGGACAGGGCGGCATCAATTGATCGGGTAGGGGTCGATGCGACAGAGCTGCTTCGTTGTTGTAATGTGCAATTGCAGAGTTGATACCGAAGAGATGGTTTGTTTCTGAAGATGAAGTACAATAGTTGGAACGGGGCAACTATCTAAACTTGAGTACCTTCGTACTGCGTGCTGTGCTGGTCCCTGGCGATACGTAAGCTGTCCGTCCCGGGGTTCTTTCCCAGTATTCGTCAGAGCTCCAAGCCATTCAGGTGGGCCGGGAGCAGGGGTGTCCAGCTTCTTAGCGGCCATTACGACACTAACACCTGAAGAGCTGTGCACCTTGCGACGATCCCGTTTGCACCTAAACCGTCAGTCAGTCCTGAACATGAATACTAATAGCCACTTATCCCGTACAAACTCGGATTGAGACCTTACCATTACAAATATTGCATGAGCACACGGGAGTTCCAGGTGACTCCTGGTTGGCCTGTCATTCAAGTCTTTCTCCTCCCTCGGGTTGATATTGGCAAACCCCCTAGACTGAGTACTCATTTCTGAGAGGATTAGATGGGAGAGACAGGCCAAAAAGTTTGCTAGTCGATCTTGTACAGGATCTCGGCCACGTTGAACCACCCCTCATATTCCACCGTATCCCTCGTTTCATCCAAATCAAAGTGGTAGTGGCCGCCCCTGTGGCTGTCCTCAGTACCGTCGGCCCCAAAGCAGTGGGTATGCTCTTTCCTAAGCCCAAGGTCTTTGTCGTCGCCGGAATGGACGACGGACAAGCACACCATCGGTGTGTCCATGTCGTACCAATGGAGCCACCGGTCGACCTCTGTGCGGCTCGTGAACGGCTTGTCAGGAAAGTCGGGCATCACATGCATCTTCAACTTGCCCGAGCGAACCACAAAAACACCACCCAGGCTGATCAGCCTGTCACCGTAGACACCCGCGAGGCCCTTCTGAATGGCCTCGGTGAAGTTCAGTTTCCCGGTCCTGCCTTTTCCCTTGATGTGCAACACCGGCCCCGTCTCTCCGTCGCAGCCAAAAAGATTACACATCAGCGCACATCCTGTCGAGGTGCCGATCCTCTCACATAGAGCGCCTCCGTCTTCCAGCACCTTGGCATAGCGAGTGCAGTTTCTCAGTTCCCCATCTGCGGCAGAGCCGAACGCAATGTTTGGCGCCAGCTCAATGTTGCGTCCCACGTCGAAGAATGGCCCGGCACCTGCTCCAATCAGAACACCATTTGACATCTCCATCTGTCCAGAAAGCCTGAGCAAGTCGTATCGCTTATCCAAGTTAATCTCAGGAAAGAGGTTTCTCTGCCCGCCTATGTCTGCGACGCGTGGGTTGCCCGAGAGGCCGTGATCGGCAAGGTGGAACGGGGGTTGGCCTAGGTCGGGTGGGGTGGAAACCGAAGCACTTGACGTGCCGAAGTTCGACTCAAGCCCATTGCGTACCGCGGCAGCCACTTCATCGAGTGGAGGAGGGTGAAGAAGGACTTTTCGAACAGGCCAAGGGCTCTCGGTCATTGTCTCAACAGTTCAAGAAGACGAGCCGGTCTGATTGCTTATACTACCCTAGGGTAGTCCGCACTCAGGTTCGTGACAGGCAGGTACCCTTCCAAAGTCGTTTCTGAAAGGCGACGCGTCCAACGTCTCGCACCACGAGGACTTGGGGTTGATAGTGGCAGTAGCTTATACTGGCAGTTGTGGATGATGCACGAGACTTTCCGAGAGCCGAAAATCAAAGGCGGGGTTCGGTAATAAGCAGTGTGGTGCAATTGGGCCCAGATGTGGCTCCAGATGATCAGGCCGTGTCGACGTATACGATCTTGCTCGTGTGGCACTTGTCTTGATTCTACATGTCGCTTGATAGAGCAGGCACCTTGCCTCTGGTTTTTGAAGATGGGCCCATCACGCTATATGCAAAGGCCAGTGAAACCGTTAGTCAAGTAGGCTGTGTTTTACAATACCCAAAAGATCTCGTTATATTTCAATGTCCAAAGCAAAATTTTGTGAACTAGTACTGTCCGAGCAATCTAGACAAGTATGCAGATCCCACTGGGAAGTGTTGCTGCTTATTAGGCCATTCCAATCGTGCGTCCCAGAGATAGTACAAAATTAAGACGCCACTCCACCGATAGTCAAAATATAAGAGGTGGTTCCGTTCTTGCTTCGTATACATCTAAAGTCGTATGTGATGCCCTTATTGTACAGTGGTAAACACTAAAAGGCCTATCGCTGTGAGGGAGCAAGGTTGAGATCAATTCTATGAGATCGGAGATTCACGCCCGCAAAAACGGAGGATACACCCATACTAGGCACCTCAGAGACCATATCTTATCAGCCTAGCCCATCTCACAGGCCTATCCTATAAGAGTTTATCCTATAGAATCTAAGTCTATAGTATATTATCTTATTAGGAGGTTATCCTATATAATACTCTCTTAAGGAGGTTGTCCTGTAGGAGGCTGTCCTATGGGAGATCTCATTTTATTTAACACTGACAATTTCTCCCGAAGCCGAGGGGCTACTCTATTCGGACAACCATTCTTGTTCGACCGGAGAACGTTTGACGCGCTATAAAGTCAAGCAGCATGCGCCCTCACAGTCGCAATCCTTTGCCTCGTTAAACAGTCTGGGGAGGGGGGGTTGTATGCGTGGTTTTGTGTGTGTGTCTATTCACCGCCGCTATTTCTGGGGAGGGGTTCTGTTGGTGCACCAAAAGGGGACTTGGACTGGTACGGCTACAAATGTGAGCAGTCATTCTGCTGGTTATTTGGGATCATCCTTTCCCGGGCCAGGTTGCCTGTAAGTTCGAGAACGCGAGTATGCACGTTATAGGGATAAACATTGGCTATATATCCACTTCCCCTCGCTGCAGAAGTGTTGGTCAAATTTGCTGTGTGTTGGGTGTGCCACCCACCATCGTGTCACCCAATAGCGCTTACGCCTGCCTCTTGGCCTAGTATTTCAACTTGACCCCAATAAGATCTACTCGAAACATCTTCTATAGGTAGACGGAAGTTTTAATCCAATTCCAAACAACCTGTTCAGGTCCTGCTTTGTCTCTAGACCTCCTTCCGAATAGACATATCGACAATGGCCCAATTCCGACTTGACGGGGTAGCCCTTGTAGTTGGCGTGAGTAAAACACCAACTTGCCCCGCTTCTGATGCCAAGATCGGGAATATCGTAATAACATCTCTTCGATAGGCGGCCGGTGGTATCGGGCGAGAAGTCGCCTACACGTTTGCTGAAGCTGGTGTCAAAGGTGCATTGCTCGCGGATGTTATTTCCAAGGGAGCAGACGAAGCGTCCGAACGGAGCAAGGCTCTGGCATCCAATCCTGACTATCAATGCGTTTCCACCTCGGTTGATGTTACGGACGCCGCGTCCGTGGATGCCATGGTCAAGCTTGCACTAGAACGCTTCGGTCGTATTGATTACTGCGTGAATGCCTTCGGGGTGAGTTATTGTGCAGAGAGCGCAGTGCCGACTGAAATACGCTAACTACAAGCCACCACAGGTGGATGTTGCTTCCTATATTCCATTCGATCAGACCGATCCCGACAATTATGATCGAGTTCTTGGGATCAATACCAAAGCAATCTTTCTTGTGACGCGAGCCGTTGGGAAGATAATGCGCTCTCAGGAACCGGCCACGGTCAGTCTTGGAAGACACGGAAGTCGGGATTCTGGTCGGGGTTCCATTGTCAATGTGTCTTCCGCCATGGCATTTGTCGCCGTGCCGGGGAAAGCGCCCTATACGACCTCTAAACATGCCGTCACGGGCATCACAAAAGCTGCGGGTATGTTTTGTCTGACATTACTCATAATGATTCCCATCACTGACCATGAAAACAAAAAAGCGATCGACCTAAAAGGATATGGCATTCGTGTCAACCAGGTGTGCCCCGCATGGGTGAGGACTCCGATGTACGAGGAGGAATGTCGGAGGATACCGCAGACGCCCGAGAACCTGAAGAAGTTGACCTCTTTCGATCGCCCGCTCGAGCCAGATGAGGTGGCATCGGCTTGTCTGTATCTGTGCTGCCCGGCCACGATGTATATCAATGCAAGTACTCTGCTTATGGATGCTGGAATTACGGGCGCGGTCACCATTTGAGCGCCCGGACAGCCGGTCTCTGATCCATACGAAGCGGAAAGAACATGGAGAGGCAAAAGAAAATAGGTCCTAATTCTCAGTACCGCACGGAAGAAAAAGACGTCCAGTTTGTCAATGGCAGAATAAGTCCAATGGTGATAGAGTTGAAGTATATGGTTTTTAAAAAGTCATTATCTTGTGTCTTCTAGCTATAGTGGTATCTGCTTTTTCTGGAACCACTACACAGAAGCTTGTTGGAGGAGCTTGCTCTTCCTCCTCAGACGCAAGCCAAGTTTCCTGAATACAAATGGGATCGGAATCATGATCACCGCCAGACAACCGAGAAAAGTAGAGGCCCATTGTATACCAAGGTTCTCGAACATCTGCCTGGAAAAGAGAGGGAACCCTGCCGCAACCGCTGAGCGGAGCATGATGTTTGCCGCAACTGCTGAGGCGGCCCTGGTACAAATAAATCAGTCTCTGTTTCGCGTGACAAGCGAGAAAATTTTTGGCAACTCACAATGGCAGATACGCGTCTACCAAATAGTTGAAGCAAGGTAGGAAGACACATAGAATGCCAAACCCTGTGAACAGGCCTGCCAGGGTGGGTGCGGCCCAGTGGATCTCGGGGTCGAATCCAGTCCAACCGAACCTATTAGGATGAGATATTGTTAACATGGAAATTGAGGAATTAGAGCGAAGTGAGGATTTGACGAACCAGAAAATGCCCATTGCAAATATAGGTGCCCCTATGAGAGTAGGTGACAAACGCCACTCAGGAACCGGCACATTTCCATTGTCCGCCAGCTTCCTCGCATATGCCGAGTGTTTCGAGAGAATGAAGACAAGCGCCAGAGTCAGCCCTATGAGAAGGCCGAGGAATGGGAGGCCACTGACGCCAGGGGCCATGCCGTGGGCCTCCTCGAACACGATGGGGTAGGCTGTGAGGAGGCAGTAGACGATCCCATAAATAAACGACATGTACATCGATACGAAAAGAATGACAGGCTCCGTTACCAGCATGAGCAGCGGCCGAGTGAAGTACTTCTCGGCCAACGCCCTCGCGTCAGTCTCAACCCTTTCGTGCCGGGCCTGAATCCCCCAATTTCCGGTCCGGCGGCGCATTGCGGCCGCCTTTTCCACAAGGATGCACGGCGCGTAGGTCTCCCGCAGAAAGAACAGCGAGACTGCCCCATTGACAAAGCTCAGGATCGCAGGGATATAAAGCGTCCACCTCCAGCCCAGGTAGCTAGAAGTGATGAAACCACCCACAAAGGGGGCTGTGAACGGCCCGCCAAAGACCGTCAGGGCGTACAGCTGGATGGCGACGCCGCGGTAGGTGTTGTCAAAGATGTCGGCCAGCACGCCTGGCACGACGGTGAGCTGGCCTGCGCCGCAGGCCCCCGCGAAGAAGCGGCATATTGTCAGAGTCTGAATGTCCTTGGCTACGGCGGAGGCGACGGTAAAGATGCCTCCAGCAAGCATCGAAATGGTCAGCGGCCACCGGCGGCCCCATAGTTCGGACGCGGGCGCCCAGATCAGCGGGCCGCACGCGAAGCCCAGCACATACAAGGTGGTCCCGAGCGTGCCGACTTCCCTCGACACGCCGAGGTCGCTGCTGGCTGCCTGGGTGGCCGGGGCGAAGACGGCGCTGTTGAAGGATACTATGTAGGTCCCGAGACAGACCAGGATTGATGTGAACAGTCTGTGATAGAAGAGAAGAAGTTGTTAGACTTTCGGCCAATGTTTCGATGAATTTGGGATAAAGCTTACTTTTTGGAGCGTCTCCAGTTGTAGGGATGTAGCGGATCGTCTGCTTCGTCGAACTCCACCGTATAGATGTCGGGCTCCGGCAGCACAGGTGGGAGGGACTTGCCCATTCCCATGGACAATTTCTCCATGGAGTCCATTGTGTCAACTCCTATGATGAATTTGTTAACGTCTAACTCGAGTTCTTGTTTGCAAGACGATTTGTATTTACCAGGGACACCAGAACCCTATATGTCAGGTGAGTTTGTTATGCCTCGGGTCTCAATTTGGATAGAAACACTCAAGTGACTCTGACGAATAAGATTCACCGTGAAAGGTGCAAAAGAAACACGAGGGGTGTGTCAAGAAATTGTCTGGCATTTGATTAATTCCTGCTTGAATCGTAATCGTCATTTGTCAATTAGACATCTCCCGGGCGTTGCGGCTCTCTTGTAGTCTCAAACATTGGCCTCTTTGGCTTAAGTTGTGGCGGAGAGGGGAAGCCGCAATATCCGCACCGCTTACACCGGAGCTCGATTCTAGTGTTAGGTGATCACTTGAAAATACTGTACAACATTGATCCGGCGAGAGGAATTAATAATATTTTGATAATTTCCTTTTTCATAATCCTTGTTCTTCACAGTTCGATTTCTCAACCAGATCCGCCCATAAAAGAAGGGCCAGACATTAGATCCGCATGCAGGAATTGGTCGAAATCTACCCGCTGAAGCCCGGGAAGGTCAGCGACCAGGGCACCAAGCCAGGAATAGTCCTCGGCGCTGGGACTGATTTGTTGTTGTGGTGGTGCTGCCGCCTGTCGCTCTTGATGATGGATGTTGAGGGCCTCGCCGAGGATTGCAATATCGTCCTTCCTGCGTTGCTGGTGCAGCAGAATTAAAAGACAGGCCGCACTATGGGCCTCCCTCATGGCTTCTGTGTCGTAGGTTGAGGCAACGAGGCTCAAGGTCTGCATCGCTTCTGGGAGCATCGCAAGAGACGATCGAGTGTCCATCACGAGGAGAAAGCATAATACGTGGAAAGGGACGTTCGCAACCTGGTGCCATGGGCAGCATTCCGTGACCATCTTCCGAGCGCAGCCAAGTCCCTTCTTTAACAAAGCGAGTACCTGCTCTGCCAGGCCTGGTGAGATGTCGAGATTCTGTGTATGGATGCGCCGCAAAATACAGAGCACAAGATTGCACTGTGCAAGAACAGACGGCGGTCTGGTGTGGACTCCTCCCACGACATCAGGAAGTGTTGACGTGAGATCCGTCTCGTGCTTCAGCCTCCCCGGATCGAGGCTGACTGACACGGGCAAGAGACCCAAGACTTCAGCCGTGTAGTCCCCCGGCTTCGGTTCCGGCGGCAAGGGTAACTCGTCTGTCCGGAAAGAAACACGGGAGAGCCCCAAGTCGAAAGAAGTCCACGCATTGAGGTGATGGGCAACTCCCACCAGCCTCCTCTGGATATCTGGGTCGCATTGTGCGCTGGGCAGGAGGACTGACGGGGACCCGGGGTGAAGCCCTGAGGCTTCGACAAGGTGCATCAAGGTGGAGCTTGCGATCCAGGTGGAATGGGGCGAGTCCGTCATCCGGAGGTAACAGACCCGGAGGGTCCAACCGGTCAAAAGATCTATGGGTGGAGGCCCAGATAGATGATAACTGTCCAGACAGGCACGAGCCGAGCGAACCAGATGTAATTCCGTGATGGTAGCATTTCGTTGCGAAAATAAACATCCGATAGCAGCGACTCCGCCCAAGACACTGTCATATATGCCGGATGCCTGAGGTGATTCCCATCTTGCGGTCAGCTTTGCGAAGAAGTGCTCTTGATCTATGAAGCCATAGCAGGGGTCTACTTTGTCGAAGTAAACCTTGGCCAGGAACTTCATATGCTCTAGCGAGGTGATCTCAACCACTGGCAGTGGAGAGGTAGCGAAATCCATCTGGGAGGACAACTGCCTTGTCCCGATGTTCCACCCAAAGAGGTTAAGTTTCGGAGCCTTTGAAGGATCGATCTTGAGGCCGAGATTCCTGACGAAGGCCGCACCGGAGTTGGCCTCAAGGCGTCGGACAAGGCCGCTGTGGTCAGAACCGACAGTGCTGGGCTGCTCAGGAGCGCTTGTCTGCACAGGCGGTGACACGACCGAAGACGGCCCGGGGATGGCCTGGGCGGCAGGTCGGGAAGCCCTATGTCGAAGTTCGGGCTCGTAGTAACAGGAATAGCCCCAATCGGTGCAGGTGAGGCAGGGTTCATTCCCGTCGCATCTTCTCTTGCGCTCCCGGCAAGGCCCACAGGCCTGACGGGACCGCTTCCGCTTTAGCGAGCTCATGCTGTCAGACCAGACTGCATCAGTGGCCGGATGAAGGTCTCGACAAGACACCACATCGTGACGCTGCTTGGTGGAGAGCGGGTGAAGTGGAAAGTGCGGAGTTGACGACTTGACGCTCCGAGCGGGAGCTGCGGCCCGCTCGGCTATTGCGGAAAGGCGGAAACAGTATGTCCATGATCTTGGGCACGATACTCAGCAGTCTAGTCAGATCTCGTCCACAAACAACCATTGTTCCCCGATGGAAGCTATGTTGTCATCTGGATTTTGTTCTCATTGGCAGGTGTCTGGTTCCTGTTCCCGGCGTCAGCAATTTCAAATGTGTGCACTTGGATACCAATATCACACACTGACTATTCCTGGCATCAATGATACTTACCTAGGTAACCAAACACGTCCCTCCCTATTGTGTGGAAATGCTCCAGTGTCACATCTTCCGGTGGCATGTATTGCTACTAGTCCAGAACACACTGCCTTGATATATTATCCTCTTGACATTTTCTTCTTGAAAAACCCAGCCTCCAGGGCTCCTACAGGAGAAGTTCCATCGTTACGTTTACAAGCCTTCCCATCTTGAAAGTCCTTTTGAATCTTTCATGACGTGCGTATTCAACAAGGCGGGCCGATTCTTCTTAAATAATGAGACAATCGTTCAATCTAATCAAACTAATGCTGCTATCGCCTACTAACATGACACCAACAGTGCTGATCTATCAATGCAGTCTCCGTGTCCCGCAATTCCATCGCTCATGGGCCACAAAGGCACTCGCTCAAAGCCACAAGCGGTAGGTGGCAACCTCAAACGGCCGGAGCGTGATTGGGTAGTTGCCATCATCGTTCTTCTCCAGCGCCGCTTCGCCGGGTATCTCGTCCTCGAGCACGTCGACCTTGGTGATCTTCTGCACATCCCAGGTTGTCTTGATAGCGGTGCGGGAACGGCCGCCCAGGGACTCATACATGCGTATGATGACACACTTGCCCTTGCGGGCGGGGAGGTCGCCGCGGCTGACATCCTCATCATCCTCGCCCCGCTTGACTGCATCCAGAACGATGGCTGAGTCGCCTACCAACTTAACAGGTGCCTCGAATGACAGCGTCTTGGGCTTGCGGGCCAATACTAGCGGGCTGTTGAATTCGTAGCCGGCGCGAACGGTGGCGCTTCCCAGAGGGCCCTCGTGTGGCAAGATCGCGTACCGGATCTTGTGTGTGCCCATGTCCGCGTGCTCGTCGGGAGCCTTGGGGGAACGGAGGAGCGACAGGCGCATCATGTCCCCGCAGGTCGCGAATCCGTATTTGCTGTCGTTCAGAATGGAGACACCATAGTTGGATTCAGACAGATCAGCGAATTTGTGGCAGCACACCTCAAACTTCGCCATGTCCCAGTCCGTGTTGTAGTGTGTTGGTCGCTTCACGATGCCGTACTGAGTCTCGTAGCTGGCATCGGTGTTCCTCAAGTCGACAGGGAACTCGACCTTGAGGAACTTCATGTCCTCGTGCCAGTCGACCTCCGTGCTGACCTCGACGTATGATTGTTGACCCTGGAGAGCGGCGGACAGGCTGACAGTTGAGACCAGGTTGCTCTTTTCGCTGATCTTAACACGACTGGTCAGGCTAACACGATAGCTCTTGTTCTCGCTGATCTTGGTGTCATGGACAGGGAGCTCCTTCCGGGAATCGAGGTGGAAGACCTCGACGTCCCATGCTTGCCAGTACAGTGGCTTGTCGTCGAAGATGACAAATTGATTTGCCCTCCCCGAAATGGTCTCGCGACCTGATCGGCGGTCGTAAAGCGATGTAATGACGCCATTTTCGACCTTCACCCAAAGTTGCTCATTCTGCATGACGAAAACCCCCTTCGACACCTCTTCGATCGAGACAGCGGCCCCTTCCACGGATGGTGTCTTGAAGGGCCTGAGGGTGAGATACGGACCCTCGCCGCAAGCGACAGCTGGCGTGTTGCCCAGCTCCACAATACTCTTCCTGGGCCAGAAAATGCCGTTGAGTGCTGTGGCATTCTCGATCGAGGTAGTGCTGGTGGTCTCCTCGCCAACACCAAGCGCTTCTCTCGCGTCTGCGAGACACTTCTTACCAAGCTCGTACACATGAGCATAGAGCTTTCTAGGGTTAGTATCATGGCTTTGACAAATCAAGAAGTGGGGTGAGGCCAAGGGGGAAGGAAAAGAGATGGAATGCTTACCTTATCAGAGTCGTCATAACACATTTCAATGCAGCTGCCAGGAAGGCAGTCATGGAACTGGCAGAGTAGAACATTCTCCCACATGGAATCAATGTCCGCCTTGGGGTACTTGTATGTCGAGTTCTTTAACGAGGCGATGGTGGCAAACAGCTCTAAAGACCTCAGCATGAACTCGCAGGTCCGATTGTTGCGCTTGTTACGCGCTTGGGTGGTGTAGGTGCCTCGGTGGAGCTCAAAGTAGAGCTCGCCGTACCACGTCACGAGCTTGTCAGCCTTGGGGATGATCTTGTCAAAAAAATCATCGACAGAATTGCCCATGTGGACCCGTGGCAGGCCTCCGGTCCTGTCAGCTATGCCTCTGCAACGACGGAGCTTCTCAAGGTGTTCCCAGGTTGGACCACCACCACCGTCACCCTTGCCGAAAACGAGGAGAGAGGTGTGGTCTTGATCCATGGACTTGTGTGAGGTGACGCTGCGTCTGACGTCGCCAAATTCAGCGTTGGAAGTGTACGTCTCTGCTGGCGGCATGTGACAGACGACCTGGGAGCCATCGAGAGCCACCCAGTTGAAGGTGGTGTGCGGGAAGTTGTTGATGTTGTTCCAGCTCAGCTTCTGGGTCAGGAAGCGATCCATGCCGGCGAGCCTGCACAGCTGAGGGAGCTGCGCAGAGTAGCCAAATGTGTCCGGAAGCCAGAAAGTCTGGCTGCGCTGGCCAAAGTGGGACTCGAAGAATCGCTGGCCATAGATGAACTGTCTCACAAGAGACTCTCCGCTGGGGAGGTTCGTGTCGTGCTCCACCCAGCTGCCCCCGATCGGGTGGAATTGTCCAGACTTAACCTTCTCCTTGACCCGGTCGAATACGTACGGATAATACTCCTTGAGCCACTTGTACTGCTGGGCCTGGGAGCAAGCGAAGTTCAGTTCGGGGTACTCCTCCATCAAGTTGCACTGGTTCGTCCAAGAGCGTGCAACCTTTCGCTTGGTCTCGTCCCAAGGCCATAACCAACATGTGTCAATGTGGCAGTGTCCGATTCCGTAGACGAGAGGCTCCTTTCCGCTGTCGTAGACTTTCGCAGAGTCGACGTTGCCAATGTACTCACGGGCGATCTCGCGTGCCCTCAGAATGGAGTCCTGGTTGCCCACCTCAATGGTTTCGATAATGCGGTTGATGACAGCAAGGGCCTGGTGCTCTTCCCATGAGTTTTTGGCGAGCTCCCTAGCAGCATCCCCGATGATCCACATGTCGATTCGCAGCTGCCGGGCCTGGACGTTGACGGCCACGATGTCGGCCTTTGAGAGAGCGAACATTCGGTTCGGGTCGGGGGGCTGGATAGTATCACCTCCTGTGGGGTTTCCAAACATGCCATTGCACGCCATCTCGACGTAGAATGTGTGTTCCTCGCCATCCCGAAAAGACTCCGGAAGAAGCCATTCAATACGCTCACCACCACCGGTCAGGCCCTGAAGCGGGTTTCCGTCTGAGGACCAGACCATACCCTCACTGTTGGAGTCCCAGTGAAATTCAAGACGTTCCTTGTCCCGAAACTCGTCGGGAACTGTAAGCTGGACCTTGAACCAGTGGGTGGTCCATGAAGGGCCAAAGGCACGGCCGGTCTCGGTGTCCTTGAATTCATGTGAGACGGCATCCTCGAACGTAGGACGCTCTTGTCCTGGAGCCGCCCAAGTAGAGAGCTTCACGTGTGGACGACCAGAGGCACGACCCTCGTCATACATTCTAGATGCATGGCTGGTGGTCAGCAGTGTTCACAGGGGAGTGGAGAGGAGGGACTGACGCATTGAGAGTGACATTGCGATACTGGTTATCCTTGTACTCGTGCTCAATACGGTCGAGATAGATGTGGTCAATCAGCTTCCCAACCGGCTTCCGGGCCAGAAGAGGGTAGTCGGCCTTGGGCTTGGAGAGGC
Source organism: Diaporthe longicolla (assembly GCA_000800745.1). NCBI lineage: Eukaryota > Fungi > Ascomycota > Sordariomycetes > Diaporthales > Diaporthaceae > Diaporthe > Diaporthe longicolla. Next base: position 13,607 of record JUJX01000205.1, on the reverse strand, counting down.
GGGAGAGGTCTCGTTCGCCGCCCATGTTGTCCTTGCTGTCGACCGAGGCCTTGCTAAGCAAACGAATGATGTTAGTGGTTGCGCTTCAGAACATCAAATGAGTTTTGATGTTTGTAGGTAGAAATGATGGTAATATAGCCCTTGACCAAGAAAACAGAGCAACGGCGTTTGTTATTGTTGGATGGGATAGTTTATGTTTCAAGCTCTCTGGGAGCTTGTAGCTTGCGAGAGTGATGTAACATGACATGGCCCACATGAGCTTCTGCAGTAATAAGTGTAGTTTGACCCCCGGATCCTTGTGGGATGATGCAGGGGCAGACGGCGCCACCCTTTGGTTCGTGCGGGGTTGGCTGGTTCGCTCAAGCTGTCTGTTATGGACAGGCAAGCGGGGATAGACCGGAAAGGAGAATACCTGGGGCGGGGAACTGTTGGAGATGTCTTGCCCGCCTGGGGGCATGACCCTGTGCCGCCCAAAACAGGAATGAGGATTTTATGAGAAGGGGAAGCCAAGAGAGGTTGAGAGGGTGTCTAAGAGATGTATTCGGTGGCGGGTGACATCGGAGCGGGACAATGGCTTTGTTGATCTGTATTCTGCTTTGGACCGTTCTCTGGACACAGAACTGCTCGGGTACCGCATTTTGACCAGAACAGCAAGCAGCTGGGCTCCGGGCTGCGTAGTAACGTGAGGCCAGCCAGTCAGGTTTTTGGCTTACCTGAATTTTTGGATCGTCATTGTCCTTAAGTGGTAGTTGTCCATAACAGCTGTCAAGTCTGTCTGCCACTATTACGAATGTGACGGGAGTTGATACAGAGGTTGGGAGGCATCCAACATGGAGGAAGAGGTTGGAGGACGCGGGTAGGGTGTGATGTTTAAGCTTATGCAGACCAAGGAAACTCAAGAAGAGGGCGAGGCATGTCGTGTGACAGGTCCAAAGGTGAGGTTCAAGGGCTGCCCAGGCCACTACTGATATTGCTGCCCGGTGGTGATGGAATGGGTTGTAGGAACGGAAGCCTTCATCACAACATCGTGGTATATAAATCCGTTCCTGCCTGCTTTTGGCTGACGATGCTAGAGCTTGTTGTTACGCCGCCGAAGGCCTTCCCCAGCCCGGCCGTGTCGCGGAAAGCACAGAGTACATAGAAACACTCCCAGGCAGCCTTCCTGTCCAGCTTCAAAAGGAAAGAGCCAGCTACTCAGGCAACTGGATACCATCCGAACTGGTCACATGTGACGGTTCGCTTGCTTGCCGGCAGACTATTCCAGCCTGCAGGCTGTCTTGCCCGGTTTCTAGATAGAACCAGGCAGTACGGTTACACGTACAGCATTGGCAGTGGCAGCTGAGATGTCATGGGGGCCTATATCGCTTGGATGGTCTGATCTGTCTCTACACGACCAAGATCCCAAGGTCATGCTGCCACAAGATGAGGCCTCTGCAGCAGAATGCCCTGCAGAGTCACCAGGCAGGTCTTCCTGCTAGAACAGTATCAGCATATGAAAAGACTTGGGACTATGTCACATTCACGCACCCTACCTTTACCAGAGCCCCATTCTGGGGCGTCACTTGATTGTCCCCAATGTTGTACAAAGGTGAGAAGGTGGATAATGTGGACAGTGGTTACTCCAAGGCACTTCGACAACTTGTGAAGTTTGAGTGTGAAATCTGTGAATAAAATGCACAATCTGTGCTATGTTGCACAATATGGAGCACAAGACCAGCAAACTCAATTCTGCCGGCCAGCCCAGGTAGAGAACTACCGGTTCTTTGACTGCTTCCGTTTTTGCTTCTCCCTCTCGTACTCGTTTGCCGCGTGGCCTTCCTCGCCCTGGATATCCGCCACGATCCTCTTGTACTTCTTCTCGTACGCCTCGTCTCTCTCCTTCTTTGCCCTGAGCTTCTCGCGTGCCAGGAAGTTGGCCTCCTTGCGAATCGCCCGCATTTCGCCCTTCTTCTCCTTCTTGTACTCCGCCCGCAGCTTGGCAGCCTCTGCCCGCTCTCGGTCCGGGTCGTAGTGCTTCTCGGGGTCGAAGTCGTCCTCGAACTTGGGGATAAAAGTCTTGATGGCGAGTGGCTTGTGGTGATGCAGCTCAAGTGGTCTCCGCGACAGAGCCGCCACCTTCAGGGCGCGGGAGAGGTGTGCAATCGCCTTCCCAGCATCCTGTAGGAGCGCGTCCGGAAGATGCTGTCGATTGGGCTTGAATGTTAGATACTCCAAAGTTCTGAGTGCTGGCTCAAAGGTTTCGAAGAATGAGGGCTTCCCAGCCCACGTCTCAGAGGCCGCCAGTATTATTGATATGTTGCTGCTCAGTAGTGCGACCTTCGTCTCGCCAGAAAGCTCGGCGTCGGATGCCCGGCAATCATCGCAGCTGAGTTTGCGGATCGCAGTCTTCTTGGCGCCACTGGTTCGTATTGCAGGACGTGGTTCGTGTACTGGGAACAAGCCAAATTTCCGTTTGGGCTTTTCAGGTGCCAGTGCACAGATGGTGTTCAGTGTAAAGTTCATGACCTCTGGCACATAGCGCTTGGCAAGCTTCTGGTACTGTAAAGACTGAATGCACAGGTAAGTCCCCGTGGCATAGTCTGCCAGGCTGCCTGGGACCTTCTGGCCCAGAAACCGCGCCATTGACAGCATTGCCGGCGTGGCGACCTGATGGAAATGATCCGACGTGGGAAACATAGAACCAATTGCTGTCAAGACATACAAATCCCCGACTTCAAGTGCCAAAGGTCGTTGGTCTCCCATATCCTCAAGATGCGATCGGAACTCCTGTGCAATCTCGACTGGGAACATCTTAGCTAGAGAATGGACATGCCGAATCACGTTCTCTAGCGTGGCGTACAGACTGTCGTCGGAGGCTGAACCTAGGTACGCGATGTGCTGCACAAGGGCTCTGGCAAAGTTGCCCAATTTCTCCTTGTACTCACTCCGGAGCTTGGGATGGTATAATGCTCGAATACGTTGAATGACAGTTGGCTGTTTAGACAACGGGATGTCCCGAACAACCTCTAGAAACTCGGAATGGCTTTGCGGGCATGGAAATGTGTAGGGTAGGCCATCATCGGTTGCGTTCGTGTCGCCGAGTCTGGATTCCCTGTTAAAGATGGAATCCTTCGCTTCGCTCTCCGTGAGAAGCCCTCTCGTGAATTCGTCATCCTCGTCATCTTCGGCGGCCGCACCCTCGTCGTCGCTTGAGGAGAAATCGGCGTCGTCAATTTCGCCCAGGTCCGAGCCACTCGCCACCAAGTCGTCTTCGATCACAAAGTCGTCTTCATCGTCGAATCCAAGTTCTGTTGCGGTCGGTCGTGCTCTGATGCCTTTGCCAAGACCGAAATCGACATCCTCGCCGTCAGTCCTGATGATTTCGAATGCAGGCTTGTCGTCGTCATTGATGGCCTCGACCTCTGGCTCGCTTTCCTCGTTCTCTTCCGAATCACTCACTTCCTCACCTCTCATCCGCTTCAGTCTCTTCTCTTCTAGTTCGCGTAGCCGCTCAGCCTCTTTCTCCGCGATTTCTTCGTCTGTCTTCGTCCTCATCGTTGGCTTTGCTCGCTTATCCTGCGTCATTTTTCTCACTGCGAGATCGTAATCCTTTTCAAAGGCTTCTCTGTCCAGTCCTGCGACAGCCGGTGGCTTATTGTCGTCTTTTGTGCCATCCAATGGCGTCTCGGCATTCTTCTTCATGCGCTGGCCCATGAGAAGTGATCGAATGTCGGCTGTCTCCTTGTCCAGCTCCATTCTGAGGTCCTCGTCATCCTCCTTCGCAGCTTGGCGCTCGTATTTGTGGAATTTTGACTTGGCGATAACTTCTTCCATGACCTCCTTCTTGGACTTCTTCCTCTCCGGCTCCTTGTCATCACCTGCTTCGTTGGCTTCCACTTGGTCTCGCAACCGCTTCAGCCTCTTCCGGTTGTGCTCTTCCAGGTCTGACATGTCTGAGCCATCGTCGGAGAATTCTTCGTTGAAGTCGTCCTTGAGTTCGCCCTCTTCATCGAACTCGAAAGCCTTCCCCCCGTGGGTCAGAACCGGCTCGTCGTCATCTTCCAGGTCGAACATTGAGGTTTTTTTGTGCGCTTTCTGCTTCTCCAACGCGAACCGCTGTGCGGCTGCCGCCTCGGGCGTCAGGGTCGGATCGCCCTCACCAAACCGCCTGTCGAAGATCCCGCCGACTCGGTTCTTCCTCTGCATGTCAACCAGGAGTGTCTCCTTCAATCTTTGCTCGCCCAGCGCTTTTGCCATGCCAGGACGTCCCAGTATGCCTTTCTTTGAGTCAGGCTTGTCAGTGGTCACGGCGAACTTCGGGCCTCGGGCATTTGTCTTGAACTGAAATGGATTGAATTGCTCGCGGATGTTCTCGAGGGCGGCGCCACGCTGGAGGCGCTTCTCGTTGCGTGCTCGTCCATCTTTGGCGGTCGCCTTTTTCTGTTTCTTCGATTGCTGAGGCCCAATAATCCCCTGGTCTCGGAGGGAGGCCTTCAGCCTCTTGAGTTGTGAGGCGGGCATATTGTCAATGTTTTGGGGCCTGTGTGAAAGCCTTGCGTGGTAATGCACTTAGCGTATTGACTGTTGAAATTTCGAACTTAGTTGGAGTCGTCGCAAATGCTTATCTTATCGATTAATTTTGGCGGTGAATGCTGTCCGGGCGGCAGAATGGGACCTAAAAGGCAGGCGCTATCCGCCTGTGTGTGCAATTCGCTGCTCACATGTACTCAAGTGTAAGCTGCGTTGCAGCCCAGCTTCACAGCTGAAGCAAAGCACCAAACAAACAGCATGTCGTTCCTCAACTATGCGCGCGACGAGCGCATGGTGGTGGTGGGACTGACTGCTGCTTTCGTGGGCGTCGTTGCTACAATGCGCATGCTCCTCCAACAATGGCGCGACGGAACCGAGATCAAGCCGCAGCAGCCTACCACGCAGTACATCACCCAAGAGACCGAGGACTCGCTCAAACCAAGCACCCTGGACATGCTTCTGGGCCATTACAACTTTGCGATTCGCGAGGTCGCGGCCAAGATTGTATGCGACAGAGCTGTCAATGACGGCGAGACGATCGACTACTTGCTCTGGGGAATCACACGGCCAGACTACGACGAGCGCATGAAGAACCTGCGAACGCTTGCCTTCATAACAGACCCTCGTGAGGATCCCTTCCACCACCACTGGGGTACTTGTATTTGCCGGGAGGGTAGGTCTGCAGCACTGCCCAGCAGAAGCAAGACGTATAGGGCTTCTGGGTGGACCTGATGCCTACATGCTTCCGGCACTTACCTTGTCACAGCAGACCTAGCCAACTTTAGTTGAGACTAACCCAGGCTACAGAGAGCCTGTCGAAGCTCAATACCGGGCGCGCCTATTCTGCGTTTGTCCGCTCCCTCGAACACTGCCTCACCGACCGCGCCCCGCTAGAGAAGCTTGATGACAGATGGTTTGATGAATACGGGCTTCGCGATATGGCCGAGAAGCTCTGTTTCATGTTCATCTCGCAACTCATGCAGAAGTACGGGCCAGACAAGTTCATCCAGGCTGGCATCGTAGAGAAGTGGCTAGCGAAGCAGAACTGGGGCGACAAGCCCGAGGAGAGGGAGCACAACTTCTTCCAGTACATGTACAAGACAAACAGGATCGTCGAAATTATTCAGAAAATACAGCAGAGTGCTAGCGGCCGAGATGCTTTGGAAAAGGCGGGGCTTATGCCAAAGACTGTGTCGCAAAGTTTCGACGTGTTCGCGTCGATACATATCGAGACGGAGATCCTGGACGGTGACAACGCAGAGCCCACGCCAAGGAATATGGAACAGAGTCCCGAAGAGCAGAGGATCAGACATCGACATCGCGAGGCCATGGTATTGAATGACGGGACGAGACCGTTAGGGAGGTCGGACATCATCGAGAGAGAGCATCACACGCCGACGCCCTGAGGGAGAATCCGGACAAGTCTGTGGTTATCCAAAATTTGGCTACTTGAGGGGAAGACCGATTCCGCGGGGAATCGCCTTCGTCCCGGAAAGTCGGGGTTCTCCGGAGCCGTGACAAGCGTAGTGACAACACGGCTGTCGAGTGTGGACCTGATACGGAGAGCAATTGGGTATCGAGAGATGGGAAAGGCTACTCGACCGCTGGCACTTTGTAATTCTAAACTAACAGTACACAAGGAGCGACTAAGCATCTTTAGAAGCGGTTGGAAGCTGGCAGCACAAGCCACCCTCGATGAACCAGCCGGCCTCAGGGAGTGGAAGCAGCTCGACCTGGAAATGTTGAAAAGACCTCTGAGGGGTGTGTTGGTCTTCGATTGTCCATGACAATAGACGAGCTCGGGCGCAGATGGCGCAGATGGCGCCAGGAAAGTTCTAGGCGAGGCCGTCTTCCCTGCGGTTGGAATCATTCCACCAAGCGCTGTAACAGTAGAAGCGTAAAAGAAAATATCGAAACCAACAGGTAGCATCGTACCGGACTTTGAAGCCACGTTCGACATGTGCTGCCGAGTACGGCCGGAGGGAGGAACCCGGACCCGGGTTCGGCCTCGATCGACGGGTACATAGCGATGATGGCCGAGGCGCTGGCCCACCACGTCCCGAAAAGTCACTTAGGCATCTTCCGATCTTGGAGCATCGTTATCTAGGCTGCACTGGTGGTGCGGAGGAACCCACCGTGTCGCCACTTGGAGTGAGGACACCAGACCGTGTTGGTCGACACTATTGGGCACGGGCTGGGGCAGAAAATGGTCATCATCTCGGGCTCAAATCAATGTGCCGGATCACTGCCCGACTTGGGGCGTCATTGTCAATGACCGTCAATGGGTAATCTCCGAGTTGCCCCAGTTGGGCCAGGCCCTGTCCCCAGGCCCTGTCCCCAGGCAAAGCCATGGGCCGGGCCTGGGGTGCTGCGGCCGTTGTGGGTGCTCCCGTCTGGCAGGGAAACGTCGGCCACCCACGAACGCCTTTCCCGCTGCCCGGCTATCTGCCCGAGTCTTGATTGTCTTGAGGTGTGCGATCGACGCCTCACATCAGATTGGATGGCAGCCTGGCAGTGGAACAGCCCCGTTAAGGCCAATGATGCGGTGATACCTGGGCAGAGGTAAACCACGATGTGTCCTGCGTCCCCGTGGGCGGGGCCGTACCGTCCAAGGAAGACGAGAGCTGGTCACACTGCTCTGGTTGGGTAGCATTCTGTCATTCTAGATGAGAAGAGTTTGCCGACGAACCGGCTTCATAATCCCTGGGTCCTACCAAAGGCTCTCTGCAGCAGACCCCTCTCATTTCTTTCGCCTCCCCCATGCCCGATTAGCCGCCGCGCACGAGGGAGATGACGGCCAGATGGGGGAAATTGAACGATACCATGTACCTGCGGGATCCTGGATGCTGATACGACGGACCACCTGCATCGAGAAGCATGCCACTTTCTGCGACTGCACCACTTAGATACTCCATACCTATAGTACCGTACTTTAGCACACGGATGCACGTCATTGGGGGAATGGGGAAAGAGAGAAAGAAAAGAGAAGAAAGAAAAGAGAAGAAAGAAAAAGAAGAAAAAAAAAGGTGGCGGCATGTGTGTATAATATTAAGGGTCCTGCTGTGCGCCTGGGCATCTTCCGATGCGAGACCAGCTTCCTATAATATAGCATGTTTACCTGTCACAGCTTTGGAGTCGTTGCCCAGACAGGCAGCATCGCGCATCCCGCATCCCGGCCCTTGCATATAAACAACCACCCCTCCATTTACACGAGGGCAGCAACGGATAGCGCGTTGGTCTTTGTTTACCTGGCCCTCTCTTTTCGTCGACCTGAAGAGAACAAGTCTTTCACTGTTGCACATCTCAGCACCGCATCTCAGCATCATCGAAACACAACCTGCTACTGTCAACCTCGGAGAGACAATTTGTCCAAGTTTCCGAGGGCACGAGCCAGACGTTGGATCGCTTTAAAGTCAATCCAGATTCAGAAACACACAGACTGGCGCTACGGGCGACACTTGGCTTGCAAGCCCAACTTCTTGGGAGCTAAAGGTCGGGGGACGGGAAGCTTCAGCAAGAAACATCCTTGTGGGACCTCTTAGCCCTCGCTCAGGCCAATGGCCGAAACCCAAACTACAGTCGTCCCTCTCCATCTTTTTGTCATTTTCGCGACACGAGCAGACCGTCTACACAGGCTGGGACGGCCCGCGTTAGCTTGAGGCTGGCTGTCGCGTCAAGGAGCGTGTCGCCGCCTGTTGCCCTTGGGTATCCCGGCAGAATTGCAACTTCAGCGCCAGCCTGTGTCCAGCCCAAGGGCTCGTGTGCTGGACAACCCCCGGTTTTTCAGCGTCTGTGACTCTGTGGCGCCCCAAAAGGCCAAAAGGAGCAGGGTCATAGGGCCAGTTTTGGGGACCACGCTGGGGCCAGATTGGTAAAAGAGATGAGTGACTGAGAATTACACGACAAAGCCGAAGGGACTGTCCAGTCAGTCAGTACGAATTCGCCGCCTCCTTTTGACCCCCCCTTCCCCCCACCATGGCTTCCGCTGGGCAAACCGCAACCCTCCTCTCCTCCCCTGCAACCTCGTCACCACAACAAACACACCCTGCCCTGCCAGCAGCACCCCGGGCCCTTCGACATCCGAACCGCAAGCCCTCAGGATTCGGCAAGATCGTGACCGCCTCGACCCCGAACCTGAGCGGCCTCTTCTCTGCCCATTCCAAACTCGGTTCACTGCCCTCGCTGCAGCGCAAGGCCTCACAGGCCACCTTAACCTCGACTTCTCTCGCCGCCGTCCCCGATGCCACCGAGAGCTACGCACTCGCCTCCCTGAACGACTCCCCCTCGCGCAAAGACAAGATGCCTCCCACTCCCAGGGCGGGCGCCCCAGCCTCTGCTGGAGACGACCTCGCTCTGGGGGACGAGGTCGATGTGCCTGGGAACATGCGCGGGACCGTTCGCTTCGTTGGTACTGTCGACGGCAAGAAGGGCACTTTTGCCGGCGTCGAGCTGCACCCTGACTTTGCTGCACGGGGAAAGAACAACGGCGACGTAGATGGGTATGTTCCCTCCGGCTCTGCCTCTTCTCGGCAGCTGCCACAATACTCTCCCAAGCTAACACGCCCTCGGTAGCGTCTCTTACTTTGCCACAAACATACCCGGCGCCGGTATCTTCCTCCCGCTGAACAAGGCCGTGAGGCGCGAGCCCTCCTCAGCCGGCGCTTCGCTCACCTTCCCAAAGACACCCAATGGCCTCAAGGCAGGCACCCAAAATTCCACAAATTTCACACCGCCAACTCCTTCGTTGCCGCAATTTTCAAAATCAGTCGGCCCCGGACGTCCATCCAGTCCCTTGGGCAAGAAATCGAGGCCGTCATTATCGCGGCCAGAGTCGCCAACACGAAAGCTACAAATGACACCTGCCGGGCGCCCCAGTATCGGCATCGCGACCCCCTCTGGCAAGCCTGCTCCACGATTTGGCAGCCCGACACAAAGCAAGTTCTCCAAGAGCGTGCACAGTGCCATGGCGCCAGGCGACCCGCCCAAGAAAGGAATGCTACAACCAAGCCGCAACTTCAGCGTGGGACCGCGGAGTTCGTCAGCGCTTTCGGGACCGACTGCAGGCTTCACCACAGACGAAGAGACAACACCTGCCGGAAACGGAAGAGCATCGGCCCTCAGGTATAGGGCTCCATCACGGCAGGCCGGCGGCCAGGATGAGGAGATCGAGCGATTACGTGCTGAGTTGGAGGATCGAGACAGGCAACTCAGGGAGCAGGCTGCTACGCTAGCTGACATGGAGAACAGCCTCACGGAGGTCCAGAGTCTCATGGAGCAAGCTGAAATGCCCCCACCTCCTAGTCGGAAGGACAGCCTCGGCGACAAGGAGACAGGGGAGCTAAGGGCACTGATCCGGGAGAAAAACGAAAAGATCGCTATGTTAACGTCCGAATTCGACACGCACAGGGCGGACTTCAGGAGTACTATCGACACACTGGAACTAGCAAGCGCAGAGACGGAGAGGGTGTACGAGAAGCGTATAGACGAGCTGATGCAAGACATACAACAAATTCAAGAGCGTAATAGTGACGTCGACGTGGTTGCGACGCAGCTGAAGCAGCTGGAAGAACTCGTGCAGGAGTTGGAGGAAGGCCTCGAGGATGCTAGGAGAGGCGAGGCCGAGGCCCGTGGGGAGGTTGAGTTCCTGAGGGGTGAGGTCGAGAGGACAAGGACCGAGCTCAGAAGAGAGAGGGAGAAGTCGGCCAGCGCGCCAAACGGCACAGATGGCCAATCCAACGGGGACAACTCGGCGCTCTTCAAACAGCTGGAGCAGAAGGAGGATGAGATCCGAGGGCTGAAAGCGATCATCCACTCTTTGGGCAGGGATTCGCTACCGGATGACGCTGATAGACCACAACCTCATCGGACTATGTCACATGAGTCTCGGTCCAACGCAGATGACCGAATCGCACGAGAAAAGCTCGAGCGTCAGGTCGCAGAATTGCGAGCCGCACTGGACGAGAAGTCGAGTAAGGAAGAAGACATGGAGCACGAGATGGAGGCCCTTAGAAGGGGCAGCAGTGCGACCTTGCACGGCACCTCGACCAGGGCGCAACGCTCATCTGTCCGCGACTCTCGCGACACGGTCGTCCTGGCCCAGGAACTGGGGAATCGCTCACCAGAACAACAGCAGCCTGGGCAGAGGCGGTCGCACCAGCGCGCGCACACGTTAGACACGATGGCCGAGAGCGACGCGCTGTCTTCAGTCACCGAGAATAGCACTCTCTGGTGCGAGCTGTGCGAGACGTCGGGCCATGATATCCTGACCTGCACCAACATGTTCGGCAACCCCCCCGCAGCGCCGCCCGAGCCCCTACCGACCCCCAAGGTCCCGAACCAAGGGGGCCTCGCGCCACCTCAGACCCAGGACCATGACGAGTACAAGGTGGCCCCGCTGTCACCCCGCCTGCCCGCAGCGGGTGAGGAAACCGGGCGCGTGTCCGAGCCCGTCAAGATGATCCCGAACCTGAACGACCCGGGCCCAGTGGCGGGCAAGGAGTCAGGCATCATCGACCCGGAGGCGTGGTGCGCGCTGTGCGAGAAGGATGGACATAATAGCGTAGATTGTCCGTTTGAGGACGCCATATGATTACTCCCATTGGTTATCGGTTGTCTTCTACCATTTTCACGGTACTGCGAGCGAAATTCTAATAAATGGGATGACAGTATGAGAATATGATGGCTGTGGCATGGTCTGCTTTATTTTTTGGTGCGTGCGGCATTGTCCAGTATCATTAGCACTTCCGACCTTATTGAGCTGGCGTTCGAGGGATGAAGCCTGGCGGTGTCTGGTGTTTTCATGGGCTTACGAAAATAATACATTAAATGTGACGCATGAGTCTTCCTCGATCTGGTGTTCTGCTGCATATTCCGAGTTCTACATCTTGCTGCGTGGTGTGAAATACCTAGGTGAAGTACTTCCAGGTTGCGGGATTCCGAAAACTTCCCGTAGGGATTAGAGTGTTTGCGTCGGACATGAAGCACTTCAGTCCGGCTTAGACGGGGAAATAGTCATCATCAGTATCGAGCTCAAGTTCGGTTGCCTGTATCGTGATGGGAACTCAACCCACACTTCAGGCTTGCAGGGGCTGGCTAGGTGCCAAGGGGGGGGGGGGAGGTGGTCACGTCTGTGCATCCATGACACGCCATTTGCCATGATCCCGATATGGAGGATTTTGGCGAGCTAATTGATTGTTTCTGCGACTGGTGCGGCCTCTTTCATTGCTCGTAGCTCCTCGTCTCAGAAGTCCTGAATGGAAGGCACGTTGGGCCGACTCGCCACGGGTGGCTGCAGGTTTGTTTCATTCAGCGAGATGCCACCGCCGGCCGAGAGTTACTTAGGTAAGCTCGAGGTAATGTCGGAATATTCGTGTCTTGCAGATTTCTCAATGTGTCATCTGAAGAGTCTTCAGTAAGTGAAGTCTCCGGATATAAGTGATATAAGTCATCAACTAGATCTCGGGGGGTTCTTGTAATGTGTCGCAAGCGGCTCCAGCCTAGCTCGTCAGCCTCGTCTAAGTGGCTGATCCCGTTAGTTACAGCCTTGTCTGACTGGTCACATGTCACACTAAGTGCACAGCTTGCCAATTTCACGCAACATTTAAACTCCGCTATAGAGACTTTATGTCGGGAAGAGTGTGCTATTCACGTGTATTGACTCAGTGTATAGGAGATGAGGCCGAATCTCTGGCCAGGAGCACTAGGAGTTTATCAAAGCAGTTGGATGGTGGGGCGTCGTCCTCAGATCAATTGAAACATCTTCCTCCAATGACTACCAATGTTTCTCGATACTGCTGAATCAACAGGATAATGTGATTTCGATTGTAAAAAACATCTCTACATTCAATGCTTATCGTCTATAGCAAAATTGCAAAGCAGTCCCGGGCGATCACTTAACGCCAAGTGTCTGTACGAAGGCCAATGAAATGTCAAGTAACAGGAGGTAAGGTCGAGACGAATAAGGGAGATAATAAGTTATCTACATCCTCAGTATGGAGTCAATAACAATTGAATACATTGACAATATACACTGGGCATTAGTGACAGCTTCGCATTTTGAAATTCAAAATTACGTTGTCGGAGGCCCTACTTGTACTTAAGGGGGACGGACTGATTATCCAACTTTTTTCGGATGCACCATAGACGTTAGGCCATTTGACTAGGCTCCTGGGACTACTTTAGAGCTTACCTAAGAGAAAGAAGTCCTAAGAAATCGTGTCTTGTGAGGAATGGAAGTATCCCGCAAAGATCATCTTATCGAAAAGTCTTCCACATATAATTAACCTATAAGAGATAATCCTGTAAATAATCGTTCTACGGGAGGACTTACCTTTAATATACTACCCTACGATATAATAGCTTACTAAAGGTTATCCTATAGGAAGTATAGGATTGTCTTATTATTACTTTACCTAGAGGATAAATTTCTAACTAAGGGTGTTTACTAGGGAGAGGGAGAGCATCCTTGCGAATATTGTCCGATAGTAGGTTATGCTATAGGAGGTTATTTATCTAATAACACTCTATCCTCTCTTCCTCTCCTCACATAAGAGACCTAACTTCCTCCTATTTTTAAGAGATCGGATATGCGTACTAATAAAAATAGATAGTATACTAGTAAATACTTTTTTTAAAAAAAGTTTTAAGCTATATATTAATATAGTCTTATATATAATTATAACTTTACCTTAGTTTCATTTTTTAATATTTAAATATAAAAAGATTAGAGTTATTAAAAATATAAGTATATTTTTATTTAAGTTTTTATTTATTAAATAATATTTACTTTATAAAGTTATAAGTTAGGTTTTAGTAAAATTATAATTATAAAAAGGATATAGTTAAATACCTTATATTTTATAATATATTATAATATTAAATTTTATATTTAAAAAAATCTAATTTAAAGTTAAGATTAAAAGTAAAATATAAGGCTTTTTTAAAAAAGATTTAAAATATAATACTATTAATTAAATATTATTTTATAATAATTATTATAAATTTAAGTTTTATATAAGAATAAAATAGAAATTTAAAGGATATTTAGTATATATAAATTAATATAATATATATAGGAATTAACTTAGTAATTTTATTAT
>JUJX01000204.1:0-95446 GCA_000800745.1 Diaporthe longicolla | reverse complement strand
CTATAAACTAAGAGATTAAAGGGTTTATATCTAAGATATATAATAAGGTAGTAGTTAAGTAATATTCTAAATAGTATAATAATTACTAGTTAGTGAGAGCTATCTAAGAAGAATACTTAGATACTTAGATTAATTACTAAAGAGCTATTCTATTCTAATACTATCTACTAGTAATAAGTATATCTATATAGTCTAGTTCTTTAGCCTAGCTTACTAGGAGTGCTGGTTGCTCTTAGTAATCCTAGGTATAAGAGTGTTAGAAGTACTTATTACTCCTATTACTTTATAGTAATAGATTACTAGGATTAATTATTACTCTAATTAATCCTTCTTTACCTAAGTAATAATTATATAACTAAGGCTTAGTTCCCTTATACTATTCGGCTAGCTAGTGTACTGGCCTCTAGTAGGGTTCTATTCTAGATAGAACTAACTGTTATTCTTATTTCTATTAGGGTTATAATATATCCTTTCTTCTCTAGTAAATCTAATACTACCTAGGTTAGAGTATAGATTCCTTACTTCTCTTTCTACTAACCTACTAGCTAGTCCTTTATTATATTTAGTTCTATAATTATATTAGGATACTACTATTAGAGTACTTACTTAAGTTTCTTTAGCTTTACTATTAAAGGATCTTTAGTAATATAGGTAAGGAATTTATATTAGGCTTCTATTAGCCTTATCTAGCTATACTAAGCTCTACTAACTTTTTAAAGACTATAATAGGTATATATACTCTCCTAGATTATAAGCTTCTATTTACTTTCTATTATCTTTATTATATAAGCTAATACCTTCTATTTATAGTCTACTTTAATTATTATAGTATTATTAGTTATAGTAGTTAAGGGTTACTAACTACTATAGCTATATCCTAAATATACCTAGTTTAGCCTTAACTTCTAGATTACTATTAGAAAACTAGTAGATTTTATAGCTATATCTAACTCTACCTTAAGGTTTATATAGATATTATATTTATTATAAAAAAGTTATAGGAAGAGAGGAGGGTTAGAAAGTATTAGTTAGTAGCTATTTATAGTAGTAATATTAGTATTCTAGTTATAATAGTCTATCTACTACTATACTTTAAGGTAGGTATAGTTAGGAACCTATATTATTACTATAATACTAGAAAATTTAATTCTAACTAATAAAGATATATTTCTAATAGCTAAATAATTAATTATAAGAATAATTTTATATATATTACTTATAGTGGGTAGTTAGTAAGGGAGTGTTGTTTGCTAGGTATAGAGGGATTAGTAGGTTTATAGGTAGGGGGTATTAGAAGTACTTAGTGTAGGTGGTGCGTGGGCGAGGTGATGTTGAATGGAGCTCTCTGATTGGCTGTAGCGTGGGTATAAACAACGTACCTGTATACCCTCTGTTTTCTTCTGTGCGAATCTCCGATCTCCCTAATAATAGGATATTTTCCTCTCCACTCAGCTGGTATACTGGGTCCAGCAGCGATAGGCATCAGAAGACCGTCCTTGGCAGCTTGCTCATATATCCAATCCGGGACCGACGCAGTTTTCTCCCATGCCTGGATATTCGGGAATAGGTTCTGTAATCTAGTAAATACTTGCCGAACTCTTGAGGGGCTCTTTGGCCTGTACTACCTTCTCTACCCAGGAACGCATCGCCTGGCGAAGCCGTCTGTGGCTATCTCGATAGTATGGACTCGGGCAGCCTCGGGCCCATGCTGGCTCTGCGAACGGCAAAGTCGAGCCGTGCAGCCAGTTCTTTCTTACCTCATCTGAGAGCACTGACATAGTCTTTTTCCTCAAGGCGGCGGCGAGACCAGTCTAGTTGGTGTAAGGTTTTCGTGTGGCTCTGGATGAATCATGGGTCGGTGGTCAGGCATATACATGCGAGGAGAGCATATGTCACTCTTTCAACACCTCACACAATTGTAGTGACGTACGATGTTGGAGCCGATATGCCAGAGAATCCACTTCGCGCATCTTCACTTCTGCGCTGCTAAATTTTCCATCATTCTCGCGTCGCGAGCTTGGTCCGATTCCTGAAAGGTTAATTCTAATTCCGATTCGCACTACCGAGGTCCGACTTCACGGAATGCCGTGCGGAACACATCTATCAGCTGTTCCGTCCTCCCACCCCGCACTCACTCCAATAGTCCGCCGACGCAGTGCTAGCTGGTACAAGGAAATGGCTGTGCACACCACGTAGAGAGAGATGTACACTAGCCAGTATCATTATAAACTAAACATGATCGCAAGTACTTGTAAACCTTATCATGTTCAAAAGATATAAATAATAGTATAAGATAGTATGTAGAAGTTTAATAAAAAACTGTGTAGTTGTTTTCACTTAGCGACTTAGCTTGTTACTTCATATTTCATAAGAGAAAATTTGTCATGCATAGAGTTAGAGTTCGGGCTATAACGTAATTCGAGACTTCAGCCATTCTGTGTCGATCGGCAAGTCTAGCCCGTCAGATTCCAACAGACAGCGCGTGGAGGGGCTTCGTGCTGCTACACACCGGTGATCACCAGAACTCTCTATATTCAACACAAATCAAAGACCCCCTTAGAATTTGTTAGCGTGTACCGCGACTCACTGGCTGGATGTCACAGCCTAGAAGTATCTTTCTATCACAAGCCCTTGTTTGAGATCACAGAAGAAATAAATCGTCATGATCGCAGACAAGCTTCTTCCGGGGCCATGCGCGACTCTTGCCCTCTGGCTAGGCATCGGTCTGTTGTCAAGGCCATCATCAACAAATACGGAAGCGGAATCAACAGAATACCAGGTCCTTGGGTGGCAAAGTAGACAGATTGGTATAGATCGATTGTTGTCTGGGGTCGGCGGCCAGACTTATGGCACATCAAACTGCACGAGAAATATGGTCAGGTTGTGAAGCTGGTGGCTTCGGCCACTGCTGGACTGCTCCGTGGGTGAGCAAGTCGCGGTGCTTGTGGTTTCGGTTCTCGTGCTCGTCGAGGATGCGACGGAAGTCGTCGATGTGGCCCCGCTATCAAAAACGTCGGTCGAGATGGCAGCGTTCATTACTGCCCTGTATGCGCCGGTCGAGAAGTTCTGTCTCGCGCAATTATTCAGGCTACCGCAGGCAAAGGTCCTGGAGGCGCAGGCCCACACGCCACAATGGGCGTTGGAAACTGTTGAGGTCAAAAAGGTCAGCGCACACTTGCCAGACTCTTGCGTTGCAGTCACGGTCTTCTGTCAAAGACTGGAGCGTAGGCCTACCTCCACCTATGACATCGTCATCGCAGAATTTTGGGCATCCGCTCTGCTCAAACTGGCTGTCTGTGCATCCACCGCGGTACCATGTTCCTTCTGTCGGCGACAGGCAAAGGCCGTTGGTCATGCAGTAGTGGTCCGCGAAGCAGCACGCAGCAGCGTCATTGCCGGAGGCCACGGAACACGCCTTGAGGTTAGATACCAAGTTGCCATCGGGCATGTAGCAATTCTGACCGGATGCCAGAGGGGCTAGGAGTTGAGTTGCGAGAAACCAGCGCAGCGAATACATGCTGCACTGACCTCATTTGCAAGGAAAGCTATTAGACAGGAAGAAAAGCTTGTGCTAGAGATCTAAACAGATCATTGTTCAAGGGCGCAGTACGCGGTCTTCCCCAACATAATCATTGTTGCTTTTGCTTGAAACTTGTCGGCCTTTGCAAACCCTCGTCCGCCCCCAAATTTGATTGATCTGCCATCCACCGCTGCAGTCATGGTCGGCAGCTCCCCTTCAACGAATGGCGATTGTCATGCAGTTTCAAGGACCTGCGTGCGGCCCTGAGGATGACCTTGCTAGTACGAATGTGGTAAGGTTTCTAGAGAAATCGCTCTGATACGGCAGTTCTAAAATTACACAATCCACCACCTTATGTGCTGAGTGAGAGCGTACCACTTTTTTCTGCACGCTTCCGCTGACGCCGACTCCAACAACAACATGCCAAGCCGCGCGGGGGACTGTTCGGGTTTCTTCGAAGGAGGCAGAACATGTCGAACGTCTGATCTCATTCATATAATGCATTTTTCCCATTGTGTGTCATACTGTGTGTCATTGCGGGCAGCTATGTCAATTCAAACGATGTAAATTGTTCATATGCTTAACTGGAAAACTTCTCCTGATTCTTTCCCCTGGATTGAGGCCTAACGAAGGTAATACTTACTCTACAGGCCCAGCTTTATGTCGATAGCTGTACGTGGCTTCAATGTTAGCACCTATATACCCTGTGTTCTTGTAGGCCTGACAGCTAGGCTCTCTGTGTGCGTATCCCTCAGGCCGAGTAGAGTCTTAAACAACTAAACATATCATTCGCACAACCATGTTCTCTATTCTAGTCTGAAATTTCATACTTGAGGATCACAGCAACTTCTCCCGCCCCCGAAGTCGCACGCGGAAGCCACTCTACTTCCCGAACCACGCATTGTGTAGCTTCAGCGGTTTATCCAGGTCAACTAATTCCAGCTTATGAGACACAGCGCGTCATCACCTGGGGAAAAGTGTCAATCGGCCTGGGACAGGATGGGGAAGGGAGTTCAGTTCCCACCACAAACACCCCTCAAAGAACCTCAACAAAGCAGGTACCAGCTTATCTGGTTTCGTTTCTATTCCATATACAGCAGTAGCCATACACAGCGCCTTCATACAGTTGTAAACGCTCAAGACCTAGTGTTTAAAAAAATATACGATGCCGATAACAGTGGTTAGATACGATAAGTAGGCACGTGGCCTCAGCCTTGTGACGCACAGACAAGGCTAGGGAGAACCGCTCCCGACGGCGCCGTTGACTAGAGTGACGGCGAGTACCAGCTTATACATCTCGGGCAGGGACACGTTCTTCCCCGCGCAGGTGAGCGCCCCGGACCCAAACGACAGCAGGCAGTTATTCATCTTTGCCTGCTGCTCGGCTGTCGCATCAATCCACCGCTCAGGCTGGAACTCCGTGGGGTTGGGACCATACACGCCCTCGTCGCGGTGCACCACCCATGCCGAGCAGTGGACGATAGTGCCCGCAGGGATTTGATGGCCGCCCACAGACAGGCCTTGAGTAGGAACGATGCGCTCGAGCGGTAGCCTCGCGGCCGGATGGCACCGCAGCGACTCGTTGCTGAAGGCGCTGAGGTACGGCAGTTCGCGGACGTCGCTCAACCGCATGAGGCTGCCATCAAACTCGCTCCTCCTACCATTATCCGAGGACGCGGCGACCCCCGCCTCGCTCCTGGCGAACCTGCCAGCCGCACTCTCCGCAGCGAGCTCGGCCATGAGCTTCTCCATGGCAGCCGGGTGGGTGAGGAGGTTGTGGAAGACGGAGCGCAGGGTGATGGCCGTGGTGTCGGAGCCGGCGAACATGTTGGCGACGGTGAGGGCCAGGACGCGCTGCTTGCTGATGAAGCTGATAAGTCCGGGTCCTTGCCCCTCGCGCCGATGAAACGCGACAGGAAGTCTCGCCTCTCGGGCCGCCCGGTGGCGGATGACGACGGCTTGGGGGCGGACTGGCCCTTTTCTATCTCGTCGCTGCGGTCTGCCATGCGTGCTCGGGCGAATTGCACCACAGGACTGTTGGAATTGAGGAGGTTGTGTCTGCTCATCCAGAGCCTGATGGGGTTTCTGAAGAGAATGCGGTCTAATATGGGCATCTGGCCGACCTGTGTGTTCTTTGTTAGCCGTAGCACCCATCCACAGGGCCTGGTATTGCTCTGTATGCTCACCACTGAAACATAATTGAGAAGTTTCTCCATGTTGCCGATGATGTGGTCAACATCTATTCCACGCTCCACAAATCCTAGCCGCTTGGAATATGTCAACTCTCCGATGAAATCAAAGGCATAGAACTGCAGCCAGAGCCCGAAATCACAGATTCCGTCATCGTATGGCCTGGCAACGAAGCGTTTTTTCAGCTGCTCGAGGAAGGCAACGGTTGTATAGTCGACCAGAGGCTCGAACGCTACCAGCGAGCTCATGGCGTAGGCATTTGAGACTGCCCTTTGGAGCCGAGAATGAAAATGCTCGTCGGTTGAGTTGAAAAGAGATTGGAGAGGCTGGCCGGCGGCAATTGTTTGCTGTACGGGGTAGAAGTTCGACTAGAAGGCTGTGGTCAATATACTGGAATACGGTGTTCTAGCACCAAATTACTCATGGGCTCGTTACCTTAACGTATCCGGTGCTCAGTCCGTAGACGACCTGAATAGCCTGAGGGTCCGCTATTGACACTGAATTGGGGCCCAGCTTCACAAGCGGTTGCGTTTCCAATCCCCCATACATATAAAATATACGTGGTGCCTTCATACAGTGGTTAGCGCTCAAGACCCAGCGCTCAAAAAGAAAAACAATGCCAATTACAATAAAATATCAATACAGTTCGCCTATCTACAGGCACATGGCCTCAGCCTTATACCGCACAGACAAGGCTAAGAAGCATCGCTCCTAACAGCGCCGTTAACTAGAAAGCCAGCAAAGCAGTCACACAGCGAAGCAGTCACACGGCAAGACTACAATAGTCTCAACATGGCGCCTATAAGAAGGCGAATCCCAAAAAGGGAGACCCAGCTAAGAAACTTAACTCTTCTCTCTATCAACAACACTCGTTCCCAAGGAGCTTCCGAAGAAGACACAACCTCAAGATCACACAGCCTCGCAAGACCACTAGCCAGGTAAGCCTATCCAGGAACACCATAGTCCCCATTCCAAGCACACAGATAACTGAATAGTTATACCACTATAGGTAACCTATTCAAGGAAGCCTTCCCGCACGACTTTACAAAAACAACAAAAACCTCCCTAGAAAGACAAACCAAGACCATTTGCAACACATACGATAAGTATGGTATATGCAAAGCAGACGTAAGGGCAGCCAAATCTCTAAAGACGCACAGCGCGTGAGGAATGTGGTGGAAGAGGGGTCACCACGGGGGAAGCTGAAGATCCCTTGCGAAGAGGCACACGTGGGCATGTACCGAGCGATTGCCGACTTCGTGGACGAGGCACGAGGTGGGCAGTCTAAAGGCCGAGAAGACGACGAATAGACAGACAGTTGAACAAAAAACACAAGGTGGGATCTCGACAGGTGCAGCAGCCGGCATCGGAGTCGGTGTGGGTCTGCCGCTTGCCCTTGCGATCGGCGCGCTGACTGTGATGCTGCTACGTGAGAAGAGAAAGTCGAGAGGTGTGCAGGCGGGTTACCCGCAACAGTATCAGTATGCTCAACAACCTGGACACAACAACCAGCCGGGCTGGGTGAAGCCGGAGGGGCAGTATCATACTCCTGCCGAGGCACCGGGACCAATATATGCACATGAATTGGGAGATGGCCAAGGCAGACCCGAGCTTGGTCGTTGACCGTGTACAAGCAACCAAAGTGCCATTGTTGGCGGACAAAGGAGTTTGCAAGAATTGTCGCCATGATGATGTATGAAAGTCGATGGTGCATTCAAATTCGGGGCACTAATTATAGGGAAGTATAATACAACGCATCAAACAGTTTGTAGAAGCTCCTATCCTATTGAAGCATTGATCAACATTGTTCTGTTATAATAATGGCCGCCATTATATACTTAGTTACATATGATCTGCGATGGGTGAAGCTTGTTACACGCGACGTGCTGTAATCAGGAACTCCTAGCCGCTTGTATCAAAACAATTACAAATCGGAAGAAAACAATATGGTCAATCCATTCGACTGTTTACATTTTGTTCGCGATGCAAAAGTCTTCAAGCCGAGTTCGTGGTGAAGAATGCATTCTCTAATAAGTTTGCTATGGCGACGGGGTGGGCGAGAGCCCTCTAGTATTAAACGCGAGGAATCTAAATTAAGGTACGAACTCCGAAGAATTTGAAATATTTCCCCGTCGTTCTCTTCATCTCCACACTCGGAGTGTCCAAACAAGAACTCCAGGGATTCTGCCACTACTGTATCGGTGCACCAGACGCAGCGAGCCTGACATAAAACAGCTTCGTCTGCCCGGTGATGACCATCCGGCCCTCTCCAGCGAACTGGAAATTCGCAGCTGTGACCCCGGTGTAGATCTTGCCGATAAGCTTTCCGGAAGGGTTCCAGACGTGAACACCATCGCCACAGCCAGAGTAGACGCGGCCTGCAGAGTCAGTGTGGACACCTGTGAAGAGGTTAGAGGTTGCCTTGTGAGACAAATGTCCATGGGCAGAGAGCGTACCATCGGGGATGAAGGAAGCAGTGTAGGCGAAAGTCTTGCGGTTCTGCCATGTGCCGTCATCGTTGACATCGAAAGAGTAGACCGAGGCGGGAGACGACAGATTGCGGCCGTAGAACCCCAGGGCAATGCCGGTGTCGGTTACGTAGGCCTTCTTGCCATCGGGCGAGAAGGTGAGACCTATCTTTTATTAGCATACTGGCGCGGAAGATAATGAGAAGCATCCTCACCATTGGGCAAAGTGAAGTCATCGGCGACAACAGCGATCGCGCCGGTCTCAAAGTTGTAGCGGTAGACTTGGTTTCGGAGGCCTGGAGGAGGGCGGAAGTCCTGCAGGAAGCCGTAGAGTGTGTCGGTGAAGTACAGCTCTCCGTTGCGGGGGTTGATGACGACGTCGTTCAGCGAGTTGAATTGGCGACCGAAATAGTTGTTGAACAGGACTTGGATTGTCAGCTTTTACATTTGCCTGAATGGCCAAGGTAGCCCTACCAGTGGTATTGAATGGCTCTTCCGGGTTCATGAGAAACATTGTTGACGTGATATCGGCGCCCTGACCCTCTCCCGCAAAAACGATGTTCCCCTTGTAGTTCGTGCCACCTGAAACACTGTGAGCCACTGTCTCCAGAAGCAAAATGAGTCAACATACCGTTGGGGTTGATGACCTGGGGGTTGGAGGGCACGATCGTGACGGTGGCATTATCCAGTTCACCCTTGCGGACAGCCTCGGCCTCTGCAAGTGAGATCTTTTGAATGATGGAGGACTTGTTCAACCCAGTACCGGCAGCCGGAGCACCAGCATTCTGGACGAAGAAGACCTCATCTTTGGGCTGATGCCATACGACAGCCTCGTGAAAGATAGGGTCCGTGTCCGAAGTAGCAATGAGAGTCAGGGAAGGGTCATGGCCAATGACATCCAGGAACTCATCATCGTAAACGTGGAACGGCTTGTCCAATAGGGACTGTGCAGTCACACCAGGCCAGACAAATATCTAGTCATGAATGAGCAACAGCCAATCGCATGGGAATGGGAGTGTCTTACCGTCGAATCATTTGCCACAGCTGGAGGGGGCACAGACTCGAGGACATTGAAGCTCTTCCAGTCAATGCGCTGAGCTGCAGGAGGTACCTGGGCAGCGAGGGTACTTCCCACGGGGATCAGACACCCAGCAGACAAGAAACATAGAAAGAACGACATTCTGGAAATTCTAGAACGATTGTATTAGATGAGACGGAACGGACGCTACGTCCCAGAATGTAGGGCGAAGGGGGCTTTGTATGCTACAGTCAAGACCCCTAGGTTCTCGAATCCTTGCTGCATTGAAATTATAGAGCCGAGGGGGTCGGCATATTAAAATGAGTGGGATGAACCATCGATCAATGCCGCCCCGGAAGTCGACATGGAATACTAATGAAGCTTAACGAGTACCTGCTGCCAGGATCTTGGCTAATGTGCCCCTATACCTGCGACCATACCTTGGCACTCGCATGTTTAGGCTGCATCTGGCAAGCTCCCCGTCGTCCGGGTTTGATTGACTTAATACTTGTTACGGCATTCATATGAAATCGAGGGTGTATGCCAAGACGTTGCCTCGAGACCATATAGCGCCGGAATACCCAAGCCTGTGGCCCCGTCTCTCCACAGAATGTGTCGGCAGAGATGCCATGAAACGCTAGTTGGACGACCGTAGGTGAACACATGCTGAACAAACACATTTGAAGGCAGGCTCCTCTTGACAGGTTGAAGCTTCCTTATTTTAGGTTTTCCAAATCGATAACTTCTATCTTCGGGACGAACCTCTTGTCTACACCTTCTTGACACCTTGTGCCATCTCATGGTTTTGTTAGAGACAGCTAGCCACCATGGCATTCATCGACTCCTTCGAA
Organism: Diaporthe longicolla; assembly: GCA_000800745.1. Classification (NCBI taxonomy): domain Eukaryota; kingdom Fungi; phylum Ascomycota; class Sordariomycetes; order Diaporthales; family Diaporthaceae; genus Diaporthe; species Diaporthe longicolla. The sequence continues at coordinate 85,399 of JUJX01000204.1, read as the reverse complement.
CCCTTCGATCAGGAAAGGATCATTGTCGTGCTCGTGATTACCGTCTTCATTAGCATCGCCTTTTACAATGTCCTCGAACTTACTGCCTCGATCTTCACGTCGTTCAAAAAGTATACCGGTTTATATTTTTGGAGTCTCCTCATCGCCACATGGGGGATCGCATTCAATGGCACCGGCTACCTCTTGATGCACCTATCGCTAACGACGGCGGCCAACATCTATGCCACGCTCATCCTGATCGGCTGGTGCTCCATGATCACGGGCCAGTCAGTTGTGCTATATTCCCGCCTGCATATTGTGATGCACCACCAGAAACGCCTACGACTCGTGCTATACATGATCATCGGCAACGCATTGTGGCTCCACCTCCCAATTATCGTCCTGGTGTACGGAACGAATTCTGCGAACCCGGAGCCGTTCCGCCAACCGTATGTCGTCTACGAGAAAATTCAACTCAGCGTCTTCTTTGTGCAAGAACTCATCATCTCTGCCCTCTACGTTTGGGAAACGACCAACCGTCTCCGGCTCGAGAAGAGCATCGGCCATATGCACACCCGCAAAATCATGAACCACCTGATCTGGGTGAACGTGCTGGTCGTACTTCTGGACGTGACCATCCTCGCCCTGGAGTTCACCAATCTCTTCAACATCCAGACCGCCTGGAAGCCGCTAGCATACAGCATCAAGCTCAAGCTCGAGTTCAGCATCCTCAACCAGCTTGTCAACCTCCGGCACGGCGGTGCCACATCAAACAGCAGCTTCTACACGCGGAGCGGGAGACGCGGGCATGGTAACGATGTTGCGATGGAGACGTTCAACGGTGGTCGGTCGAGGCACTTCACAGCGGCGGATGAGCCGGAGTATGAGATCCGCATTGGGAAAGGAGAGGTCAGGGATTCGATGCCTGCGCCCCATGCCTACCCGACGAAGACGACTGAGATCACAATACACACACAGACGAGACCTGGACACGGTTCTCGCGACAGCGACGACCACAGCGAGGGTCTAGGCAAGGAGAGGGAGGGAGATGTATGTTCGACATCGTCGGAAGTTCATTTTGCGAAGCATTAAAGCCACACTCTGTAAGATTTAAAAACGATACCACACACCACGCAAATACTGTAATTCAATCCTATTTACTATTTTCATTCATCCACGGAAATATCTCATGGATTGTAATACCTGCGAGCATTTCACTTCTGCTACTTTTCCGCGCATGCTGCCCTGATCAGATGGCGAGAAGGCCAAGCCACTGGCCTCGAGAATGCCCGTAGCTGAAGACATGCGTCGGGGATTTCGGCTCACAGACATACGCAGCCGGAAGCCACCGAGTAGCCCATGGCGGTATTTCTTTCCGAGAGGGTTAAACTTCGCAACTACATCCGTCCCAACCTCAAAGCCCAATGATGTCGAAGACTCAAGCAAGCCATGACTCGCGCCGGAAGGGATCCCCTTTTCCCCCTATGTTTGCTAAGCACACCGGCGACGTAGACCCGGTCGAGCCAAGATACTAGCATCGGCCCACAACAGGTATTAAGCTTAATCCTAATCTTACACCCATCTTCTCCAGTGGCCATTTTCCTTTCCCTCCTGTGATGAACACATGGACCGGGCTCCTATTGCTTTCCGGCCCTCCGCATCGCAGGGTATGCAACTCACACACCACTTTCCCGCTGATTCTCACTCCGACTTCAGGGCCATCTCCGTGTATAAGTGGGCGGGGTTACATGCTCTTATTGGGCAAGACTGCCCAGTTCCGTCGGGTGAAAGTCGTACGTTGTTTCTCGCTACATTCTCCTTTTGAGAACTCGATCCCGGGCACGGCGGACGACATGCGATCGTGTGTAATGCTCCCCACATGTGCTGGCAGCCCCCTTCGCCGCCTGAAACCAAGAAATGGAATTTCGTAGTTGCAACGCCGCTGCACTTGGCCCAACCAGCAGGCGCGCTTGGCGGACCCGGGTATTTGTCTTGATGATCTGCCATGGGGTGACGGCTTTGAACCTTATTCGGCGCCGAGCCCAGGAATTATCCGCAGAACCGAGTTGGAGAAAGATGTCCCGCATCCGAAAATGCGGGTGATGATCTTCGTTTCTGTGCGCAAAGTCCGGCGGAGACACGAAGAGGGTTGTATTGCCGCGAATAGTCAAACTGCCGGGCTCAGAATTGCCATTCAACATGTACGTACGTCGTCTTCTTGGTTCTGGTCAATGACCACGTGACACCCTTGTCGAAACGTTCATCTCGTGGCGGTTTGGAACAATACAGCAGGTGTGAGAGGCAAGCAAACAATACTACTCCGTGACAATTACTTGCAACCGACCCTGGCTCAAACAGTCTACGCGTCAGTGAATTTCTACACTGAAAATGCAGTCCCAGCGATCGGGAGACGCCAATTGAGTATTTCAGGCGTGTCAGCTTTGAATACCTGCACGGCGCTACGCATTCGAAAGTGCTAGAGGGCCAAAAGTATGTTTGGTTTCCGTGCCAAGCTATGATGGGAAAACGCTCGCCTGACCTCGTTGTCATGATTCTTTCCATCAACGGAATGCCCTATGGTCGCCTCCGGCTCTGGAAACCGCGGGACCGGCACTCGCCCCCTGCACTGCAGAGAGTGGAGAAAGCCGATGGCGAAGTTAACGGGGCCGCTTTCGTCAGACTGTACCTGCATATGGTTGTCTTGCCCGTGCAGAGCGTAGACCTGAGCTGTAAACACATGTTCAGGATGCGTACTTTGACATTTGGCTATAGCCCTTTCGATTGGGCTATGGGATATATTGGATACGACCAGGGGTTGAGCGATCAACATTGAGGCGTCTGTCCGGTCTGGCATCAAGAGTTGTCCATCCGAGGCCCGTCTCCGCTTTCGCAGCCAATATTCCCGGCTTTCAAGTTCTGACCCCGACACTAGTTGGCCGTTCCCCGCCGGCTGCACCGCAGGGTTTGTGGAGCGAAGAATTATGCAGGTTTGGAGAACGGAGAGCTGCTCAAGAACTTGAGCCAAGTGACCTCTCCTTCGCAAAGTCGAAAGAAGACTGGTCGGAGCCCCTACCTGCATTTCAAAGCTTTGAGGATAGACGCCGTCCAGCCATGAAGTGGTCATCGGCTTTGGCCATACAGGTGTACCTGGCTGCTGTTCCTGTGGTTGCAAGAGCTGACGACTACCTGCCGGGTACCACGTGGACGATATGTGCGAACGCGTCGATAGAATGTGCCAGGCTAATGTTAAATTTGCCTACCTAGTGAGTGATAGCCTGTCGAACCAATTGCGGGAGTCCTTACTGACCTTTCAAAAGTACTCTTACCCATTCTACCCATGCGCGTTGGCAGTACAAGGAACCCCAAATGCGACGACGAACACTTTGTTCCACCAGGGCGATTTGGTAACGGCGGACGAGACCTGGGTAGTCAAGCCGAACGTCGACACTCTGTATTCGAGGTCGTTTCTCGACGTCTCATCTTCTGATTTGGAAATAGCGATTCCAGAGATCGATGATCGTTACTGGGTGAGCTGTAACTGTCCACGGATTCTGTAAAAGATAACACTGCTGACGATAAACACCTAGCTCTGGCCCTTCTACGATGCGTAGGTTTCACAAGACTGATATCATCCAGTTGACTAAGACTGACCGCGCGTCAGATACGGAAATAATGTGGCGAACGTCGGCGTTCTCCAGAACTATTCTGCCGGCATATACCTCGTGCAGCACGATGCTAATAGCGCCCCAGGCGTACACAAAACAAACGGCTCGAGCCATTACCAGGCAGTTGTGAACCTTCCTACACCATACGCCTTGTCGATGATACGCATTGCTGTCAAAAGCCAGAACAACGATACCGATTTGGAAATCATTAACACGGCACAAGATCAATTCAACATCACGGCCCTGCCACCAAGAGATGGCCCAACTCCAGCAGCACCGCCACTCAACTTGAGCATGTTTTCTGACCCAGCGGTGGCGCCCAATGCGTTCGAGTCCCTCGAGGAAGGAATAATTTGGCTGGGCGCAAAGCTGGCACAACACAATCCCGCGGAGGAACCGGCCGACCGATCCTGGGTGGAAGAGACCCTCATAGCAGCGGGATTCATCAACGGCACCTTCGTGCAACCGACAGGCACAAATCTCACGGCGGCCGTGCAGACAGCCAACCAGTCTGTCACCGCGGAACAAGCCGTCCCAGGCTTCAACATCAAGCTCGGCGACCAATGGACCGTGAAAAACGCGTCCTACCAGGCCGACTTCCACAGTGCCTACTTCGCGCGCTACTCAGTCGCTGCCGGAGGCTACCTCGCCCTGACAGGAGACCAGGTGTTGTATCCGGTCTTCGCCGGCTCAACCACCCTCAACTCCTCAGATGAGGCCCTCCTCGTCACCTTCCCGTCCAAGCCTAAGCTAGCAGACTTGGGATTCTGGAGTCTGACCGTGTACGACGCCAGGGGCTATCTGATCCCCAGCGACATAGACGTTTACGCCCTGGGAGACCGCAAGAACCTGACGATGGCGGATGGAAGCAAGTATGCTGACGGAGGAGATGGGCCATTCCAGGTGCTGATACAACCCAGCGACGTCGTTCCGCCAGAGAACTGGACGACGAATTGGATACCTTCTCCAGCTGGTGGCGGTGCAATCTTGATGAACCTGCGTTTCTATGGTCCTGAAAATGCCTTGACAGATGGCACTTGGTTGTATCCTTCTGCAGAGAAGATTACGGCTTGAGAGTGTAACGTATATCAGGATGCTGGAGTACACACTAAATGCCGAGATCAAGGCTCTAGTCTCTCTCTGTGTAATATGAAATATCCAATTCTCTGCTGCCATGCAAACGCTGCGATGACCGGTGATGCGCCGTTTTTGTAAAAAGACAACGACTAATTCTCTTATCTGTATTTTGATCCATATCTCTGTCTGCAAGCAAGGCTGGGGACATGAAAGAAAGAAAGAAAGACAGAATATCACTTCTTCAACCTCCAGCCCCAGAGCATCCTGGAAATCTCTTTCAAGTGAATTCAATCGTGCTCCATGCTCCAAACGTACCATCTCGCCCCCTCGGCGGGCTTAATCTCGCCCAGGAGTCAGTTGTCACTGCGGCCGCGGACAAGCTATGATAAATCTCTACCCTGGGGTAGGGAATTCTGAGCGTCTCAGGGCCCTCCCAGCTCAGACTAATCTAATGACTTGTTCCTCCCACTGAGAAAAATCTTCGCTATTAGTCCAGGAAGTCTCCAAATACGCGACACCTAACCTGCGAAAACAGAAGCGGCCATCATCCCAATTGAATCTCTTGGCGACGAGGGCGCTATAAGAAGCACGGCCCTGTCCCAGGAGAAGCAAGTAGACATTTTCTACATCATTCCTATCGCTGTTGCCGTGATCATAATCATATTCCGGCGCTGTGTTCCATTTCTTGCCACCAGCGTCAACCTTGTGGTTGTAGAAAACCCCCTGGCTGTGTTTGTGCGTGTCGTAATATCGTCTCGTCACGGCGCTGACTTGGCAACTCATGTCGATCCACGCCTTTTCTACCCTAGTAAAGGAGCCGGCTGGTTGTGACTGACAGGATGTAGACTGAATGGAGGCCATTGCGCTGAAATCCATGTCACGATAACGGTTGGTAAAGGTGAGGTACCAAACAGGCCGCTTCAATGAGGACCAGCTCCACGAGGGTGTAGGGAGACTGGCACACCAAGCCTGAGGGAGCAGGTTTCGAGGTTTCTGCTGCCACAGCAGCGAGTGGGGAAGGTCCTCGAGCCACAGGCCAGCGAGGTAAGTCTTGCCTGTGGCATGTGCATAGCGTTCCGCAAGTCCGGCCAGGGCAGGCAGCCTGTCTTCCTCGTGTGTGATCTCCCGGCCCGAGTACTCTTGTATAATTGATTCCCAAACTATGTCTTCTCCAAACCTGCTGGGGTCCCGCAGAAGCCTGGCGCTTACCGTGTTCCTGCAATTCAGCTCGTTAGCATAGCCATCAAAACAATCCCATAGTGTCATGGTGTCGATGTGTAGCACTCTAGGTGAGAGCATCCATTCTTGGAATGTCCAGGACCTTCCAAGCCAGCGGTTTTCCCGGTGCCCAATTCCTTGGTGTCCGGTTTCGCGGTTCTGGAAGTTGGCCCAACGATCTTCCAAGAACCAAGGCCCTTCCTTTGGCTTCTGTTTTGGCCATTCAATCGAGAACCAACGCATACTCTTGTTCGAATTAGGTTCTGCAAGGGTGGCGAATCGATGCTGATCCCGGAATCCCTTTTCTCGTTCGGCAAGGAAGCTTTGAGATGAATCTTTGCAGATAAATACAGCTATGGTCAATGCAGACCGTCCGTATAATTCGCACATCCTAGACGCTTCCCGTACCCAGTCTTCTCTGTCGTCTTGGATAATGCACAGTCGATCGACCCAGAGATATCGGTACCCCAGCTTCGAGCATAGTCGAATTGCATCAATCACGGTGCTCGGAAGATCATGCAGAGGAATACCTTCAAGATAACTTGACAGATTGCGGCGAGTCGTCTGACCACCTTGGGTCTGGAGGTCACCCCAGCAGTAGGACAGGCAGGCATACATTCCGTGTTTCCTTGCCTTGGTTTCGACTAGTCGTACACGCTCACCGCGGTCCGTGGGTTCTAAGATCTCGAGTACCCTGGTTGGGAGCGGTTGCTCATAGGAGATCTTCTGGCAGGATTTGTGTTCTTTATCGCATGTGTCCCTCCAGCGATTTATAAGGCCAGTGTGACAATCCGATAGCAGGTCCTTGGACGGTCGGTGTTTCCAATCTGGATCCATTGGATCGACTGTTTGGACACGATTAGCTGCCTGCGGAGAAATAGACTTGCCCAGTGCTAGACGTACAGGGTGACGTGAAGTGGTGGAATTGTCCATCAGACCAAGCACATATTTCTTCGAGTGCCGAACAATAAACGGCCGACGATTCCGCGTCAGCATGTGATGCCAGGCTGGCCAGTTCCTCGAAATCGTGGGTTATAACAACTCTTCCATTGCAATGCTTGATAATATCTGTGTCATCGCAGAGATCCTGTTGCTGTCTCAAATTCTCAGCGAGCTCAGAAGGTTCCCAATTATCCTCGTTGAATTCGTCGTCATCTATTTTGGCTTTGTCTGTATCACCACGGTCTGGAGATTCCTCCAACCTCACGTCGCCTTCTTCTGCAGCGTGTGTTCTTGAGGCTGGCTCGTTAGGCCTCCGGCCCTGTAGAGGAGGAGCGCCCGGGAACCATTCAGAAAGATTTTCAATCTCCTCAAGTCTTAGGCTGTCACAAAAGATTTTACAAATACCGCAGCCTGTAAGACTAGATGCAAGGAGATCGAAGACGGTTTTGTGGTGTATGTACGTGTACGTAAACCGGTAGCGGCACTCGCAGTCTGAGGGATGGGACTGAGCCCCGTTGTGGTGGCTCTCTCCATGGCGATCGATCACAAACCCCCGTGGGTTGCTCAGATCAAACAAGCCTCGGCAAGCATCACACACGGATGAATCTTTTGCAGGAGTTGAAGGCTTGCTGATTTTCATTTTCCATTCCATTCCTTTCTTCTAACCCAGTTGGTGTCGTTTTTGACCCCATAAATATCAAATGTGTGTGCCTCGTGACGCACAGACAGGGCTAGGAAGCAAGAACAGATCGCGCAGGGTTCCACAATTCTTTCGAAAAATTCTGGTGAACCCCGTCCTTGAGCGAATTGGTGACAACAGCCTGTGGAGCGGCTGCACAGCGTCTGTATTTGAGATTTGGTCGCCAAAGCGGTGCTGAGGTGAATAAGCCTTGCCGTTGAGATGGGAAGGTGGAATGGGCTGGCATTTGATGTTAGAACCGCGACGATATCATGGTTCCGTCCCGAGGTCCCGATTGTGGGAGGTGCGAAAAGGAATTGTTCCCGGAAAGCGGGGAAGACCTTATAATTGGCTCCATTCCCATGTGGGTATGGCGACAGCAAATCATGGAGCGGGGGGAGAGGGTGGAGGTACAACTTTGATTGGATGTCATCTTGGCTGAAGCCAACTGCATCTGCTTTGCACAGGTGTATAGATAGATTGTTGACTAAAAATTTCGTTACTTTATAGTCTTCTTCTTAGCCAGACTTTATCAGTTACTTGAGGCATAGCTCTTTAGACAGTACTAGTTTTTTTTTAGTATGCAGTGACTTGTGTGGGGAAATTCCCTTTCCATGGATTATTTGCACAGGTGTATAACGGCGCATGGGCTCACGCCAATTGGCCTATGTGCCTCAACGATAATTTTAGCGCCGACCCGAACTATGTTCCCCCCTATTTTGCTGAACATAGGACCGACACCAAACTCGAAGATTTACGACTGCGAATTATGGACAGGGCAAGCTGTGTTCTACACTTCTTCAAAGTAGGTCAATGCCGAGAACTTCGTGCAGAGCCACGAGTTATGGGAGATGATGAAAGAGCACCTTGTTAGAAACGGTCTTTAGCAGAAGCAATGATATCACAAGGACTATGATAGTTTTGGAGGGATGATCCGGAGTAGCGATGTTCGTGAAGGGCATTTAATCCTGCAGGATCTGGGGAACTGATTTGAAATTGAGGTTTCCATGGTGACAACCGCCGTACTTTCGGGATTGCGGCAAACGATTCCAAGCAGCCCGTGTCTCAGAGCAATTTCCTGGCTCTCCAGTCCCCCACGTACTCGGCCGAGGGACCTCGTCTTCACCCACGTTGATTAGATCAACATGATACGCCATAATGCAACGGCTTATTTCCGGCGTGGCAAGGTTGCTCCGATAGGCAGTATCTGCATATACAATCAGCTGGTAACTCGGCTACACCGGCTCCGGGATGATTCCGTCACGACGGCCCAGTGCCTGTTGCCCATTCCATTAAAGCTTGGCCATAGTGTCCATTCATATTCACGGCTCATTCAAAACTCACAAGTACAGAGTGGGACATTCATAAAACGCATTCGTTGTTTTCTCGACCCACGCCACTTTGCGGATTTTCTTCATGGCCACCCCAAACTCGAACTGAAGCAATCGCAAGTGGCTGTTTCAACCATGCACACCTGTAAATACGCGATTATTTCTTGAGTGGACCGTCCGTCACTGCTGAGAAAGATGGCAATGAGCTTTACACAATTCGCAGGAGTTCTGATGACGGCCCTGCAAGTCCTCCAAGCCCTCGCAAAGGACCAACGTCCACGATTGGGAGGATCCGGAGACCGATATGAGGCACGGTTCGACAATCAATCGATATGCTTCACATATTTCGTAACTATCCCAGTCACGATATGGGATCAGTCGATTTCAAACGCAGCAAATCTCCCGAATCAACAATCCGTCCTCGCGACACTAGGAAACGGATTGCCCTCAGTCGACCCGGGGGCTGTCGACCCAACCTTGGGAAATGGCGGAACTCCGGGGTATTACCCTGGCACACCAGATCCGTCTTCACCGTCGACGGGGTTAGAGGGCAATCCATTACCTGGACAACCTGGCGAGAACAGTCCCTTCCCTGTGTTTACTATGCAGTCATCCGACTTCGGGATTCCATCGAATGGCGTCCCTCCGTTTAGCCCCGGCTCGCCTCCTATAATATCAAACAGACCAAATGATCAGTCCCGTACTGACGACGCGCTCCCGAGTTCTAATTCGACAGCATCAGGAGTGGGAACGATCGCATCGACCAAAACATTTCAAGGCGGACTCCCGGGAGATAGCACCTCAGGCACAATTTCAACCGTGGGGGCACCAGGTAATAACCCCAATCCGACAGTAGGTCTAGGAGGCAGCGATACTCAAGGCTCAGCATCCGCAGTGGATGTGACAGGAGCAAGCCCGGCCAACGGATCCAGTGGCAAAAACATTTCGCAAATTGTCAGCACCGGTCCTCTTGCTTCCGGGGCCTCTAGAAGCCAGGACGTTCAAGGTTCCCAAACAAATGCAGGTGGGACAGGGCCTTGGGCGAGTGGTCCCAGTGGCGGCCTTTCCGGAGGGCCTCCCACGAACTCAGCACCGAATGCCGCAACAAACACAGCGTCTCCAAACCCAGCAAACTCCGCTGATAGCAGTATCAGCCCGGGTCTTGGCCCGAATTCAATATCGAGCTCAGTGACCAGCCTGGCATTTCTGCCAACCGCGAGCATCACCTCCCAGGCATCAACATCTCTTTTGCCTGAGTCCCGGATCATCCTCAGTGTGAGACAAGACCTCACAGCTGTTGCACCTACTGTCACTGTCACCAATGGCCTGCAATCGACGACCAGCTCCGCTCAAGGTAGGCGGCGTGGCAGGCGGCAGGTGCAACAGCCTCACAATTCGACATTCGTTGGCGATTCGGATGTGCCCGTCCCTAACAGTTGCTCCAATGCCAGGGTATTCAGAAGAAGTTTGGGCACGTTGCAGAGATCAGGTGCCGGTAACCCACTCTCAGTTGACCCGGGGGTTCCATATATTGACCTCGCGGATTATCCCGGCGGCTCTATTGATACGCGTTTCGAAGTGGTCGATGACACGCTCGTCTGGAGAAGTCGCTTCTTTTTCGAAGGCAGGGCAGGATTCTGTCAGGTCGAGGGTGGTAGTGTCTACGCAACATTCACCTCGGCAGGTGGGCCTGAAAATTGTAGCAACGTGAGCTTGGTTCCATATAAGGGTATGTATTTCCCCAATCGAGCCAAGGTGGATAGTCGCCAGAACTCAATCATTCTTCAGAGGTTCAATGCGAGTCCGGCGTAATCGTCAACGACACCGTTATTCCCCCGGAGCAGCCGTCGACTCTTCCACCGGTCACTGTTACCGTTTATAATGTAACCCAATCGGATCCCTCGACTGCCGGCCCTTTAACTGGCCAGAATTCTTGGAGTCAGGGTACACCACGGTCGATTCCAACGGTGTTCCCCGGCGGAACGCTCACATCTTCCACGCCTTCTATAGAACCCACAGGGGTTGGCACGGGTCCCAGCCCAACTACCGCAATGGATGTCTCAAGCTCCGTCACCAGCACACTGATGGGTCAGCCCTCCACCACAACACAAGGGCTTTCTGGCCCCTCGCCATCCACGACTGTGACGTTGACAGGTAGCAATATCGGAATATCAACAAGCGGACCCACGCCTGGACCTGTTTCCCTCACCTCCATTCAGTCTCCTAGCTTGTCACTAGGTTCTTCCCTTACTTCGGTTCCTTCATTGCCTCTCACTTCTTCCTCGAACCTTTCTCCAACCTCACTTCCTACTTCAAGCAGCGAGGGACCCGCCGCTGGTAATGGCGTTTCTGTGGGAAGCACGATTTCCACTGTACGAACCAGCAATCCACCTATATCAACGACCCCGGTAATGAGCGGGCAAGTCAGCAGCTCCGCAAGTACCACTGTACTGATATCCGGCCTTGAGACATCGACACAATCGCCAAGACAGACATCATTCTCTGGACCTGCAATAATGCCAAGTCAGGGTGATTCTGGCACATTTCCACCGTCCGCTGGACCAGACACTACATCAGAGACTGACCTTGTCACGAATCCGGGCTTGACAAGGCCATTGACGCCCAATACAACGCCACTTGTTGCCGAAATCACTTCGCAACAGGACGAAGCGGCCTCTTCTGAGCCAAATATGCCCCCATCAACAAGTTTGACCCTTCCGATTGCGAGTCAGAGCACCCCGCCAGGGACAAGTTCGAGAACTCCTGCCGAAGGCCTGGGTACATCTTCAATCGGTCAATCCAGCTCGTCAATGGTGGAAGATTCGCCAAGTCTTTCAGCAACGAGCGAACCCCAAATCGCGTCTCCCACTTCATCGGAAGAGTTCCGTCCATCACGCCTTTTCGATTCCGTTTCCAGCCCACTCAGCTCAGCGGCCTTGTCCAGTGAGGCATCAATTAGTCAGCCAGAAGATACCTCCTCTCCTGGTGTATCGGAATCATCGGCTCAGTCTAGCTCCTCAGATTATGTTCCTGAACCCGAAGTTACATATTCTGCTTCATTCGAAATTTCAAGCTCGGCAGGCACTATTCCCATGCCGCCCAGCTCACCGATCCTTACAAGTGAGCTATTGACTTGGCAGCCGAATCTCACATCGTCTCCTGGTCCATCGGAAACATCAAACGAACTGGGGTCGCCAGACTCTCATTCCAGCTTGACTAGCTCGGATATAATACCAAGCGAGCCTTCAACCAGGGAGCCGGATATTGCATCCCAACCAGGTGAATCGACAAGCCTGACCGAGAGCAGCGTCTCCGAATTCGTCCCTTCACAATGGACAACAGGGAGCCCTACCTCCCAGCCAAACTTGCCTCGAGGTACCTCGCCCGACACGAATCCTTCTAGTTTGAGTCTCTCCACAACACCAGAGCCGGAATCCATACCGAGTTTTACAATTACGGAAGGTGAATCGATGGTTACCTTGCCGAGCTCGTTCTCACTTGAGTCCCAAATCTCGGATGGATCCGCCATAACATCTAGGAGTAGTGGCTGGGTCGAACCATCTGTGACGCCTGACACCAGTGACTCGACAGAGCTCGAGACAAGTGGCCTAGATGGATCCTCTAAATCCCCACAGATCACAGACTCTGATGAATTTTCTTCATCTCAGACCAACGGCCCGGATGAACTCTCCACAACACAAGAAATCACCGGCTCGGACGAATCATTTTCAACGCCTACGTCCAGCGACTCAGTTGAATATTCTACGACACCGCAGACTAGTGGCTTGGATGAATTCTCTGAAACCTCTGTGAGTAGTGGCGTGGATGAACCCTCAACGAGTGCACAGCCCACAACCTCGGATGAAGATTCTGCGTCTCAGACCAGTGGCTTGGATGAGCCCACAACAACTCAAGAAGCCAGCGGTTCGGACGAATCAATCACGACAACCGAGTCAAGTGGCCCAGGAGAACCTTCTACAACACCTGAGAGCAGTGGGGCGGATGACTCCTCTATGACTTCAGATAGTAGTGGTATTGATGAGCCCTCCACCACTACACAGGCCACTGACTCGGATGAGCCCTCTAAATCCCAAGATAACACACAGCCTGAGCCTAGTGATCCAGTTGAACCTTCTACGACATCCCAGGCTGGTGGCTTGGATAGATCGTCGATGACCCCAGAAAGTAGTGGCCTGGATGAATTCTCCACAACTGCACAAACCACTGTCTCGGATGAGACCTCTGCAACCAACGTGAACACAGGTTCGGAAGTATCATACACAATGCCTGGACCCAGTAGCTCGGATGAGTCGTCCATGACATCTGGGAGTAGTGACCTGGATCAAGTCTCTACCAACCCACAGACCACTAACTCGGAGGACCCTTCCACAACTCAAGAGACTACTGACCTAGACGCCGCATCCACAACGCCCGAGTCTAGTGGTGCGAATGAACCGCCGATGACGCCTCAGAGCAGTAGCTCAGAAGAGCCTTCTGAAACTTCAGAGATCGTCCCGCCTTCGTTTACCTCCACTGCCAGTCTCGGTGCCAGCTCTGACGTTGACTCCGCATCAGGCCCAGGCACGACTGGTAGCAGCCAACGTCCAATAGACTCCGGCTCAGGTTCGACGTCGGAATCCTCGAAGACCGTCTCTTCGAGCCCCAGTACAGCAGTTCAAACAATGACACCTTCGTTTAGCACTCACGACAGCAGTGATAGTAAAGATAGTGATGGGACATCACTCTCAAGCGTAGTTTCGGGACTCACACCCACGCCATTAATTGTTTCCAGTACCAGTTCAGTCTCATCGACCCCGTCTTCCGGTTATACAACTTCCGGCCAGTCAGCTTCTAGCCAGACAACCACTGCCCAGACAACCTCTACTCAAACTCTATCAAGCTCGAGCTCCAGTTCGACATCCACATCATCCAGTTCAACGTCATCCTCATCCCCAAGCTCAACTTCGTCGTCCTCCAGCAGCTCAACATCGACAACTAGTTCAACATCGACATCCAGCTCGACATCCTCAACATCAAGTTCAACATCATCTTCATCTCGAAGCTCAGCATCTTCGTCTAGCAGCTCAACTTCGACATCCAGTTCCACGTCGACGTCGTCCAGCAGCTCGGCATCATCCACCAGCTCGACTTCGTCGTCATCTCAAAGTTCAACATCATCGACATCCAGCAGCTCAACATCGACACCCAGCTCAACATCATCGAGCTCAACGTCTCGAAGTTCAACGTCCACGTCGTCCAGCTCGTCATCAACATCCAGTCCGACATCATCAAGCTCAACGTCTCAAAGTTCAATATCGTCATCTTCCAGCAGCTCAGCATCGTCATCTAGTTCGACATCGTCGAGTTCCTCGTCGAAGTCCAGCTCAACATCTCGGAGTTCATCTTCCACGTCGTCCAGCTCGTCGACAGCATCGTCGAGCTCGACATCTTCGAGCTCTCGAAGCAGTAGCTCGAGTAGCAGCAGCTCCAGCAGTAGCATACAGCCCCAATCGACCCTGAACTGCGATTCAAATGGTTATCTGATCCAAGGGTCGAGTGGTGCAAGCCTTTATCGAGTGGACATAAAGACAGGCGAAAGCAGCTTAATCAAGTCTTCCGTCTGGGGTGCTATTAATTTGAACGCGATGGGCTATAATATTGCGGATAACCTGCTCTATGCGGCGTTCACCACTACCAGACCCGCCCAGCTTCTGCGGATCGCTGGTAACGGAGATGCAGTCAGTGTCGGGGAGCTCACCAGCGTCACCGGTACCACCTGGAATTCCTGCAATTGCGGCGACATTGACGAAAACTCGCAATATTGGGCCTCTAACGGTGGGAGTGCCTGGATACAAGTCGACCTGAAGCCGAACTCCACGAATTACGGCAAGACCGTCCGGTCAGGTTCAGGGAGCTCGAGCTTGGGCTCGGTGAGGGTCGTCGACTGGGCATATGTCCCCGGGAGGGGCAACTTCCTCTGGAGCCTCGGATACCCTTTTGGTACCGGCTTGTCGCCAACCGTTACATATTTGATGCAGTTTAATCGCACCAGCGGGGCATGGAATAACCTCGCCAACTTTGGCGATTTAGCAGGCAGTCCGACCGATTCGAGCTTACGAAACCAGTGGGGCGCCGTCTACGCTTCCGATGACGGATTTCTGTTCGGATCTGAGAATAACAGTGGCCACATTTACAAGTTCACACTGGTACCTGTTAACGGGGTATATCCTGCCCCTATTAAGATATCAAATGGGCCCACATCCACCGGCAATGATGGCGCACGATGTATCAATGCTGCCAATGTATCATAGCCAGCAGACTGCTCGAGACTTATTTCACCATGCAGTAAGGTATTGGCCATGGTCCTTTTTCTATGTAGTAATGGCGTTTGCAAATCCATATAATGCCTTCATGAAGCATAACATTCATGACGTTCAAGCAAAATCGAGGAGACATTCAGGCGTTGTGTAAAACCTGCCAGACAAACGGCTTATCCTCCTACGGCACTGGCACATGTGACTGTAAAAGCCTTGCACATTCGCACTGCGTGCGTCTTGTTTATGAATGTGAATATTTGAATTATGCACAAAGCATTCGATCCCAGTGGATTGATTCGTCGGTTTGGCGCATGCATCCACCAGGCTGCTACCCCCTCAGACAAGTACAGGCCATCCCGTCGACCACGAGATCTTGTTGAAACCGAACAGGTACTGTGAGTCCGCCAGACCCACTCTAGTATCAGCTGACGAGAGGATTGCGTTAGCATGCCCAACTTGAACCGGGGCCGATGGATTTGGGAGCACTTACCATAATGATAATACATCACAGCACCATCATAAGCAGTATCGACCAGTATTCCTTGTCCACCAGGTCCATACACATTTCCATGGCTCTCAAGAACCTTTGTGCCACCGCCAGACGTGCAAGCCTTGCCGCTAGCATCGGTGTAAGGCCCGGTGACTGAGGAGCTGCGACATACCCGAACCGAATACTCCTCCCCGGGGGCTGGCTTGGTGGTCTGGTAGCCGCAGCAGATGCCAGCGCTGAAGAAGAGGTAGTAGTACGGCGAGCGGTAGTAGATGAAAGGGCCCTCCATGGCATGGCTGCCCGTGGCGTTGTAGGCAATCTGAGTGGCTGAGCCGGAGACAGAGGCTGGGGGGTTGTTCATCTTGGCGATGTAGACTTTATTTGGGATATTGGTTAGCAAGGCATTCCGGATTGAAAGGCATGAATGGGATAGGCGATCTACGTACTGTCAGACCAGAACGACCCAAAGGTCACATAGTAGCTCCCATCCGTTGCCTGGACAAGAGCCCCATCGATGGCGTTATATGGCTTGCCAGAGGAACTTGCAATTCCAGTGGCGCCATGGTCCGTCCAGGAGCCGACCTCCATGGTGGTTGAGGTGGCGTAGCCTATGGCAGAGGCCTGCGAACCGAACACACTGACTGAATAGTACAGATAGTACGTGCTGCCGACAAGGTGGACTGACGGCGCCTGAGAAATGTGTCAGCCGATGCAGCCATAAACCTCTGGACAATAATCCGTCCCGCCCTATGAATCTTCGGATGCTGAAGTTGAACCCTCGGACTTACCCAGAGATCATCATTCCCGGCCAGATTGATAGAGCTTCCAGCCGGGATAGCAGCGCCCTGGTACGTCCACGACCCAGTCAGGCTACTCGCAGTCCATATCCCAATTTTGCTGCCCGTCCCAAACCTGAAGTACTTTCCATCGGATGCCCTCTTGACCACGCCCGGATCGTGGGCCCAGCAGGCGCCTGTGCAAGCAATCGGGTCCGGATAGGCCGCCTCGACCACAGCGGGAAGCTGAGTGGCGAGGGTGAGGAGCGCCGCCAGGCCCCGGAGGACTCGGCCGAGAAACATGGTGGGCTGCTGAAGTGGTCCGCGGTGGTTCGTCGATCACGGTTCGATCCGCGAGGGGCGTGTTTCAATGCGGGAGCAGGAGCCTGGACATGATCGACGGCTTGGCCTCGATTATAAACATTTCGCAGCATGATGCCCTGCCCACTGGATACGGGTGCCAGGTAATGCGAGCCAGGTCGGCCCATGCCTTCCGACGAACTCAAAAGTTCGGAATGCTCGTGGTGTCGATTGGTGGGAATTAGACTCCAAATAATGCCCCTGTTCCGCAGCTTTGGGATGAACGTCAAGGACCAGGGGCCGTTGGTGTGTAAGCCGGATCCCCACAGCGGCCACTCAGGTGCCCGGCGCCTCGCCCAAGTTGGCAACATGGAAGGCCACATGATTCAGGTACCGGAGGCACGACAGCCCGCGATGGGGGCGTTGCGCTTTCTTACACTAGCTCAGTGAAGGCGTGCCAGCTCCCTGTGGTGACATTTTGGGTACAAGTGCCGTGGCCCGTCTCGGCGGCGTGTGCCATCCCCCCAGGTTCCCCACACCTACAAGTAGAGGACACAGGCGCTCGAATCGGTTGCTTTCCGAGGGGATATTGCAGGGTCGTCAGACCAAAGGCTTGGCTAAGCGAGGTCGCGTCTGGGATGCTCATGTGACTGAAATCCGGGAGTGCAACCCAAGACGCGTAGAGGAAAATGCTTGTTTTTTCCGCCGAGGAATTTCAAAGTTAGATAGTAGGAATCTGTAGTCGTCCACAGAGGGGAGATGGTCGACAAAATGCTGGTCGTTTTTAATTTCAAGGCATGAAATCATTTGTTGAACACGATGGATGATTGTATAGAATTGGATCAAACTAACGTTCAGCTGATTCGGCAAGAGACGAATTTATGAAGATTCGAGAACGAAAGTATAAAGGCTCAGGAGCCTGGCCAGAAGCCGTTCAGGCGGAGAATTCTCAGAGCATTAAAACCAAACGACTATGACTGTGCCGGATGCAGGACAAGATTGGAACAGCAGCACTTTATGGATGAAAGATACTAAAAATCCAAGTACCTAGGTAGATTCTAACGCATTTACTGCTGTGAGTTAGACTTCTGTAACAAAAGTTTCAAGATCTCCTCGAAAAACCAGCAATAGCCACGGAGACCAAAAAATAGTATAACGACATCACACTATCTCACGGCTGTACGGTATATCGTCTAGGTATCGGTTGCTCACGAGGCCTCTGTTCCGAGGCAGCATCTTGCCCCCCGGTTCTGGCGGCCCTTGAATGCCCTGGCGCTGTAACTGCGGGCGTCTGCCTCGCAGGACGGATGATGTCTGATTCCTTGACGCGTTTATGACAGTAGAAGTCGCGCTCCGTCCTGGACCAATAGCAAATGGTCCCATCCTTCAATTTTCCCACCATGGTTGGACCCGAGTCTTCCGGCCTCTGCGGCGTCTTATCGGCGCACCAAGCTATCCACTGCCGGGTTGGGGCGCTGTGCATCATGGCCACTTTCGTAGCGCCCACTGTGGAAGTCGCCTCCGGGTCTTCTTCCAATGTATCGGGATACTGAATCTCATAGGAGCGGTAGCCGTATCTTGGGAGATCATTCTTTGAATATATGTGTACAGTGTCTCGTTTCTCAAAAGCCCTTGCACCCTGTAAGACCCTCGTCGAGACTTGGGCAGTGATATGTGGTTTGCTGTCACCCAGATAGTCCAAGGAAACGTGGTGGGCGAGCCTGTCGGAGTATCATGATCAGCCTCACAGCGATCGGGCGAATATCGGACAGTTAGTTGCCTCGAGAACTCACATAATGACGAGGTAGTCCAGCGAACGGACCCCGTTGAGTCGTGAACGGCGGGACGCGGACTAGAGTTTGGTAGCGTTAGTGATACCTAGCATTCGCAAGCAGCTGGGCGTTCTTAATTTATTATGAGGCATGGCCGTGACAGCACAGGCGACCATGCGCTTCGAGGCGACATTCCTCACACCCAGTTGGCCAGATGATGCGGAAGGCTTGAAGTCAAAGATTTGGTATGGATGATTACATCATAACCATCTCGCGCTGTCCGGTTGACACGCATCATTGCATCAAAGGTGGTGTCCACTTCCAACGGTACTAGTTCTGCACTAAATTTTGGAAACTTCGTGTCTGGGAGCTTACCGATCTCCCGCGATTCCAAGCTGTCACAAATCCTCTCATGACCTCACTATAGGCTTTTAGCTCTCGGAATATTTCGTCATACTCTTCAGGTCTATTCATCATGAAGAAAGCGATGAATGGTGTCCCATCGTAGTCAACCAGCAAGACGTGAGATAGGAGCTGGTGGACCGGCGGCAACCCCTGGGGCGACATGATGATTGTAGAAAACAAGCGGTAGTATATATGGAATGAATCAGATATCAGCCTCTTCAGAGATAGCACTGTTGATGCTCGAATGTGGCTCTGTCAACTCTCACTTTGTCTTCATTCTATATCTTCCAGTGCGGGACATCGCAAAGGCTTTATATTTATAGTCCCAGCAAGACGTGCTCCATCTGTTGTTCAGGGTTATTACAGGGGAAGGTTTCTCTGGGTCTTGAGTTTCTGCACAAATTTCCATTCGTTCAGCACTTGAGGTGCGTGAAAAACACTCGTGCCGTAGGGTCACTGCAGCGGTTGCCCTGCGAGATGGTCAGGGGTGACCACAAAGTAGGCTAGGAAGTTTTGAGATCGTTTAGTGTTGCTGTTGGTAGCCTATGTCAAGGATGTGGCACGGTGCACTTTAGCCACACGTGCGCCTGTCCGCTGCTAATATCAACTTGCAATTGCCACTTTGGTCCTTGGCATCGTGCAACTTCTTGGGAGCACAGCTACCGGGGTTCCTTCAGGACTTTGCCGGCCTTGAGCGACCGGCCGCCCAACAGTGTATCAAGAATGGAAGTGAAACAGAGAGGGCGCGGTAGGTACCAATGAACTGCCAGGCAGAAGGCCACTTCCGGGGCCTCGCCGGCTATTTCCGTACCATGGGCCTCTTGGAGCAGGGACACGGAACTCCGTGCTGCGCCGCTCGCTTGTCGACGCCTCCATGGGACATTTGATTTAAAACCGTTGAAAAAGTAATTTTTTTGACCAAAGCATTGAATTTTGGTTTCATCTTTATTTCGAGAATGTCATCTTCTTCACACATCATGTGAAGCACACATCATGTGGGTGAGGATATCCCGTCGTAGTTAAAAGTCTCTGCCAGAGGGCTTGGTAACAGTCAGTAGTGTCTGTGGCTCCTTCCATGGGGTGGGCTATCCTGTACCTTCCCAAATTGAGGTTGAGGCCAAATGAGGCCAAATGTGAACGGCGGCGAGCCCGCGTGCCAGGCAACAATCCGTTCTGCTGTAACGGCATCTCAATACTGAAATTCGGTACATGAAGCACATGCTCCACGACTCTTAGGTTTCTGTAGTCTGTCAGTACTCTGATCAAACTACGGAATGGCTTGATCACCCCGACTGCGAGAGACCTTTTAGTTCCATGGCCGACCGTATACCTGATGCCCCAAAATTTCCCTCCAAAGATCAATTGATGGCATGGCTCTCGGAAGAGTCTACCACGGGCTGGGAAGGGCGAAAGAAACGAGATGGAGATACCCGGAACCAGGGACTCATCAGTCTGCTTGAGGCGATGGTGAAGACCGAGCCTGGCGATCGGGTGGATATCGCAGGGGTTCTGGTTCACCCCTTCCTACGCCGGGAAGTATAATGGCACGAAAGACTCCACCAGACAGATAAACCTTCAATAGCTATGGGGAAAAAGGCTAAAGATGACAGTAATCATACATTCATGACAACTTAAGCAAAAATTCAACCGGGGTATCTTACATCTAAACACAAGCACACTGCACGCCTCCATGACATAACTTACTGAACAGCCGAGCATTTATCAAACAAGTTAACACAAACTCCTGAACTAGCTTTCCGGGACCAGAGCAACCCTGCAACCGAGAAATATCAATCGCTCACTGAAATTCCGCTTCAATCTCCTCAAAGATACTTAGGTAGGCAGTCCATCCGTTCACCTAGCCCTTTGCGCTTCTCAGGCAACCCCAATGCTGTCATTCAATCCCCCAAACGCACCAACTACTCCTCTCTTCCAAATTACCAACAACGATAACTCAACTAGTAGTTGACTCTTCCCCTACCATGAGTCTCTTGCGATGCCATCATCAATTCGGGAGAACGTCCTCCGGCGGCGGCACCATGGCATACCCCCCCCTCCCATTCATCGCAGCAGCAGCATTCCGCCGGCCGCCGCTAACGCCGACGAAGCCACCGCCGCCACGTTGCTGGCCATTCTGGAACAAGCTGATCTCCGACAGCAGGGCGCACGCCGCCACGACGCGGAAGCTCTGCATGCCTTCGAACCTGCTCTCCCTGAGACCTGAAGTCTCCTCGCCGCCTGCGTGGACGCAGGCAAGGCACAGGTGCAGGTTGTCAAACTCAGTCTCGTAGCCCGTGAGGGGCGCGGCTTCGCCTTCCGCGCCATGGTTGACCTTGCGCATCTGGCGCGTGATCCAGGCCGCGATGCGGTTCATCTCGTCCTTGAGCTTGATGCTGCTGTCGCGCTGCCGGTGCGTCTGCACGCCTGATTTATTGAGCGGGTGGCCGATGAACACCTCGAGCTCTGTGAGGGGCTTGGTCGGGTGCGCCGAGTACTGGCCCATCGCCGTCGACACTGCCTCCTCGTACCACCCCCGGATCTCTCGCGCGGTTTCCAGTCGAGAGATCCAGCCGCCTGGCTCTTTCACGATGGCCTCATAGTGCGCGCGGGTCTCATTGAGGAAGTCATCCCAAAAGGACGAGCCGCCAGTGGTAGGCACCTTGGATTTGATATCCTCCCGCCAGATTCTTTGCTCGTCAATTGCACGGTATAGATGACCCAGTAGTTTCTCGGATCTGTAGAACTTATGGCGCTGGCGGTTGAACTGATCCTCCTCCTCGTCCTCTGCCTCCTCAATAATGTACTGGTCGAGATCGATTTCGGATTTATCTACCACATGACAATCTGGGCCTGGAGCAAGACTTGAAGAAATTGTTAGTACAAAAGTCCTGTTGTCCCCTGAACATGGCCAACACGAATTGGTATGGGTGAAGGAGCTTGTTGGCCAACAGGCAGAGGGAAAGGTGACAATGTGTGTGCCTTGGCCGAATCGAGCCAAGGCTGACACACTGCGTGGGCATTACTGGAATAAAACTCACAAGTCGGGTCTGAATTTGTTTGCCTTGGGCAGATCTTTCAGGTCCACCCCCACACCGGTCTTGGAAAAGTCCACGGCGGTAGAGTGCATCTTTGCCAGTTCCAAGCAGTCTTGATGAAGAGTACCTGTTTCATACTGGTCTGCTAGAATCATGTGTCTCGTTGCAATGACGCCCAGAATGTCCGTTTTCATAAACTCAATAAAGAAGTCTGCCATGTCTTCTCGTTCAACGGTACGACCAAGGTCTATTGGTGTCACACGGGCGTAGTCTGCTGCCTCAAACGTTTTCTGAGGCATGACTTCTTCATCCCAGATGATATTGAAGATATCACCGTCAAGATCACCGCCCGAAAGCTGAGATGGAAGGTCGCGCTGGCCGTGTTGACTGAAGACAATCACATTCGACAGTTCTCGGAGAGGGCTGTCGCGTGGAGGCGCAACGTTGTGCGCAACTTGAATATCTCCTTTGTGCAGAGCGGGAGATCTTGTCACGATGAGAGGCCCGGGACCGGGCGGCTCATCGAAACGATCGCCCTTGGTATCGTAAGTGACGTAGACCTCGTTTTCCTGTAGGAATCCGGTCTCGTCCATGATACCGAACAAGGTGATGCCCTTTCTGATGGGGATTCTCGCCTTGTGCTTTAGTAGGCGCAGCTCGCGGAGCACAAGAGCCTCGACCACCGAGCGAAGGAATTTGTCTTTGCGGTAGTCAACCCCCATGTTCTCACACAGAGTGATCAGGCGATGGAGCCGGATGGTGTCACCAACATTCTGGTGTCTGAGAAATTTGGCCACGTTATATGCATCCGCTGTGACTTCTCGAAGTCTTGATAATTCCATATTCTGCATGCGGAGGAACCAAGCGCTGTCGCATCCCATATCTTCCAAGATTTTGATCATCTGGCGGTTGAGCACCAGTGGGATTGGTTTGGAGGCCATGTCACATATCTCGAGGTTGGGCTTGTCGTTGCTTTCAAACTTGGTCATGGATGGTCTGATGCGAATCTCCGATCCGGCTAGGTTGGCGTCGAGAGCAAGCATGCCCTTGGAACCCCTGAATCGAACCTGAAAGGCTGTTGGTGCGGATTTGGTTTGAGGTATGACATCCCAGATGTGGTAAACCACCGCCAGAGACATGGTGCCAACACCATCGCTGAAAACCCGGCCATTCCGCTTCACGTCTCGCATCTCACGGACTGTGACGCCACAATCGTCCAAGGGGATGAAGTAAGGTGTTTCGGAGAACGCCTGTCCGATTCGAGCGGCACATCGGGCAGGCGAACGGATGCCGCTGAACTGGCCCAACTCGCCAATGACGTTCAAGTAGGTTTGCGGCATGCCATAAACGAAAAATGGGGCCATGAACTAGTGTCATCGTTAATTGAGACGTAAATGGATGTGCAACGAAAGGAAGTACAAGACCACAGGTCGAAGAACAGACCAAGATGACTTCAAGACTCAGGGAAAATAACTGAAGCAGAAATGATGACCGACTTACCCATGCAGAGTGTGACCGCAAAGAAGAGTGCGAGAACCCTAAAAAGTCGTACTTCCTGCCGGCAATCTTGAAGCCTTTGCGGAACACCTCCTTGAATCTGTGATATATATTGTCGTTGCTGACTTTGGGGTTGAAGAACAGATCTTCGCCGTTCTCATCGCAGAATTGAAGTCGGAGGAAGTACTCGTGGTGGTCCGGGTATTTGCGGAGGATTCGGTTGTTTGTCTCGAGTTCTGGGCCGTGTAGGGTGCTGCGGGTTGGAGTGATGGTGACCCTGTGGATCAGCGCCAGGTTCCGGGTCGGGCCCATGAGCGCTCGTTGAAACACCTCGTTGCTCGCCATCTTGTCCTCAGTCTCCCGGAGATACTCCATGATGGCCTGCACCTCGAACATTGATGGGTCGCCATGAGGCTTGGGCCAGGGTGTCTCCTTCATGAGCTTCTTCAAGGCGTCGACCGAGATGGGACGTCTGCCCGCTGCCTTGTCTGCGACAAAAACACGGCGCAGTTCCTTGGCCAGCGCCAATACCGTACCTGGGTGGTAGTAGGCATTGGTTGCCATAGTTTGCAGCTGGAACAAGATGCCGAAAGGTAGTTGGTCTGGATAGGCATCGATGGCCAAGTCTTTCATCAGCTTGCTCATGGCTCTCGACGAAGGCCCTAGATGGAGTGGGGCTGTCCTCTGGGTGAGTAGGTCGTACGAAACAAAAGGGATCACTTCGTGGTTCTTCAGCGACCGAATCTTGCGTTGAAGGCTATCGCCCGACAGCCGAAGCTGATAAACAAGACACTGGCCGACGACTTTGGCGTGCTGATTGTCGAGGGCGCACAGGCGCGTGCGTTCTGGCCCAAAAATCGCCGATCGACCACCCTCCGAGATCGCCAGGTCCCTTAACATGGCTTCCATTGCGCTCATGTCCTGGAAGAAGGAAGGTTCTTCGGCAAGGGTGATGGTGAGGGTATGCTGGAAACTGCAGACGAGATCTTGCACAGTATTCAGGGGAATCCTGATGACCCGTTGACTGTCAAGTCTAATGAGCAAGGTCTGCCTGGTGAATTTGGCGGTACCCACGTCCTGGAACTCGACTTCAGGAAGGTACACGAGGTCGTCGCCAACGAAGGTCGTGTGCCCACAGCTGATGGAAGTGACATCGAACACCAGTGGACCTTTGTCGATCTGGATCTGGCGGGTTGGGTTACGCTTTTCTGCATCGGCATGCTGCAGCCCTCGCAGGGTGATGTCTTTGGGCTTCCCTGGGACGGCGTTGGGGTCGGAGGTTGACTTGCTCATGAAGCAGAAAATGTCGTTCCCCATGAGTTGCAGTCTGGCCCTGCGTTGCATGCCCCTCTGCCGTCTCTGGTTGCCAAAGCCACTAACCATGGACGCTGTGCCCGCCTGGCCTGTTGGTGGTAGGAATTGTGTGCCATGTTTGTGCAAGAACAACTGGGCCTTGGAAGCGTCGAGAAATGTCAGATTGGCCCATGTCTGGTTTCGGGCCTTGTCGCAATGGAAGGTGTGCTCTTGGATGCCCAGGAGGTCCATCAAGGGCTGTAGCCTCTTTTTGACGGCCTCCTCAGACAGGTGTTTTGGCCAACCTTGCGTGTGAATCTCCATGTTCGCTTGACTGGTGTGACAGAAGCTCAAGTGACGGGGACGTGATGACGACGAGGATGAGGATGACCGATGGTGTTTGGGGGGGGGGGTAAAAGAGGATGCTGCCTGGCACTTCGAAGCTGTTTGCACTCCACGAGTAGGGGAGGGGTTGGATTCTGTTCTCGAGGCTGCTCTCCCAATTGCTGGAGGGCTGGAAGTCAGGACGAGGGGTCGGGGAGCTGCTGGCGAGGAGGTCAGACGTTGGCGTGGTAATTAGGGCTGTCAACTGGACAAATGGACAAGAAGAACAACTGAACGTGAAGCTGTCGCAGAAAGATTGACGATGCAAAACAATCAACGGCCAAAAGGTGCA
This sequence comes from Diaporthe longicolla, assembly GCA_000800745.1. Lineage (NCBI taxonomy): Eukaryota > Fungi > Ascomycota > Sordariomycetes > Diaporthales > Diaporthaceae > Diaporthe > Diaporthe longicolla. The sequence continues at coordinate 59,947 of JUJX01000204.1, read as the reverse complement.
GCTCCCAGGTGGGGGTTGGGACGGTTTGAAGCTTTGACTGGGCTTGGGCTTGAGCTTGAGCTGAAGCTGGAGTTTGGGGGCGGCTTGGGGAAGGAGGGAGGGACCTGCAACTCACCTGCAACTTCCCCGCAGTCGAAGAAGTATGAGGCCTACCGATGGCGACAGCCGTAACACAAAGGAAGGAGCAAAACCGACAGACTTGCTTAGACTATTTGCACGGCTTCTTCATGGCAATCTGGGTGGGTGCAATTCTTTTGGGGAGTCCGTCTTATGTATTCTTTCCCGGAAGGCAAAAGCCTAGGAATCTTTTCAATTTTCAGAGGGAACAAATGCTGGAGTGATGGCCCAAGGCTGGCAACAGGCGAATACGGACAGCTGCATGTGCAATAAGGAACGAAAACCAAGGGCTTACCTTACGCTGTCACTACGATGATGAAAATCCATCGTCCCTGAGCTCATTTCTTTGACTCATTCCGGGAATCTGCACCTGGTCTCGCCTAATGAGGCTGTCTGCCTTGGGCTCCGCAGAGAATGACGTCTCAAGCCGTACATGTCTATCAACGCGAGGCTCAACATCTAGCAGCCAACCCATGACATACGTGCGGGGTGCGATGAATCAACTTTAGTTCCAGTGGTGGCCACTTTGAATGTACTCCTTGCTTAGATGGCTGATCGTGGTCTTTTAGAGCTACATTTTACAAGTCAGGCCCACATGCTCAAGTGATGTCCCGTATTCTCCTGGCCTGAGATACCTTCAACTCCATCAGACAAGTTGGGATACCTGAAGTCACGTCGCATCATCCTGGTTCAACCAGCTTCATCTCTCTCGCTGGTTTGGCCTTATGACAATGACCTGAAGCTCAGTTCTCCGCGGTTACCTCCCTTGGCCTCTCCCGCATCGTCAGCCTATCGTGTCCGATCTACCATTACCCTCGCCATGGTTGACCTTTCTGTCGCACAACAACGCTCAAAGACTCAGCCTCTTCCAGGAGCACCCAACTCCAAACTTATGTTTATCTCCATAACCCTGTCGAATCACGCCGCAGAATCAGCCAGCTCGTGAAGCATCGGAATATCCATCAAGAACAAGTCCCGTCCCTCATCATCAACGAACATCGAGGGCCCATTGCTGATCATCAACATCTCCACCTACTCCTCAAACACAAGCTGGTCGTGGACGGCCCCCTTCCGCTCAGACACGTAGTCTCCCTGAGTGAAATGCCCCGTCTGCGGGTGCTTGCCGTCGCCGCGGATGACGTAGATCTCGGCGCTCTCGACGTGTCGATGGCGGGGCAGGACGCCGCCCTTTTCTGAGCGCACGATGACGGTGTATGCGCCCGTCTCTGGGACGAGCTTGACGAGCTTGATCCAGACTTTTCGTGCGAGCGGGAGCCACTTCAGGTCGTTGCAGTGGACTGTGTCTCCGCCGTCGTGGTGGTCACCCCTGTTTTGCTGGGTAGTGTTTTGGCTTGGCATGGCTGTAGTGCTCAGTCTGTTAGACGGGGGCTGGAAGACTGGACTGGATGGTCTCTTTGCGAATGGAAAGATGGTCGATTTGTTGTTTCGCGAAGGACGCAATGTCAGGTTTGTTGCGAGTGGTGTAGATACTTTTCTATCCCACAACTCTGGGCAGTGCCAATGGCTGGCTTCTTCTTATGAATTGATATCCCGCATGGTCGGGTAATGCACCAGTTGACAATCGTTCAATGTGATGGCTTAGAAAGTTCTATCATGGCCTGAAAAGCTTGTTGTTTTCAGACGCCATTACACCAGGACAAGTCCCACTCCTCGATAAGCACAGATCTAAGATGATCTTAGATTTGAAATGCTTCCGTAATGCATGCAAAATTCCATGCTGGGTATATCCGTACATCCGGAAGACCATACATGGAACACCACAGTAGAGGATGGTAAAACGATGGGCCCATGTTGTCCATCTATGAATAGGACATGGGCAGCGACAAACATGCAGGTCCGAAGTCCGATCGGATTCTAGTTCCCGGATAGATAAACTGGCCCCTAAAATATCTCATCCACGAATTGAGGTAAAATCGAGAAGCCTCCCGGCGGCTGCGGACATGCTAGTTCACCACATATCCCTAGCTGTCAAGAACCACGAGAGTCGGATAAGGGCGCCTGCTCGTGTTTTTGCCGCATTATGGCAATGCTTTCTCGACTTGATTGTTCACCGAGCACCGACTTCTTGTGGGACCCGGAAACTCCGAGTCAGGTCCGCCGAGGTCAGTAGAGCTAGCACCCTGTTCTCGCTTGCCACAACTTCGTCCACCATTTCAAAAATTGATATATCAGAAAAAGACATATGAAAGACACAGGTGCGCATCTTGTTTGGTGAGGCGAAGATGCCAGCCAGTTGTTCTCCCACTAAGCCGGTTCGGTCAAGTGCCATCGAGTCCATGTAATGAACGAAAAAGAACTGCTCCATGGAGATATCAATTAAAATACCCAGGTATTATAGCTTACGATCGCAGAGTAGGCGGGCGAAGGTGTGGCCTCCAAAATGTTCGGTCCGCCTTCACAGTTCGCCCCTCCTCCACACCCACTTGCTGCTCCAGGCCGCAGACGCGATGCGGCGCCTCATCGTAGCAGATAGTCCAAATGTCAGGGCATTCGCGAAGCCTACATACTGGCTCGTGCTCTGCAGAGCCCCAACAATCCTCGGAGAGGACGGCGCCGTGCCCGTGGCCTCCATCAAGCGGTTCACGATGCCAGGAATCCAAAGTAACACGTATAGGGTTGGATAAGCGTTCAGCAGTAGCATCCGACGGACCTCCTTCTCAGAGCCGCGGCTGTTGTGACCGGGCTTCGTGTCGCACGAGGAGCCGTGAGGGAAATCGCTCTGTGATTCAACATATGTGTGGACAGGGGGCTTCGTCACCGAGAGGCTGTTGGTGGAAGCACGACCAGTGTTGGTCATTTGTGAGTGTGGCCACGAGGTAGACTGCTCATAATACGGTGAGGAAAACCTGGCATCGCTAATAAGCGAGGGGTTTTGGATCGGATCCTGCTCGACGAAGCTCACATAAATATCTTGTGAGCGGACGACCTCTTCGCAGCTGTCCCCAGCGCCATAATGATTGCGCCCCTCTGTCGTCGCAGATGTGGTTGGGCATCTTGCGTGCTGCCGGAACGGCCTGCTTTCGGCTGGCTCCTGTAGAGGTGACCAAAAGGACGTCGTGGAGTCTTCTATACCATGGTAGCGGCCCCCCAAGTGCTTTCGCCAACTGTGAGTTGGCTGCTCGCATGAAACAGACGACTGAATAGTGTCTCCATTGTTCTGGTGTGTGAGCTCTGCTCCTGATGATGTCCTCGCACGGCTCCGCGCATCCGTTGAGCCCATGACAACTTTGAGATGTTGCCATCGCTCTTTGAGCGCAAACTTTCCTGCATTTATACCTCTGCGTCTGTCTTTCTCTGACGTTGCTTGTCCCGTGAAAGGATTGTAGCGGCCGGTACGGCCCCTCTCAGCCCCAAACAGGGCCTTGAAATGACGGCGCACATACCACCAGATGTAGGCATACATCACCACTGTCAGGAAGATTATTGCAATCCTCCAGCCGTGAGTCAGGGCGTATCGTAGGTCTGTTCTCTCGGCAGTAATCCAGCACCAATTGCCGCTTACTGGCGACATAGCCCGCATACCAACAGCCGTGGTGCTGGTAATGACTGGCACGAACCATGTCGAGAGGCAGATAATTGTCTTGGCCGCGAAGAGACGTTTGGTAGATAGGTCTTCTGTGTGATGGTCAAGAGTGTCACGATAACAATCGCCATGATTGTGAAGTCCACGGCCTGTACGGTCAACTGGTTGACGAAGCCGTTGGCGACACAGGCTGGGCCGGGGTTGAGTGTTTCGGCGCGGATGTATATGCCGCCCGATATGGAGTTATTGAGGGTGTTCAGGAATTCTACACGGCAGATAGTGTTAATGATTTGGGATTTGGCAGCCTCATGGATGACGGATACCAGAATATACATCTCGTTCATGTGGTCGGGTTGCGGAGGGGGGAGAGGATTGTCAATACGTACCCGCGAGAGCCAGGTTGAAGATCAGAGCCTGCCTGAAGGACCGCAGTTCCTCCCGATACACCATGTATGATACCAGCACGCAGAAAGTCGCAGTGCAGGAGATCATGCTTCCGGCAAGAGTAAATCTCGCGACGACATTGTCATATGCCATGTGGACGCCGATACAGATGCCCAGCTGAGTTAGGTGGTCTGCGGCTGAGCAAGTGTCTTAGTAGGTATATGAAAATTTAATCGCACGTGGCGTAAAGGTGTCCGGTTACTATGATTCGTAACAAGAAGGATTGGAACGCCAAAGATCCAGGAGAGAGGCAAGGAAGTCGATCTGTTATAGAATATCGAGAGTTTCACGTATTAGTATGTGATCTTCGGCACAATTTTGCTACCTGAAAGAAACAGAGGAAAACTTCTTGTCAGCTGGGCAAGAACGCCGCCGCCGCTATTTTGTAGTCGACAACTAGAGACACTACCCCACGCTGTCTCAGCTTCCTGGTAATGCGTCTATAGGGCATGACTGAGCAAAGTTGCAAGTCACCGCACTCAGAGCATGCGGCTCCTGTGAATGGCTGGGACACTGGCTTCTATGCAACATGTCAGCTTGTGCGCCATGACCTGCACACCTGCAACCGTCAAGTAATGCCAATATTTCGCCATGTCGCTAGTCTCAGACAACACCAGTAATGTGTAACCCCAAGACGGCTGTGAATGTATTTTAAGTAGATAGATAAATATATAATTAAGAAGAAAAAATAGTGTAGCTGAAGCTAATAAACTTTCAAAGAATACCCCCCTATAGGATAGTCACCTATGGGGCAACCTTCTTCGTGATAGTCTTCAACAGGTTAACCTGTTGTGGAACAGCCTCTTATAGAATAAGCTGTAGTAGGAGCGCATTCTATGGCCCAGCCTTCCACGCGGCAAGCTCCTTGGGATAAATTCCCTCCGTGTGTACTGCTGTGGGACGTCCTGCACGGGGTATAGCGCCGAATAACTAACGATATGCTCTACGAGGAACAAGCTGGACACCTGCTATGATCGCGAGTGGGCGCCGCAGGTGAGAAGGCGATCAGGCACTATCTGATTTTGCAGCCCAATCCGCTGGCGCTCGGATGGCCGCTGTTAAGGGGGAAGCTCGTTTTGCACGGCACTGCACGGCTGACCGCGATACAATGTGCCAGGAGTTGAGAGTACCTAGGTAGGTTAACTTCTGTAATATTTCATTTTACTCCTAAGAACCTTCGATTGTTGTGTTTTGAAACCATCGGTTTCCTGGGAATTGGAGATGCTCGGATCAAAAGCCAATCGTCACGAGCAGTCTCGACGTCAGCTCGAGCCCCTGATCAGTACACGGAGAGATGACGGCCTATGGCAGAGCATCGAAAGAGACGATGAAGATTTTGCATCACATCCAAAAATTCACGTTGCAATGCGTGACAACGAAGAATCTATCGTACCGAAGGTGGCAGATGCTTCATACCAAGACATGACCCAACAGGCTCGCCAGCATCACCGAGATGGAGCAAAAGCCACGGCCAGGACAGAGACATCGCGCGGGATATTTACCTCGAAAATCAACCCCATCAAGGAAGAATCCTCAGCAGAGAATCATTCGTCAACATCAAGCCGGGCAGACATCTTAGCCTGGGTGTCCGTCTCTCCACCCCAACACGAGCACCGACCACGAGATCATCCAACTCCATTGCGACACGATCCAGTCATCCCCCGAGACGAACCGCAGACCCAGGATCAGCCCCAGCCAGCGACCAGAAGGCGCAGAGGAAGACCCAAGAAATCTCGCAACGTCCCGAACTGGAACAGACCCCGACGCGTCCGCTTCTCCGACCCCATACCTCCAGCCGATCCACGCCGACTCCCACTAGCAGAGCCACGAGACACACACGTCTTCGTCCGGCTGCTGAAAATCATCGTCACCGTGGACAACGCCCATCAACAGGAACTCGTGTGGAACAACCGGGCAAAGGGTTGGAGGCTGGCCGGCGAGAGGAGCGAGCGGAACATCAGAGACATTGGCGAGTTGTTCGATGACCTCCCGACAAATGGCTCGCTTCTTAAAGTCATTCTTGCCCCGACGGTGCAAAGAGGGGCCCGGGAGTCGGTTGAGGCAACGTGGGATGTGTCGAGGGGCTGCTTTCAGGGGCTCAGTCAGGATGGGGGAAGCTTAACCGTGGCACTTGGCGAGGTGAAAGATATGGTCAAGGACCCGTGGGCTAGACAGTTTATTGGGTATGCGCTGATCTGAATATGTACTACCTATTCGTTGTTTTGCGTACGACGAGCAGCACTTGTACGCCACATTTCCTGCTGTCCCAGCCTCTCGATTTTATTCGTTTCTCGGAAGGCTGAGACTGACTCTTGAGCCATCTCGACCGACTGTGTAATCGTACCCGAGCTGATGCTCCTGGAGTTTGGCTATTGATCCAATGCCTGAGAAGAACTTTTCCGCCAGCTCAACTTGTGACGGCATGGGCGCTCGGTCCTCCGTGGGTATTACGAAGAGTGTTACTGGAGCTGTAGAGACGCCGGTGGTAGCAGGGATTGGGAATAATCTTGCGCGGGTGATGAAGAGCTGTTGCGAGCCCTTCTCAACTGGAGTCGGTGAAGTATTGCTCTAGTAGAGAGCATCGTACATGTCGGCGATGGTGACGTCGCTCGCCAGGCTGACGACAACCTGCCCTGCCAAGGCCGTTGCCATTCCGCGGAGAGTTGTCAACACCATGTCTGACGGCGTGTCTAGGAAGATGAGATCGGATTGGTCTGCGACTTGAAGCTTATCTTGTTGCGATACGTTGAGGCTGGGAACTCGGGCGCCGGTGGTGGGATCGGCTTGAGCAAGCTGGAGATCCCCCCACAGCACCACCAGGCCTGGCGGCGCTGACTGCTGTGACAGATATACAGTCGTGGAAAGTCGGCGGCCGTTGCCCAGGTCGATATGTTCGCGAACCATGTCGCCACCCTCTGGGCTCGTTCAGCTGTGGCGACGCATTGTATTTTAGCCTCATCACTGGACACAGGATCGCCCCCTCTTGGTTGGCACTTACCAAGTCCTATGAATCCCACAGTGGAATCGTTGCCATTCTATGTTTCACCGAATCTGTTCGACATGTTTGCGCTTGTGGCCGTTGATGGTGACAAATGTCGAAGAGTGGGGGATACAAAATTTCATCATTGTTGTTGTTGTTGTTGTTGTTGTTGTTGTTGTTGTTGTTGTTGCTAGCGCATGCACCTCTCAAGTGCTTCCATAAACGGCAACGGCGCAAGCGGTGCACACTCCTTCTCTCCACCTCCTACCCTCTCAGCTCCTACTGTCTTACCATCTATCCTCTTACCCCCTACCCTCTCGCCTCCTACCATCCTGCTTCCTACCCTCTCACCGCCTGCCCTTTCACCTCCTACCCGATTCCTAATCGGTGTTTTACCTCCCACCTCGAACCTTTGGATCCTGCACCCGGCAACGAACTAATAGATGCTGTCAAGGGCGGCCATAATTAACTGGACAAACTTCTCTCCGCCCAAGCCAACACGACTCTTTTGAACCCAGAAAATTAACCTGGTTGGACGAATTGGTTCTGGACAGGCAGTACAACCACCTTTGGTGCTACGCTTCACACATTATCATTCCACGAGGATCAGGATAGCTTGCCACGGGCAAGGCCGGCCTGGATTTGATGCATGCTGTTTGGGCCTCAGAAACAGCTATGCATAATTTCCTTCCCGAGTGCGCACCCAGTCCGTATTATCTGGGCACATAAGAATCCGACGAAAACTTAGTTCTACCTCACGGAATTTGTAGATGGACGATACTATTTCAAGTCCGGAAGCATATGGCACCCGTCGTAGCGCTACATCGCCGTACCAAAGGCAAATCTCCGAAAGGAAAATTCGGATTCCATGCCAACACTACGTATGGTGATTTGTTGCAGAACAACACTTGGGAGTCATTGTGGGAAGCTTTCTGGACAACAGTCATGAGAGAAGTTTTAGAGGTGGAGGAGCGTGCCCGCGGTCCACACGATCGAAGGCCCAATTCACTAAAGACTGCATGGCTCGATGATGTGATTCCCAGATACTTACGCCCATTAGAGTCAAATGGCAAGTCAGTGAACCCATGCCTTGTGCATGCAGATCTGTGGCCCGGGAATTGCAGCTACAAAGAGGACATGGACTCCGTCTGGGTGTATGATGCGAATGCGTTCTGGGGCACTCCATAGTCGAAAGGCTGATGGATGAAAACAACACAAAACATGAAACTTGAAGCACTATTGAAGGCGAACCAAATGTTTACCTTGTAGTCTGCTATAAGAATGCAATGAAGACATAGGAATGTCATTGACTTGAACAACGCAGGAATGTGTGGATTCACGGTCGAAGATTTCGCATGGCACAATTTACTGTGTTTATATGAAAAGATGCAGTTTGTCTTGCCCTCTTCGTACGTCTACTCTCCTTTCGGCTCAAGAAGTAGGAGCCAAAGAATACAAAGAGTCTATAATATGTCTCAGATTTTCCTATGCCATGCCAGGGTCGGAGGAAGCACCATGTGAGCTCTTGATGGTCAAAGCCTTGAATGCGCTATTCGCGAGAGCAGTACATTAATCCGGGTACACTAATGAGCCACATGGCTACCTAACTTGAATCATAATAGCCGACTGAAATATACGTAGCAATCGTATAGTCGGCTTGTCCACGTACATCCAAGCCAAGTCGGCGAAGTATATGACGATCAAAAACACATAAGAAAACATGAAGACATGTGCTGCCACCGAGAGGATAGCTGAACTCAAAAACACTGTAGTTTTTCCCACATCCTTCCCGTTTCGCAAAGTTTCCGCCGCCACCCTCCACGTGTTGGCTATCCCCCACCCAACAGACTCGAGGACCGGCACGTGAACTAGATAAAATGCGAAGGAGATTTTGCCAAAATACTGAACTATAGAAGACATGAGGATGTACCGTATTGTGGTGATCTTCCCGACAACAAAGACGAGCAGGACGGCAGCAATTGATTGCCACAAGTCAGGGTCTGGGCTAATCCTTCGCAGGGTCTCAAATCCCAATGTGTCTGGCCTTACCCTCTCAGGATAGGACAGAAGCCACAAGCTTGCTATAAGTGTTGTCCAATTCAATGAGTGGCGAGCTAGAAAGGTGAAGATGTTGCCGTTAATGGTTGTGGGGAAGGCAGAGGGTAATCGAAGGAACCAGCGTTGTCGAGGTGATGTTCTGATACGAAGGGGTAAGTGTCTCATTTCCCACCAGGATGAGTTGAGCAAATGCACCGAATTGACACCTCCATGGTAGCAGTCCTCACTTGGGGCCTCAAATTCATACGAGTCGATTTCTAACTCCGTGTTTCGGACAGCGTGTGGACTTGATACCGCAGAAGCCTCGATCTCGGTGGGAAGAATGTTATTGTAGGGTATCTCTTCACCCGCAGAGCTCGCATGCTGTCTTGCGCTGACCAGGCAACACAACATTCCACTGATGAATAAAGCAACATCCCATCGACCCCAAGTCGCGCAGTAAACGACGATTGACAGGGATAAAAGCTCTTGCAGTCGCCTCTGCGGGATCCGTGACACCGCTACGAGCACGAGGAAGAGGACCATGGAGCACCTGAACTCAGTCTGGATAGTCCAAAGGTGCGGCCCATATATGGAGAAATCCTCCATGTTCTCGGTGTGTCCCAGGCGCCACCCGCCGTCGAGCCAGACCCATGGGTTCATCAACTTGCACACGACGAATTTGGCCCAGTCTAGCAGCTGGAGGCTGAATGTTTGACGACGCACGATTCCGAGATACACCAGCCCCGTTGGGAGCCCCATAATCTCCTTCCTGGTCATAAACGCCCCTGCATATGCGAAGCACATCGCACAGAACGTGGTGACCAGGGGCGGGAGAAACAGTCGAACTGCACGCTTGAGGATGGACATTGCAAGATGTTGGTGAAGCTGTGCGGAGCTCATAGCACATTGTGGCGAGAGGATGTATTCCGCGGGCTTGGCGGTCAGGGCAAACCCAGATATGACAAAGAACACCTTGACCATGGCCTGTCCGGAATGAATCAGGCGGATGACTGGAAGATTGAATAGAGTCCGAGTCGATGGATCAGGGCCATACCCGGAGCCGAGTGTCAGGTCGAATGGGGAGAAAAGATGCAACACGAAGACAGACAGTGCGGCGAGGCCTCTGAGTCCATCCAGGTGCGCATGTCGATGATCTTGGTTCTTCTCTGTGGGCGGCCTGCTATCTCTGGGTGAGGTTGGGAGCTCACCCTTAGCTTCTGGGCCAGTAACGATATCTTGAATGAACGAGGGAAGAAGAAACAGTAGCATAGATTTGGTATGAAACAACAGCCAACTAATCGGAATTCTGAAGCTTGCTACACGCCATCGCAGAGCGGATGATGCCAATTCCTCACAGCCTCGGCGACTAGATTGTTGTCGACTCATTTTGAACACTGCAGTGGCTGTCCTCGCTGTATTCTGTAGCTAGCCTCGGGCAAGGGGTTCTTCGTGTCTGTTTTCTCTTCGAAATCCTTTTCCCTAGTCTCTCCTATGCACCGCGTTCTTTTGTGCGGGCGGAACTAGAGGCCGCCAAGTTTGCTGAGAACAAACAGACCGTTGGACTTCAGGACCCACCGAGTCTGTCTCATCTGGGCAGCGCCATTCTCACTGCTCAAGCACTAAACTTAGTCCAGCCATTCGGAAATCTATGGCGGAGCATCGTGAGGCTACAATCGGACCGAGGGAACGCCTGGGCGCAATCTTCTGCATGCAGGCCAGGCTCTTGTTCTCCGGTTGAAACGGTACCAGTGATACTTGCCAGCTCATGAGGTATCCGTCGGATTCACGGAGAATCACCGACGTACTTCTCGAGTTCGTCTTTGGTCATACACATACTATGGTGTGGGAAAAAGACAATATGATGTAGTATCGGCTGCTACTAGAAAGAAAGTAATTTTATAACTACTAGAGTTCGCGAATGTGAGACCCCCGTTAATTTCAACCAGCGAGGGTTGCATATCGTGTACAAAGCCCCTGGAAAAGAAAATGCCCAGGGTATTCTTTGTCCAAGCGCTAAAACTTAATCCGGGACCCTTAAGGTTTACTTTATTTCATCCGCTGTAACGTGAAACGAACTCCTCCTCCTAAGATTCCCAGGGTTGTGTCAAAGCTCTCAACCCTGTCACCGCATTAGGAGCAACGGATGGTAAGCATGGCGAGGTGGAGTCTCGCGAACTACCTGAGCAGCTATGGAAATTGGTGAAAGGTGATTGGTCTCTCGTCACGGTCTGAGTGTTGAACCTAGATTGGCATTTCCAAGGTTGCCACTATGGAGACTACCTAGGTGTCTGCGGTGGTCCTGGCAGCTATTGTGCCAACGTGAACTCTCAATGTCGCGGTAACTGATTGCTGATTGCAGACAGAGTATTGTCATCAAAGTAGTCCTTGACCTCCAAATTCAACCACCATTCCGGGGCATACGCATTCTCATTTTCGACAAGAAAATCCTCCGGGTTGTATGTGCCTGTATAATTCACAATCTCTCCTTGCTCGACGTGTAGTTTCTTCATTGCGTTTGTCAGATTCACGTAATGATCCTCGGCCCATTCTTGAATCTTGGTGAAGTTGCGGCAGACGTGTATTGTGTCGATCATCGGCTCGAGAATCTTCTCTGCCCGCCAGTCGAATGTGAAGGCGGCAATATCAGCCTGGCACATGAGCTGTTGGCGAACGGAATCGATGCAGTGGTCTGTTCAAAGGGATGTTAGTTGACTAATCACACGTATCCTGCGGAGGTCTTGAAAACACTCAAATGATTCAACACATACCCACATGGGCCCATGTTTTGAAACTGAGCGTCCCGTCTGACTTTACCATAGACATATTAGGATATTTCCTCGGGTAGAAGGCCTTGCGGACGTCATCCTGTTCCCCTTAGTGTCTGTGTACATTCGTGTCGCAAGTCCTGTGCGACTTACCAAGCAGTGTAACACATGAAAGATGCTCAGGCCAACAAAGAAATTATCTGTGTGTCCTGGTATGGGAACACGGTTCGAAGAATTGAGAAGAGTCGCATATTCTTCCCAAGGAACTTCGGTCGTAGCTGCTCCTGTAGATTGCTTATGTTAAGCTCCTCCTTTAGACACCTAACATAAATGGCGTAAGTATTTCGGAACATACTATTGTTGAGATAGAGGTCACTCCACAGTTTCTCGTTCTCGTCGGTGGGCCAGCCCTGGTACTCCGTAGCGTTGGCCCACGTACCGAGGCTAAAGACTTGGTCGACGTATTGAATGCTATCAGCAGCTGACTTCGGGGCTTCGCAATGCTCAATGATGTTTAGCTCCCGTTGTTCTCAGATTCTTTTGCTCATGTACGGAATGGGGCTCGTACGTACTATACTGAAGATACCTGTCCCCTCCAAGTGATAGGTCGAAAGGTGGGGCTGCAATAATGTGAATAACTTCAGAAGAATTCATCAGGGGAAATGACAGGGCGTTTGATGGCTCACGTTCCTCTGAATGGACAGTGTCGACGGCCGACGTCGGCCGCGCAGGGGAAGTCGACGTGTGTAAGAAATCACACGACCCGGTCGATGTCGGAGCATAAGACACGACCTGATATCCAGAGACCGCAAAATATGCCAGTATGGATATTGTAATGGCATTGATGGCCGATTGTATGATAACGATGATACGCATCTTCTTGAGTAGCTGGGCTTTCGAGCGGCATGATGAACGTTGTGGGAGACCATCCCGTTCGTTCGCATTAGAGACAAGTAAAGAAGAAGACGGCTCACATTCCTCGTCTACAGAGTCTCGACCGAGACATGACACGCTGGTGGACATGATGAGTGGCACTCAAAGCGCGAAAGCAATTTCCTTCGTAGGGTGGTCGACGGGAAAATTGTGATCGTGGCGTGTTGCAGACAGCAAACCAAATTATTCACCAAGGACACACTGCGCCATTATTGTTTTTCATGGTCCTATCGTAAATCAAACTATTGACCACCACTCCTAGAGAATTCACTAGGAAGACGAAGATGTCAAGGTCCGCGGGGCGAAGTCAGTCACGGACCAAGGGTCGGTGAACTCACCGCAGCTCACGCAGTCTGTCCAACTACGGCAAGTCTCGGACTTCTGCCCGAGCCCAATTTAATTTTAGCTGTACGAAATTCATCATTGTAAAACATGATTATGATATACAGCTACGATTCGCAGGAAACACCAATCTGACGCTATGGTTGCTGCACCTTGAGGCGATCGAATCCGGATCCTCTGTGATGTTCGTTATATGAAAGGCGTCCCACCCGGTAGCTCGGTTCTCCCCGCTCCCTGATCATCCTTGCTTAGCGTAGTGAGCGCAAACAGCCGCCTTGACAATCATAGAGTTCCCGCCGCGATGGATCTGAAATGCCTCTATTTAAGGCCCGTCAGCCGTCCTTTCAGCTACCTTTTCAGGTCATTCGTCGGGGATCGGGAAGGTCCAGGTTGTTTGTCAGAGGCTACCTAGGTACCGACGCCCTTGTTGAACTGACTCCAAGGCTAATGTCTTCACAGGCCGTGTTGCCTCATACAGCTCGAAAGTTAAGATTTTGTGAGAAAGCATCTCGGTGCTCTAACGGACCTGGGGCTACAACAGGAATAGTGTGGAGGTCAGTTTGCAGGCGCACTATCGAAAACGAAAGCAATATCGAGTTCCACCTAATTTGCCTCACTAGCACAAGTATCCGACAGTCAACATGTTGATTGATGGAGGACCAAGCAGAATTAACAGTGAACAAATGTGCCCTCGTGTCATGAAAATTCTTCCGCTTTTTTGCTCAGCGCTGCTTGCATCTAGTGCCCGAACGTGTTTCGCGATGGCCCCCATGGACCCTTCCTACGTCGCCATCCCAGACTCATGCTCTCTCAGTGATGAGAGTCCAGCCTATCTAATAGAGCCAAAATCTCTTATTTCGAAATTTCTGGACCGATTGGCCTCATTGTCAAGATCGACCAGTATACTAGTCTTTCCGTTATTTCTGATGATTGTCAGCTTTCAGGCAGGACTGTGGTACGGGCGTCCAAATCCAGCCACCTGTGATTTACTGCTTTCAACGTGGTGTAAGAACATACCTCTCCGTCCTCAGTGGCATAGTTTTCTTTCTGTCCCTCGGAGTGTCTTTCACGACTCGTGGCTGACGAGCGGATTTATGTTCCTAGCACCGATATTTCGAGAGAATATCATCCAATACCATGAGATTACATTTGATGGAGACTTCCTAGCCCCATCACCGTGGCGACAGCCAACTACGGAATGGGATGGACCACCAAACAAGGAAGTAGATATGGCTTGGGAAGAGATCACCGGCGGGAGCGCTGGGACAGTCCGTATGCGGAAGGAGGAACTGGCCAAAATTAACAAGACCTCCTCCACGACCATCGACTTCGAATACTTCGCGAGGTTGGATGCGATTGGGGAAATCCCGCATGAGATGTTCACCGTTCCGGAGCACAATATGGACGAGCTTCCTATCTCCGTGGAGGTGGTTCATCAGTTGCATTGCCTAGTAAGCATAATGGCACCAAGGAACTAATGATCATTTCTCAGGCGTGTATTGACCGAAGACCACAGAACTTCCTCCGAAAGGCAACTTGGGCGTCGACATGGCCGGGGTACTACCCATCAGCCGCGACGCCAAAAACAGAGCGAATCCATATAGGCATGACCACCTGCTGATGTCCCACAAGCCCAGAGACTGGCTAACCGTCTGATGGTATTTCTAGACCACTGTCTAGAAGTCCTGCGAACACGTCTGATGTGCACCGCTGATGTCACTCCACTGACCCTGTACGCGCCCGAGTGGAAACATGGCTCTCCAGCTGCCGATTTCTCCACACTACATACGTGTCGCAATTTCACCAAGATAATTGACTATTTGCAGGAGCATGGTGAAATGTACAACTTATTTATTCCAGCACCTGACGTTGGTGCCCACTGGGATTTCGAATAGGTAAATCAATCACAGCGAGGAACCCGGAGGAGATGTGGGATGGTTTTCGCTTCACGCACCATGCTAGATGGCGAAGTGTTCTCGGTCAAGTTGAATAATAACGCCGTGTGTTATAAACTTGACCTTAGTGTTTAATAATTCCCAAATCGTCCTGCCTTGGAAGCGTATGAGATTTCGACCCATTTCACTGTGATATTCGCCATCAGTGACGTTCTTGGTGGGATTCGTTCCGATCGAGTCCACACTACGTGCATGTCAACCTTGGAACTCCACTTTCGAGGTGGGTTCATCGTAGCACTGTCTGAGGACCGCTACTGCAACTCAATACATCCATCAGGTGATAGCGATGATCGTATCCAAAAGACGACGTGTTCTTGGTTTTGGGCCACAAGTCATTGCTGGGATCTGTGGCTTCACACCGGTGTGCTTGCGATGTCACATCCGAGTCTATTACAATTTATTCTCAAGGTACCTAGGTAGCACCTCAAACATTCGCCGGACGACTGGAGCTAGCTCAGTCTATCACAGAAATGAAGCAAACTTTCACCTCTCCCACTAGTAACGTTGGCAGGTTTTGCGTCAACTTGGGGTTGATGTTTTTGGTTACGATCCAACCGTCGGGTCCATATTCAATGCTAGTGGACTTAGTGTCACCCGAGGGCAGAGCTCATGCCCTTGTCAACTGTAAAGTTCGTATTTTTCAATCTCGTGAGAGGCCATAGCGTAGATGAGAACATTGAACCTCGCTTTTGGATCATGCATGTGAGAAAGAGAAAAGGTTGATTTCGTGTCGCCTGAGGCTTTCAGGGCTTGATCCACGCTGAACCTGGTTGACCATGGGTAGAACAAGATTCACAATTCTATCCGCCTTAAGAAAGTTGGCAGACGATATAATTAGGTTTAGTATTGCATTGATGACTTCGAAAAAATTACATTGGGGGTGTTAGAATCTATTGGACAAACTTGCTGAACCAGGAGGTGGGATCAGTTCAATACTTAGGTAGAGTGGGATGGTCGGTGTGGCAAAAGACTGGGGTGACCGAAATCAAGGGCAAGTTCAAACGTTGCATTCATTGTTCTCAGGGCTGCTGCCCCCACAACTAGATGCAACTTCGTTCAACACCTTCCCTAGTTGAAGGACCAACTTGAGAATGGATCCCATGTCGCTGTTGCAGATATCCTGGCTTCCATGGATGTTTTGGTCTAGACCCCGAGCACAACCCTTCAACTGGGCGAAGTTTCGTGCTCAAAGAAAATTCAAGGCCGGTATGTATCCCTTCCCGCACATTGAAAACAGAGTTTGAACTAGTACGATGCTATAGGCTAAACATCATGTCTTCCCTTTTTCTCCCCTTCACTCGTAAGCTTTCACTCTAATGGACTCGATGCACTCTAAAAGGCACGTTCCCTAGAAAGGCTTAGACGGGAGAGAGGCCTCCATTTTCAGAATCATGGTGATGAACCTTTGAATCTGCTTGTGAGCATGATTTGTACTTTCGAGAGAAGAGAAGATTAAAGGGTCTCCAAACCCAGGGCGGTTCAGCAAATAGAGGATGGATGTAATTTTTGTCAACGGAACAATTCTGATAAACACTAGAGATAAAATCTGAATACCCAAATTCAACTACTGAATTCAAAATGGTATCACTCAACATCGTTCGCGTCGCTGTTACCGCCTTGTGCGTAGGACACGCAGTGGTCGCCGCTCCCGTTGTAAGTGTCTACTACCTGAACATGAAAGCACAATCTCTTATGCAACTACGACTGACTTCTCATCCAAAGGGCGACTCATCCGTGGGCAAACCCAATGTTAACAAGCGTTGGGACTTCCTCTGGATTATCTTTCCACAGGAGTATGAGGACGCCGTCGACGAGAATGGCAATGCCAAGCTCTCGGATGCTCCTTTCGACTTGGACAAGATTGATCCGACGAAACTTGCGGAATCCATCGCTGCTGCTCAGGCCGCCAAGGCTGCTCAGGCCGATGGTGCTGCTCACAAGTAAGCCACTCTGGCCAAGGGGAGTGGATATTAGATGAGAAGAGGATCCCGGGGGGGCGGGTGCTCATGTCGCTTAGTTGGATTTGATGCAATGAAGTCTCTGTTTACTGTTGTTTATTTTATTTTCTTTTGAAAAAGAAAAAGGATGCGTTCTGGAATGAGCCTAGCTCTTCATTGGTGAACCTGAACATACAATCCTTTACATGTGTTGAGCTCAAACACTTGAACTTGCACCATTAGTTTACCAGACAAACAACATACTTTCTTTCACCAACATTGCTGATATCTCGTGTGAGACACGTTCATCGTTGATATTCAGTCGAAAGGCGTAGCAGAGGGACAATAGGGAATGAAATGTTACTGGTATTTCCCACTTTGGAAATGATTCCAAGGGAGTTGGCTCATTGACATTGTATAACTTGTTGACAATGGTACACAGCGTGGAAAGCGTAGGAATCGGTATCGGTGAACGCCCTTCCTCCGCCTCCAGCCTGGGTGAGTCATCTGTTCTGTAATACCCTTGTCGTCAGCAAAGCCAGATGAGGGAACGTGGTCCGATTTTCAGTTATTTCGATCAATTAACATACATCTAAACCATTCGGGCTTGACTTCGCAAAGCCGAAAACTAGCAGTAAGAAATCATCCATAGTTCACGAAGTTCCTCCTCCACTTCCACTGATGAGACGTTGCGTCAAACACCTTTCTACTTTTGCCGACGACAACACGGAAGCCAAAGACTACCAGGGCCGGATGGCTCATCACAAAGTCACAAATCGTCAATCGTGTATTGCAGCCAATCCTCAGGTGCCCCCCACAAGTCATCAGCTTCCGCAAGATCCTCCGCGTTGGCATAAGTGAGCCCGTAGTCCACGATGCGCCCGTGTTCTACCTTTTTCTGCTTGTCAGAACGGGTGATTTCAACCGCTCGTCCCATAGCCCACTCGCGTATCTTGGTGAAGTTTCTGCAGACATGCAGGGTGCCGAGATTCGGCTCCATGATCTTAGATGCTTTCCACACGAATGTGTTGACTGCAACATCGGAGTGACACATAATGGATTGGCGGAGAGACTCAACACAGTGGTCTGCGACAGGGAGATTGGCCGTTAGCAACTGGGTGAGGTCCAAATTTACGGAATGAGGACTGATGATTACGAGAAGGTCGGCATACCCATATGATACCAATCCCAGTATTTTAGATGAATGCCATCTGAGGCGACAAACGACGAGTTGTAATGCTTCGGGTACAGCAACTTCCGGAATTCATCCTTTTTGCGCCTGATAATCAGCGTCCGCGACGCTTTGAGGCTTTAATTGAATCGAAAGAACATACCAGGCAGTGAAGTTGGTGGAAGACATCGAGTAGCATCATGTACTTATCCTCGTAACCCGGTAAAGGAACATGTAGAGTCTTATTGGCAAGCTTCATTGCCTTTTCCTTTTCCACGGCGTTGTTCATTGGGGCTGGAGGTACACAAGGTGAGCTGCGGCAGTCTCGCCACAAGTTCGATCCACCATCACTCACCAGCATAAAGGTCTTCCCATCTTGCATCGAGCTCATCATTTGGAAATCCCTGATACTCTGTAGGTGGATCCACGAGTCGCTGAAACACGAATGGAATGTATTCCCTGGCAGGTAGGTGAATCAGTTTAGTGAGTCTTTGTGGTGGTGATAACGTTCATTGGGCCCAAATTCGTTACCAAATTTGGGAGGCACCTGAATACCAAGGACAACGGGGTTCTCATCATAACCTACACAGCTTCCCAGGCCGGAGCTATATTTGGTTCATGGTCAGTTACTGCGATTTGGTTGCCGCTGCCAATGAACATTGTCAAATGATGGCAGGTCCCACTCACAAATGGAATCAATGTCCCCGATCGACTGGGGAACAAGCCTAGCGAGACGAAAAGCGTCCCTAGAGGATATGTACAGCATGATGCTGATGCTCACAAGGGCAAAATTGGCCAAGAGACTGACACCATACAGACGGTTCCTCGTATTTGCTGCGGCGGTCCTCTTGAACCCCATAGCATGAATCAGAGGCACATCAAGGCCCAAAGTGGAGTCGGACTCGGAGCTCAAGGAGCATCTGCCAGCCGCGCCATCGCTCGTCTCTTGTGTCTTTTCCATGATCGAAGCCATTCAGCAACGCAATAGATTGGATAGGGAAGTAGAGCAACGTGGTTATGATGATTGAGACTTGACCACGATCGCGATGTGATTAGATACAAGTCTGACGCCGTGAGGAGGTGTACATGGAGGACAAACTAGAGAGAGGCTAAAGGAATCCAGGGAAAAGCAACTGAACCAGATGGGGTCCACGTGCCGACGGGAAAAGTAATTGAATCGAAACCAATGCAGTCGGATATTATGAGAAGGTAGGTTCAAACACTTAGTCGTGGAGATCCCGAGCTGAATCCGATCGAAAGGTCAAGAGTGAAGTGTTCAATCGTGAAGCAAAACGAGGACGACTTTGAGTTCGTCACCGAAGTTTCCGCAACGCAGATCTGCGGCCTATTTTCACGCCATCATGGGTCTTTGAGCCGAACTGAGAGTATAATCTAACTCCAGGATCGTAGGCCTTGTGCTGAGGTCTGACCGAGATGTAACATCAATCAAATTGGATCTCGAACGGAATCATGATTGAGTTTGTGACCACTTATTTTAGCGGGCTCTTGGTGTTCAAGAAAGTTCTCAGTGCTCCTGGTCTCTACAACCTGTTCTAGCTTTCGAGTACTAGATATGTAACTCAGAAGCACCTCTAAAGTTTTGTAACCGCTTTAGTGGCTGCATAAGCTTGATGCTAGTATTTTTCAAAGTACAGTTCTTTGAGTAGCCTAAATCTAATTACATCACAATAGTATAATTTAGAGCTTTGGAAGCACTGGGTTGCTCTTAGCCTAATACAATATAGGAAATAACGATTGCGGGTCGAGCATCTCAAGCTGAAGTCCCGTACCAACGCTACCCTCTGAGGCGCAGGTCGAACTTGCAGAAAGACCAGGGAAAGCAGATTCTGTAGTCTCCTCCAACACCCGAGGCTTAGGCCTCTGTCTCATTTTCCATGACTTGTGTAACGTATATTCTGCCGCTTGTGCGAGCCTCGGATCAACCGAATACTGGTCCCGTGTCTAAATCTTCATTAGGGCCATGCATTCTTGGCGGAGTAGCCTTGACCACTGCCGACATGGTCTGAACCTGTTGTGGTTCAGATGATATAAGAACACTTTTGGATCACCATCGACATTTCTTACTCTCTCCATCGTTTTCCCCACAAACGCGTCAAAGACAATATCATCAATCTCTATACGTTACCTCAAAATGGTCTCTATCCAATCACTCTACACGGCTGTGCTGGCGTTTAGCACAATGCTGCCTCAAGCCACTGCATATGGGCGAAGCGCCAAGCCCGGGGTCCCCGTCATTGACGCCCGTCTTGTTGATATGTCAGGGCGCCCCCTGAAGTCCAAGGAGATTGCGGATCTCTCCGGGCGCACCGTTGAGCTCACGGTCAAGAACTATGACGCGCCCTCCGCCACCAAGCGCAGCGAGCTCGATCAGCGTAACCTCCTTCTTGTGGCAATCTACATTGCGGCTGCCTCTGGGGAAGATGATGCTCAGGCATACGCAGATGATCTCGAGGATTCTGAGTGATGATTTCACATCATGTCTGCCTTGTTAGGGAGAAGGTCGCTCGCCTACTGGGCGAATTTGGGTGGACGACTTGTTGGTTAGGATGGGGCGGACATGGCATTTCACTTTCAGTCTGGTTTTCATTGGCTCTCTCGGAACGCTTGGAAGACTCGATCAGATCGACATGCTTACACATGTAGGAAACGGAGCGGAAACCGCAGGCATGTTGTTGGCTGATAATCTCAGTTGTTGATTTAGCTGGAGCTTGCCGGCCCGTAAATAGCGTTCAAACAGTTCAGCAATGAGAACCTTTTGAGTTGGAAATCAACTCCCGTCGGCACTATCTAGGCGCTGTCACCCTTGATGTGCTTGAATTGGGCGAACCTCCCCTGTCCCACGTAGGCTGCTTCCCCTGAGACGAGACAGGAAGCTTGACTGGTCTTTTCTTTTGCCGTCATCTTCTCAGGTAAATGTAGTTACTGGCCGCTCTAGCTTGGGCACAGACGTAGACAAGCATGGGGCTCTCACTAGAATTGGATATGATTTTGAGGCTAAGACAATAATACTACGGCCATGAGGTCAAGTCGTTGGGCAAAGAGTAACATCGTGCAGATTATTACCTGATTTCCATCGACTAGCCACTTCTAGAAACTCAATGCTAGACCTACTAATTTGGAAGAAAGCAAAAGGTGATGCATATGCAAAGAAACACAATTTGAACACGCTGAGCTTAACAGAGATCAGCTGGCACGGTCAGCTACCACGATAAAAATCTAGCCTGCCTTGGGGAAAAGTATATCGAAATGTCTACAAGACTCGGTCGCGTACATGTTTTGCCAGTGTCACGTTACTCTTTATTTGGGGGGCCAGCTTGCCTCGGTAAGTTCCGTAAACTTGAAGCCTAGGAAACGGGCAAATTCCGGCTATCGAATACCCCGATGAATGCATTTTCTGGCAAGATGAATATGGAGTCATCCCTGCTGGCCTGCACGAACTCAAAGCATCTTGGCACGGATGCATGTGGGACTGAACGCTTCGGACGCCCGCCGGTGGGAAACCGCATTTGCCGCGCACCCAAAGTCTTCCCTTCTAATGTCTGCTTCCAGACACTTCGAAATGCCTCGACTAGACCCGTGAATTCATTCTCCTGAGTAAACGGACATGTCTCAGCGACAGCACTACCTATATTCCGCACAGCCCTCTATCGATGATGACAAGCAGGATGCATACCAGAATGGAAAAGAAGAGACGGGTGCCCGGAGTTGGGCTGCTAAGCCAACCTCTGAGGGCTGCTTCCAGATTGTTCTTGTTATGATCTCATTTGTGGGCGGAATGCTGCTCACACTTGTCCTACATGAGCTCGTTGGAGCACGCTGCCTGCGCGTTGGTTCGGACGCCCATGGCATCGTCCCGAAGTGTTGGTGGCTCTCTAGACTGATTATACCTGCTATTCTTCCGTTATCACATTCATAAGACTGACAAATATGCATAGTTGACACTGGGCCACGACCTCTAGTGATCGACCACCATGCCGCACATCATGTCACTGCCGCAACATTTGAGTCGCCTGTTAACCTGAATGACACAATACATGCCTGGAATAAACTCGGTCCTCGTGAGTCGCTGCCTGCTGTGGATATCTCAATGTGCAATAGAAGGTCTGCATGGGATGTTACTGAGAAGAAACAATTTCGGTCACAGCTGGCGCTTTTGTCCGGGTCTTCGAAGAGGAGATACCCGTTGATGTATCACCGATTCGATTCTCAACCCCGTCAGGGCCCCTTCATGCCGTTCAGGTCACTGGCATCCACCAAGTCCATTGTCTGGTAGGTGAATTCAATGATGGCAGACAATTGACGAGTCACTTGATCATACTGAAGAAACGTCGCAGACGACTCTATTACGGGACTACTCCCTTCTTCTCATGGGATACTCGTGGGATCAATTGTATGATCACTTGACTATCAAGGAGATGCGAGGGCATATGGCACATTGTTTCAACACTATTCTCCTTGGCCTGACGTGTCTCGCCGACGGGGCGACTGTTGGGGGATCACCTGGCACAGTGAAAGCAGATTATGAACGTACAACTCACATGTGCAATGATTACAACAACTTGTTGAGTTGGGCAATGGACAAAAAGAGAATCATGTAGTCAAGCTCCGTACCAGCGGCAAAGCTACTGTATCAGCAGACAGTAGTCAATACATACGATATTGATGGGCTTTCGGAACAGTTTTTGTGGACACTGACTAGATTGGTGACATCTTGAGATGACCCAGACGATATTGTACAATGATTTTGGTGTCAACGGCAAGAAACAAAACATTCAATTCACTTGAAATTATCATGGCATCTGTTTCGAGATTTAAAGAGATACAGAAACTTGGCGATTCTTGTCGTCGAAACATGATCTTCAGGCATTTTTTCTATCTAGATCAACGCCCAGGGCATCCTCCTTGGCCTTCCTCATTTCTTCATCTTCATATCGAAAGATTGCTGTTCTGCACATAAGTTACTTCACCAAGATGAATACGCGGAATGGAGGAGTTCCACGTGTTTTCGAATGACCTACTACTGAATGGCACTACGACGCGAGCCTTGCCTGACGACATGATAATCCACACGGAATCTATAAATCGACATTATGGTATGAGAAACATAAACGACGATTCCAGATGGAAGTGACGACATTTTGGAAAAACATACCAGGGAAGTTGTCTGCCACAGCCTCAACTGGATCAGGATCTTGTTCTTGTAGGATGTCCCTGCAGATGCTTGACGACAACATGCAGGGCTCACTGCTTGATGGTACGGTAACGCGGGCTTCACCTTGCGGCACGAGATCCCAGCGCGAGTCTGTGAGAAAGAGTGAATCAAGATTAGACACACCGACCACCAAAGTTGCTGAATGCACCTCAGCCTTGATCTGTGAACGCCTATTCACCTGGATAAACATCCACTCTGAGGGCCGCGAGACCCCGTTCTGCCCACAGAACAGTCGTCATACAGGTCAAAGACAATCTCATTGTTCTCAACGTAGATTCATACATCAACCGTGGGCATCTTTGAAAAATAGCGTACTGCATCTCTAAGGCTTTAGTCGTTGATTTCAGGCGGGGAAAAGCAAGGATTAACATTCTCTGCGTAGCACGTCCGTTCAGATTTCCATTTGCGTAGCTCATGAATCGCGTCGGCGGCTAAACCATTACACGAGTAGATTCAAGTAGGGTTTTCTCTCTTTTTCCTTTTTTCTTTACTGAAAGACTTCGAACATTCGAGACTGTTTCGATATGCTTTGTTGCTCTACAATCTGCGCTTGGAATCCATGTCAACTCTACGGCAACCTGGCCACCGCACCCGACGGGCTTGGCGTCACAGCACCGAGAAATGCATACCGACTATATCATCCAAGATGTCGTCAGACGGAAACTTGCACTACCATGATTACCCTCTCCCAAGGAAAGCTTCAAAATAACCTCCAAGATTGTACACCTCCGCAGGGGTAATAAACGTTAAATTTTCAAGTAGTAGCCTACTAGTCCTACTATAAATAGTAAGTCACCTTTCTACTATTTTCTATAGCAAAGAGACATAAGTAGATTGGTTAACTCTTTAGGAATAGCTTCTACTACCTTAGTCTCTAGTATACTCTCCTAATTAAGTTAAGTACTATAGCTTTGTAGGCCTGAGTAGGTTAGGACTTGAAAATTTACGTTTATTACCCCTGCGGAGGTGTATTTGGGCACTTTAAGACGAAGCTAATCGGGAGAAGACAAAATTATGGTGAAATCGAAAGTCTGTTTCTGCCATGCTACGTTGCGTGCTTGCGTGTGACCTGTGCATCAACAAGGCCGAGAAAGTTTAAAACCGGCCCAGACTTGAAAGTCTTGAAAGCGCCTGCTAGCAAGATTGAGTTAAGTTTTGCCAGCAAAACAATCATCTCCTTGGTATTCTAGAAAGTTTTATACTTACTAGAATGCCTAGATGCAGCGGTGACCCATACATGGCTCCCCGTATGTTCCCCAGGGCGCGTGCACTCAAAACTTGAACTGATTTGGGCGTTTCCTATGTCCCAATATCGTCTTCATAAGTTATGCTTTACCGGAACTTCAGCACATGCAGATAGGTACGACTCAAGGGGTCATGGCTACCATTACTCTGCAGCTGACCTGCAAGTATGAGGTTCGTCACGTTATCTGATGCGAGATCCCTGGCACAACTGGTGAGGACTGTGCTCATTCTAAAAGAAGTTCAGCAGATTAGGGTTAGACCACGGAGCTTTGTTGAAGCATCTTGCGGTGTCGCTGGTTTCTCCGATCACAGAAGCCAGAGGCATATGCCAAGATCACCGTGATGCAAGCAGAGTGTACAAGTGGTCGGAACGTTGATTTTAGGTTTACATTTGAATCTAAATCACTGGAGTTTGGCCCTAGATACCAGTGTCTGGCCTTAGTTGGAAGCGCCCATACTGTCCGAAGTAGGTGGACCGACTGTTTGTTCACCGTTCCTCAACCCATTGCCCATTTGCCCATACCAGTCCTTGCCCTCCCTGCGCTCGATGGCAAGAAATTCATCCTGAACATATTCTTTGATCAGCGACTTTCCATTATGATGACCAGCCGCAGAACTTCTCAGACTACTATCCGCGACGACAACAGTCAAGCAGATATTGTCAATGGCCCAAGCGAGTTTTATGATCCCCTTTTGAGCAAGACCAGTGTTGATTTTGATGAAGTATTACCAATCCCAGTTTTGATCGAGAATGGAACATCCAAAGGACTTCTGCGACGCGTATGGGATCGTCGTCTTCCTTTTTACACCCATCTGGTCGCCTTATTGGTATACTCACTAGTACTTATCGTGTTGTGGCGGAGAAATGAATCGCGTTATTACCGCGTGGAGCCTTATTGTGAGTTGCTGAATTGTTGTTCGAATGTTCCCGATGATACCAGCCTGCCGTGGGTGTGTGAAGTTGCTTCGCAGCAGGAGTTGCTGCCTTTCTCTTGAAGGGAGAAATCATTAGACTAATCATGTTAACACATCACCATAGCGCCAGCTCAAATCTCGCAGCGCTTTCGACTACAACGTTATGAGGGCGTGAACGAAGGTGAACACACAAAGTACACGGGTCCTCCTACGGATCCCACGGTGGAGGAAGCCTGGAACAGAATCCTGCCTGGTGAGTCCGCCTCCAGGATTCCATCTCGTTGTCAGTCTCCAGGTTGTCAGCTGGATTCGAGCTGACAACCCCGTAGCCAACAATATCCTCGTCACCAGAGATGAGCTGAAACGTGCAATGGGTCCGAACTATCACGGATTCCCGATTTTACGTGGAGATCAGGAGTGGTATGTTGCTAGCTTGTCTGTTGGACACGATCTCCACTGCCTGGTGAGTACCACCAGCTCAACGATCCTTTGCACCCCCAAGGGCCAAATCGCTAATCAAGGCAAGGCGCCTGCGATAGAAATGGATTAGAGATTGGTCATATACAGAATACTACTTCCCCAATATTACAGAGGAGCAGAAGAGAGAAAACAGAGGTCACCTAGGTGGGCATACCCGCACTAAATACCTTAAGTTGCTTGGGTGCTGACGATAGTCACAAGACCACTGCCTGGAAGTTCTGCGGAATTCCGTGTAAGTTGAAAACCAACAAGTCGGCATCAGGCTGTATATCTAATGTTTTGTGCACACTGTGGCTCACCGCGATGTTCCTACATAGGATGTGCCACGCCGACATAACCTTGTTCTCCCTGAAGTACTATACCGACCAGTGCGAAGACGTTCCAGACTTCTCACAGCAACACTCCTGCACTGACTGGTCTGCCCTCAGCGAGTGGTTCATTTCGCGCTCAATGGTCCACCATAAGTGGCCTTTCGGTGCCCCAGGAACTCACCCGCTGTACGGGTCATGGGAGACCTGCAAGGCAGAACACCGAGCGGTGGGAAATGGGCCGAGGAAGGAAGTAGTCATGGGGTTTTCTGAAGATGGCAGCGTTGTCGTGACGGATTTGGTTGAGCCACAGTCACTGAGAGAATTACAGGTTCCAACTACTTGAGCATTTGAGAGGTTCGGCAGATAGTCCCCACTGGTTGGAAAAATACGTTTTGTAGCTGGAGGATGGGTCAAGATCCCGAATGGTAGTGGCAGAATACGAGGCAGAGTTTCGCCTTATCCACACAATTCACACTTCCATCAAGTTTCCAGGACTATGATAGACGAATTGATGGTGCTTAAGATATTCGGGAAGCCGCAACCCATGGCACCTTCGTCATTCAAATTACAGGATGTCATGATGAGATATTCTGGCTGGCTGTGGTATTCTGAATGTATATGAATACTTCAACCGGGATATATGTTGCTGATGGTGCGATACTTGTAAACGGCAGGAGTAATCCCCTGGTTGGATAAAATAATCAATGTAAACAATTTCTTTAACGTGGACGAAATGAAGAGGTTGTGAGGAAGTCCTGTCGGTGGGGTTGGACCTTGGCAGGCGGTAGTACGTGGGTAGTGCGCGTCCAATTTTAACTCTAACGGCTCAAACGTTCGACATCTTTTTTTCCCACCCCCTCACCTCTTCTCACCTCGGTCGTTCCGGCTAACCACTTGATACCCCTTATTGAATTCAGAAACACTAAAATGGAGAATGGTTTCCATATGTCACGGTCGAGCAGACCATTCACCCGTCCGAGCATGACAAAATGTGGAACGGTCATCTTTGCGGTAGCCAAGGCTACTGGCAAATTTCTGTTACCCTCACCTATCGCAAATTTATGCGAGTTTGAATCAAACCGGCTATCCAGTCGTCCTGGAGAAGGCAGAAAGACTGCGTACTTGGACGGCCTCCGTGGCCTGGCAGCAACTATCGTCTTCATTGAGCACTTTGGCCTTCCATTCTACCCCGGCATCGTAGGATCGAGCGGCAGCGCGTGGTCATATCTACAACTTCCAATCATACGAATCTTTTATAATGGGTCTTTCTCAGTCTGTCTCTTCTTCGTTATATCGGGCTTCGTCCTATCACGGAACTTGATCCGTCTTGAGCGCCAAACAGTCGACTGCAGCGGTGCCCGCACAGAGACACCTGACCGGACGGTCATCGCGAATCAAATGCTTGATACCTTGGGCTCGGCCACTTTCCGTCGGGCACCGAGGCTCTTCTTCCCATCTGCAGTAATTGCTCTGCTGATGGCAGGACTGGCATTCTTCTTCGATGCTTTCGCCGCAGCGGGACAGTTCCCGGGGCTGCGGCACGACCTGTATAGATTGGATGTCCCTCGACGCCTGCCAACACTGGGCGCCCAGCTGGCTGACTGCTTCAACTTTATCCTCTTCCGGCTCATATACCCCTTTCCGTGGATGCTGGACATACCGCGCCAGAACGGCGCGGCTCGACCCCAGACGTACGGTTATCACCTTTGGACCATGCCCGTCGAGTTCTGGGCTTCGGAGATGTTGTTCCTGGTCCTCATGGCTACATCGCTCCGGAGACGCTATGTGCGGCCTGTCGTCCTCGTTCTTGCGTCGACATATAGTACATGGTGCGGGAGGTGGGAGCCACTCCTTTTTCTTGCTGGGGCTCAGTTGGCTGAATTTGATTTGTCGCTTCGAATTGCCGGGGACAGCTGCTCAAGTTGCCTGCCATGCGCTGGCCAAGGATCTGCCTATGCTCTTTTCTGCTCGCCGAGTTCGCGAGGATGCCTTGCCACTATCATGTGCATTGCCGGACTCTGGGTCGGCTCGATGCCTGATTACAACGCTGAAAGCACTTTTGGCTTTGTTACGTTGGCGAACCTGTACGCGGTGCCGAACTCTCAAGTCTATTGGCAGGGTATGGGGGCAGTCTTGTTCGTGTGGTCACTTCAATACTGCAGTTGGCTGAGAAACCTTTTCAATGCGGGCTTGCTTCAATATCTGGGCCAGATTTCGTTCGCTCTCTATTTGGTCCATGTTCCAATAATCACAACTTTTGGCTGGGCTACTGCTTCATTCTTGGTAAACATAACTGGGAAGAACGTCGACGCACCAGGTTGGGACGGGGAGGTTCTAATTGCTGTGGGAGGGCTGCTCACGTTTGTCGCAGCGACTTGGGTCGCAGACATATTCTGGCGAGCTTTTGATGCCCCCGCTGTGACGCTGTCAAAGCGCCTCGACTCTTTGACCAGACTCCAGCAAATGCCCTAGCAGGGAACACAGAGGAGTTTGAGCAATGCCTTGGCAAAATCGTCATGCTTCACATGTGCTGTGCACCTCGGACAGGTAAAAATGAGCCGAACACTGTGGTTGCTACATATCTCGGATGTTCTGGGTATCCACCTGATGCGAAACAAGAGCTTCTGACACAACCCTGTGGTCTTTTGTACAGACTCTGAGGACGGAGATTGTCTGGGGACCGCTTGCTCGATCTGCTTAGCCAAACCTGATTACGAGTCTTACTGTTTTGACACCGGCGGTCCAACGTATTATGCAGGGTGACCGTGTACACGTAGAGACCTTTAAGCTCCCCCACCTCACTAGGCAGTGATAATCAGAACGAAGGGATTTACTTCGAAGAGCAACTTTCTTTGATAAGTAATGGACGCAGATGCTGCGTCCCGTATTCATGAAGAGAACGGATATTCGCACCCGAAACAACGGATAGTACACCTGTAAATACTCTTTTTTTAATCTTTAAGCTACATATTAATATATATATATATATATATTATTCTAATTTTACCTTAGCTTTATTTCTTAAGTATTTAAATATATAAAAAGTAGAGTTATTAAGAATATAATTATATTTTTATTTAAGTTTCTATTTACTAGATAATATTTACTATATAAAGCTATAACTTAGATATTAATAAAGTTATAATTATAATAAAAGTATAGTTAAATACCTTATATTTTATAGTATATTATAGTGTTAGAATTTATACTTAGAATAAAATCTAATTTAAAGTTAAAATTAAAAGTAGAATATAAAGAATTTTTTTAAAAAACTTAAAATATAATACTATTTATTAAATATTAGTTTTCCAATAATTATTATAAGGTTAAGTTCTATATAAGAATAAAATAGAAAATTAGAGGATATTTAGTATATATAAATTAATATACTATATATAGGAATTAACTTAGTAATTTTATTATATACTTATTTTAATAACCGGTGTACTATCCGTTTTTTCGGGTGCGAATATCCGTTCTCTTCATGAAAACCTTATCCTAGGCTTCACTGAACTGTTCCAGCTGCTACAAGACGCGCCATATATCACCAGAACATGTATCCTCCCCGCCGCATCAGTCACCTCCGGTCGATGTGGAACGCCTACGGCGTCTTGGGATCGATGACGACGCGATTGCTGCCGCGCAAGTCTTGCCACAGCTACGGCACAAGATTGTTTGGGGCTGGCAGGAAGACGGGGTGGATGCCGCTCCAAATTCAAAGGCGCTCAATTTCCTGGACTCGACGCAGCATGGCGGCGAACGGCAAGATGAAGTTCAAAGGGGAACCCCATCACATCTGGGTGGAACTGGCCAGTTTCCGCCTTGGGTCTTGCGCCTCACGAACGGTAGGCTCACCAACCTGGGAGTACAAATGCTTCTAGATGCACGAAAAGGTGATTCCAAGCCCCCTATCCTACTCACAAAGGCTTTTTATGATGGTCTCCCTCAACTGACGGTTTTAGGAAGGGACCATGATCCAATACCGGATGCCAGAAAGCTCGACCAAGATTGCAGAGGATTGGCAGACTATGCCCGCCGGCCCCATTGGCGCCACAATCGCTGAGATGATCGCTCGGATCCGCGCACTCGACTGGGTACCCTTAGTCGCTGGCGCCAAAAATCAAGAATCTCGCAGACGGACTCTGATCGATTCGCCAGTCGCCAGATACCGAAGTCCACAGTCACAGCATCCGCGACCCTTTCACGAGGCAGGGCCGAGCCGTGCCGACGACGAGGCCGCCTTGCAGCATGTCCAGGACCGACATCAGCAGAAGAAGGACAGCGGCGTAGAAGATTTCGAGACCTGGTTTTTCTGCAACGAGGTCAATCACTACCACGCGTTGCGTAAAATATACCTGGATTGTGGCTGGAATGTCGAAAAGGAGGACGGCGGGCCGGACTTTGACGGGGACCGTCTCGAGCACCTGAGAGACGAGTTTGCAACGCGTGTGAAGGCACTGCGAAGCCCAGCGGTCAAAGCCGCTGGAGAGCGCCAACGGATCGAGCAGTCTGCGCAAACATTTGCTGACCTGCTGTCGAATTTGCGTCAAATGGGGCTTCAACAGATGCGTAAAGACGAGGAGCTTCGCGCATTTAGGCCCGAGGTCATGGATCGATATTCTAAGTTTCTGCGTGAAGCTGCTGGAGACAGGGCCTTGTGATGGGAGACAGTAAAACGACAACTCCGCACAGTGTTACCTACCTAGGTACTTAGGTAGGTATGTGCAAGACAAGACTGTATAGCGAAGATTTTGAAAAGCGTCAGTTGAAATAAGGGATACCAATGCTCTATTCAGAGACGGTTTTGATTCTAACTAGATACTCGTGGAGGCTATTCACACCTCTAGACGGACGTTAATTTCTTCGAGCTCATGCGGCAACACCACCACCGGGATCTCATTTAGGGGTCCATTTCCAATGTTAAGAATTGGAGGATTCAACACTAGCGTTAGCCTGCGTAAAACTAGACTCAATGTAGGCACAACCATCAGGGGCTCCACAATCCATGCGTCTGCCTATACGAATTTTCGGATCCTCACCGCCGAGGTGGAACGATACGGAAAGTCTCCAGAGAATTATTTAAGCTGGTTCTTTTCTCTCCCTCATAGTCGGGCTCCTTTATCTCAACTGCCAACTAAATTTGCCATTTTTGTCCACATCATCCTCACCAGAATGTTGCCGAATACCTCAACTTACACGGCAGTCCTGTTCGCCGTTTCGGCGATGGCACAGACGCTTAACCCTTGGCCCCAGAAAAGTTACGGTCCATATGGTAACTACACAGACGGCGACATCAACACGATCGAAGCGAAGGACTATGTTCCCTATTGGGGAGGCGGCAGATTCTCGCTTCTGTTCAACCACTACATGACAATGAGCGGACTGTACATACAGTCCCCCGGCGACGACTTCATCACCGAGTACACAGTTCGCGCAACCATTGGCGACGATTATGCGTTGTTGGACATTGGCCGGGTGTGCGGCGCGACTGGGAATTTCACATTCGTGCCTTTGATTAACCCCAGGGATGGGCAGCCGCCGAATGCAAACACGTGGTTCATCGACGTCTCTGGGACAAATCACAACTCTACGACGTACCGTATCAACGAAATATGGCCCGTGTTTCCTGGGGACGAAGTCGTCGACCCTCAGAATACATCGCCCTGCCCGGCGGCCATCCCCGAGTGATTCGCGACCACGCCTCAGACCCCCGGGCCACACGACATCATTCCTAGCTCAGGAAGAAATCTTATAAGGGACAGCATTATGGTCTTAGATAAGGTCGAAGAGGTCAAACAATTGAATTCTTCTAATTAAAATCTATTCGCGAATGACCGGGGCAACTTGAAGGGGAAGAATGTAGGGCGCCGAGTCATCCCATAGATGCCACAGACGATGCGTGGTGAAGAATTTGCTGCGCAACTAGAGGAAAGACAGAAGCTGTAAGGCTTGGGGGAGTATCGTCACTTGCATTTTGCAGCTATATTGAGGGGAATTTTCCTCAAGTTCTTTATACTGATAGAATATCTACGATTGCATAAGTAGGATACAAAAAACTCTCATTGTTCAAGATGAACGTTTGCCGTAATAATCTTATAAATCTCTGTGTACATCTTCAGAAGATGAGAGATGTTTTTAAGCCAACGATGATGCATTATTACAGACTTATTCCGAAATTTACGCTCGTGGGTGCATCGGATCCGATAGTTCAACAGAAATACAATCAATGGTTCAGGCAATTCAATCAAGCAATCAAAGAAAAAACATACTGACTTACGCTCTACCCTGCAACCAGACCACCTTTGAATCCGATACACGTCTTACATTCCCATCAGGCCCCTAGCCCTCCCAACTTCGTCAACAACACGTTGCCGAAACTCGGGGTCTCTCTCGTGCTCTTCCACAGCATTTTCCTCTCTAGCAATATTGAACGTGGCCCTTGCCTCGTAGAGCTGTACCAAAACTAACTCGTCAAGCTCCTGTTGTAGGCGTTCCACATGGCCCTTGAAACCTTGTCTCAGCTCCCTGGCGATGTCGCGAAACACGCCTTCGTGTGCAAAGGTCCTGTTAACAACTGCTTGGCGTAGTACCGTGCACCCGTTACCTATTTGAAATTTAATAAGTCTTGGTCGACTCATAGCCTGGACACCATGCGTGTCAAACTCGCAGATTCACCTACCACGATGCTGCATCGCCTCTTGACAGACGCGGAACATAATCCTTCTTATCATTGAACCGTAGAGCCATGTCAGGGTGTCTCTTCGCAGATTTCTAAATAATGTCAACAAACGAGTGCAGACCACCGAATTTCGGATGAATCACGTACAACAAAGCGTCATCGAAGCGATCAAATATGCCTTCCACCTTGTCGAGGAGCAAGCCCTTCCGGACGTCCATGGCTTTGACAATTTCCTCACCTAGGTCATTGGCATCCGGCCAATCCAATTCTGCACATGCAAAAACAGGGTGAGAACACTCAGCAGTTGATGGGCTTCTGGGTGATCACCCACCTAGAAGGTCACCGGCTTCCTCCCAGCACGCAGCCACACTCTGCTTCAAAGTCGCCTTAGAGAGCCGGATATCGGACAATAGGTCCTCCCACGTTGAACTGGTATCTATCAC
The DNA here is from genome assembly GCA_000800745.1 of Diaporthe longicolla. NCBI lineage: Eukaryota > Fungi > Ascomycota > Sordariomycetes > Diaporthales > Diaporthaceae > Diaporthe > Diaporthe longicolla. The sequence continues at coordinate 26,413 of JUJX01000204.1, read as the reverse complement.
CATATCCTCTATGACCTGTCGGTTCCAGTTACAGTATGGCATGGTCTTTGTTTCATGCTCTCCCTTTTTGCGAAGCCAAGCGGCGTAGGAACCTATCCATGTTAGTATTTTCTGGCATACCGGAGTATCAAGACATTGTGATATGGAGCTGATTTAAATACCCGCATTCCACTAAAAGAAATCAGATTAGCATCCAACGCCGTATTATTGAACACATGACGAGGTTTGGCTGACTTGGTCCCAATCCATGCATGCATCTCTGGAAGAAGCAGTCCACTTTGAAATCCGTCGAACTGAGAAATAGAGCGGCGTCAATGAAACGTTTTCGCAATGTGTAGTGCGCGAGTCTGTCTGTACCTTCCCAAATTCTCGTCTCGAAAGACTCATTCAAGCACCTCTTGGTAGTGGTTACTGCTGATCTTCTGGACGTCAGTCCCTGATTATCGCATGTCAGCCGAGAGTGATGAGTCAAGACGGCAACCGGGGCGGTATGCCAACCTTTTCAAGTCTTTTCTCGACCTTGAAAAGAACATCTCTAATGGCTCGTTTCTCCCCAGCCGAGGCACTTCCTGCACCAGACTGCACCCAGATCTCGACGTCCCGTAAAAGTGCGGGCACCTGACGCTCTAGGAAGTTCCTTGATGCCCGCAGTTGACTCTCCCCTACAAGCGCGACTAAGTGCTTCCGGACCTCAATTATACCAGAGAGATCCAGGTATTTCTGAGATATGGACTTGTCGGAGTTTCGCTTGTCGTGGTACATCTTGTTGCTAACGCAGAACACATTGAGAGTTTCGCCGCGCGCTTGAGCTGCATACTCCGTTCGAAGGTCATGTTCGACGTGACGATTCCGCGTGCTGATGGCACGATGTTGTAGCCGGAAATGGAATATGCTTTGTGCATTTTCGAGCGAAGCTTTCTGCTTAAAAAAATTGATCTTGTCTCCCTGAGATGCGACATCGTCATCTGGTATGCCTTCAAAGGTTGCAATTTCTTCATTTATCGTCTCAATATCTCGCTCGATGGCCTGCAGGGATTGTTTAAGTTCTCTTATCGGTCGAGCGTCTTCCTCGTTCCAGTCAGTGTCAACCTCGTTGAGATTGATGTCATCTGCATTCGTGCAGATGATTCCGACTCGTTCAAGCCAGGCTTGTTGTGCGATGTCAAAAATAATCTTGACTCCAACATCCGTGGTTGCTCGCTTGATGCTGCAGATCGCGAATATCTCATGACAATTCACAACATATTCCTGAGTGATGTTTCGGCGTGCTGAGTTCAGATCCCGGAGTCCAGGGAGGTCCACCAGTATCAGTCCCTTGCTGAGGATGTGCGTATTTAAGTAGACCTTGATTTTGCGGATATATGGCCACAGCGAAGGCTGCAGTGGATCATTGGGTTCCGAGCTAAGTGGTACGAGAAGCGATGAACACTGCTCCAGGGTCTCCGCGACCTGCGTACCCGGTGAGCCAAGACGTCGGTTCTCTTTCGCCCAGGTCCCGAATTGGTCCAAGACGACATCCTCAGCTTCTGTAAGAATCCATTCCTCGTCCTGCAACTTCCCGCGAAACATGGACTTGAAAGTATCGATTGCAATGTCGGCCTTTTCCTGGGCTTCTTCGCCGGTGCCTGCCCTGTAGCTACCCAGTAGCTCGGCAAGCTGCTCACATAACTCATCTTCAGAGAACATCTCCACATCGATAACATAGTTATCGGCTGCATGGAAGTGATACTCGGTCACAACACAGGTGCAAGCGGAGCCTCTGCCAGTGGTTCGTGCTAGTGATTTCCGGTCCAGCAAAGAGTTGATGAGACTGCTCTTGCCGACACCGGAGTCTCCCACGAGGCCAACTGTCCGCGTGGCAAGCGGCTGGAATTCGCTGAGACTCTCGGCTTCTTGGTGATGGCGCCTGACAGTTGAGTCGGGCTCGAGGTGGATGGAGCTGCTTGAAAGAACCCTCGCCAAGTCTGCAAGTATAGTCCTGGCTTGAGATAGCCTCCCCTGGAAGTCTGGGTGATGGAACTCGTCCTCCGGTGGCTCCTCATCTTCGACTCTATGGATGACGGGTTCTGGCCGTGGACTGGACCTCCTACGAGAATGCCCAAATGGCGATACCGCAAGGGATGAACTGGCTGGGCGTGTGTCTTCTCCACGGACGACGCTATCGATTGCAGCCCCTATATCTCTCATGTCCAGTCCTGTTCTCGGCTGCTGGGACAACTGTCTGCTTGAGAGACGGAGACCTCCAAGGTCAGGTGTTCGTTCCGTACTCTCCATAGTAGATGCGGCGACCGAACTTGTTGTTGTGGGACCGATTGAAGGTGGAGGGGAGATGGATAAGGAGGGCTGTGTAGACTGCCTCCCCGTGGAGCTTGCAATATGACGGCTCCGTGTGTCGGGGCCATTTTCAAGGACGAAATTGCGGTCTGAGCAATCAGATATCGACCGAACAAGCGTGACCACTGGAGAAGGGTTCTCATTGCTGTCGGCTGTGGATACTGGGCTTGGGCTTCGTTCTATGGAGGGCAATAGGGATTGAGAGGCAGCGTCCTCGTCACCAGATACGCCTCGGTTTGAATGGTTGTAGGGATGATGAGAAGCTACGTCGGCAGTTGACCGTGCATCGGATACTTGATGAACAGTTGTCGTTGGACCAGCAGGACTTTGCGAGGCAGACGGCGCAGACTGACCCAGAGGCGACCTTACTGGGAGTATCTGTAAATCAATTAGGAGACCAGAGAGCCATGGTCACTTGAATTTGGACGCAACTCACAACACGAGCCATTTCGAAGGAGTCACGTGCAGGAGACCAGAAGGTGTGCAATTGGTGGATTCAATCTGTTCTCTATCAGATTATTTGTGTGGATAAAGGTGGATCGATGCCGAAAGAGATGCTTAATGCATTTGACGCTGAGAAACAGAGTTAAGTTTGTGTTGTGAAGGCTTCCAATATTGAAGATTACTGGGTTCGACTCGGACGGAAATTGGGCAGCCTGTCCGGTGCTTTAAATCAAAAGGACAGCATCACGTCCAACACCAGCTGACGAGGTTCTCCATGCCATGGGAGCCTGGAGGCCGCCATTTCGGGCCAGGAGGCAGCTCCAAACACTGCGACGGTGGCTGGCGCCAGATCATACCCTCCCATGCATGCTATGCCTCTCAGGTTGTCCAAATGTGCGGCCAGAATTTCCATTTCAAGCCAGACCAAGACGCCTTGCGACGTGGTGAATTGGGGCCCCTGCAGCACAGCCCCTGGCTGACCAAGTTTTGGAGGGGCTTCGTCAACCAACTGCATATCATCTGTTGTTCCCATTGGCCTCTTCGGACAAATACGGTTCAAGAACGATACCGCCCCTCTTTTTGGTCTACGGTTGTCTCTGAGACAGCTTCGCGCAGCGGCACAGCATTCAGCTCTCTGATAAGCGCCGGAATCTTCTGCCTTCAAGTGGAGGTGCTGATGGAATGGGGCGGAAGAGATGGGGCGGGTATGAGCTTTTGCAGCGGCACTCCTTTGGTGGGTACATCAAGTTCTTTTACATGGTAAACTCCATAGTACAACATGTAACTAGGCCTTGCATTTGTTGTCCTGCAAGTAAATGGTATCACTCATAATCTAGGCCGTTCTCCCCACTAGCTCTTCCACAGGATCATCCTCCGTGTTGACTATTTGCTACTTGAGCGATGACTTAACGCAACCGCTAATCTCAACTTGCTGCTCCCTGCAAGATAAGCTGGAATCTTATCCCCACCTTCTCAAAAGATCGCCTGAGTGATTGCATAGAGACTCCCGTGCTTTTCGTTTCGTCTTCTTCAGCCTGATCAGCGTTGAGGAGACTTGGCTGCAAATTAGAGTCGGAGAGTTTTGAAGTGAACGTAACATCTTTCAACTGTGGGAGAAGCACAGAGGCTCCACTGAAGAGCATTCCAAAGACACCAATATAAAATTCAACCGGGGTGAAGCTGTCAGGAAACTCGGGATAGAACTCAGCCGGGTCGGAATTGCCCCAGTAGTCGATCAGATGTAGTCGAACCAGAGACCGCGGCAGGAGATAAGGGAGCAGCAGGGCGACGCCGGGATTTTCCGTCCCAAAAAGCCAGATACACTCCGTCGTCTGGTCCTTCAGCTGACTCATTTCGTTCAAGGTCGACAAGGACGGCGGTTAGCTTTCAAATCTGAGCCAGTGGCCTTCCGCCGGATAGGTCTCCGGAGACGTGGTAAGAGAGAGCTCCTCTAACGTCTCAGAGACCGTGAGCAGAGCCTCTGATACCTCTGGCGGTACGTTGAACTTGTCTGAGGGTCGATCTGAGCCATCTCTGAACTCGGCGTGGAGCGACGTCAGATTAGGGAACACCCCCACTATAGCTGCCATATCACCCTGGTGCTGTTGCGCAAACAAGAGTGAAACCTCGTTCACGCCAGCTGTGAGTGGCGTTTCGATGTCTGACTCATACAAGAATTCCAAGACTTCTGTGAATCGTGGCGGATACTTTATCTCGATACGACGAAGCGAACGTGAATCTTGGAACAGCGCGGCAAGAAACATCGACGTATTCCAGATGGCTTCCATTATGCTATGGCCCTCGATCGCTAATGTTTCAAGACCGTGCAGGAGGGGGTGGCCATAAGGTTGAATCCTGTCCATGAGTTCCTTTTCAGTTTCGAATTTATATAGTCGATAGAGAGTTCCTACGGCATCGAGTTCAGGGCAATGGTACTCGCCCCGATAGAGTTGCGCCCCGTTCATTATAAACAGGCATTTGATACGGGGACACATTGCCAAGACAGAGCCCAGAAGCCTTGGATCTTCGATGCGGTTTGGTCCACCATTGCAGCCAACTGCGAGTAGGGAATCAGTCTCTTTCAATAAATACGAAGAAATGCACAGCTCAAAGCCTCCAGATGTTCGAGAGACGAGCTTGCAAGTGCCGGACCTCGCCCAGGACCTACCGGGGGGAAGGGGGTCCCTTGAATTAATAATACAGTGCTATCAATATAATCTTAATATAATTTCAAAATACTTATACTAGGTTAAAAGTATACTAATATATTTTCATTTTATATCTAGTATATACTCTACTTACTCCTAATATAACATTATTCCTAATATACTATAATATAATATTAAGCCCTAATATATAAGTAAAAAAAGGGGGTTTAACCCCTACTTAGGTTAAGGTTTTTTCTTCTTTTAATTCATCCCTAACCTAACTACTTATTAGCTATTTATTAGCTTAACTACTACTAACTAACCTATTAAAAGCTATAGAAATATAGAAATATAGATATCTAATTTACTAGCTAACTTATAAGGGCTAAAACTAGTAGATTTAGAAGGGCTAATAGACCCCTAACCCTAATATAGTCTTAATTCTAATATAGTCTTAATTCCTAATATAGTTATAATTCTAATATAATTTCAGTCCCTTACAATCTTATCTCTCTAATAGTATTTTATTAGTCTTTTGCTAGTATTTTACTATAATATCTAAATTCTGATTATATAGCAGTATTATTACCTAGTTAGAATACATTGTACTACCTAAACAAAAGACCCCCTTCCCCCCGGTAGGGAATAGATATCTTTGCAAGATCCTTGTCAGAGGTATGGTACTCACAGCGCTTAGCGATTGCGATATCATTGCCGTCACGTGGCCAATGATACTTTACAAAATCCCAAAACTCTGCGGAAACTGCAGCCCACTGGCGTTCTTTCGAATCAGCCCAATCAGCCCAATCATCCCAATCGAAGACAGGAGGCACGTGTTCCCACATGACGCCAGCCCAAGCGAAAGACCGAACCATAGGACGGCGATCGGGGTACTTGGCGAGCACACAAAAGAACCGAAACAGTTCCCGGTTAGTTTTGACCAGGGGATTCCGGTATAAATGGGGTATTGCCAGCTCGTAAGATGTCTTGGAGGTCAGACAGACGTTGAGGAGACTTGTCCTGCATTCCAGGTGGCTGGGGCTGACCACTGGGTTCAGGGCGTCGGATTGGGCGGTTGTGTGGGGCCCAACCGGCAGCAGTTCATCCAGAATAACCAAAATCACATCGCATGGGAGGTGCGAAAGCGAAGAAAGCCCCATTTCCTCGCTGTGCCGGGATGGCGGCGGTGCCTCTGGGCGTCCGGCCCGGTCTTTGACTCGGAGCTCTCCTGTGGGAAGGTCGAGGTTCGTTGACGACCTCGGATAACCGTTTTTTGCGAATCAAAAGAAAGAGAGAAAAAAGAAGTGATCCTTTCATGATCAAAAACTGCAGCTAAGATATTTGTGGGTTGATGAAGACAGACCAGGTTTAAACCAAAGGTAACAAACAAGTCGAGTTTAGACCATGCTAGTTTGCGGCGGTCACCTGGATGCTGCCTACAGTCCCCATGACGGCCCGACCAGCATTGGCGCGAGGAGCGATTTAATCAACCAAGCTAGCCTCGCGAATCAAATCTCTGCCCTTGCCCGCTCTGGTGCAAGACTTATCTAAGACATATTCCCAGTCTCGCCGTATGACTCCTTCATCGTCTACTAGCCCTTGGGCTACTTGTGTCGACGAGAAATTCTACCTAGGCAGTCTACGGCGCCGTCGGGAGCGATGCTTCCTAGCCTTGTCTGTGCGGCACAAGGCTGAGGCCAAAAACGAAATTGGTTGCCTAAGACATACAGCAGGGGCCTAATTTGCGTACGCGGAAAAGAAACACTGGAAGCAGATGACGACTAAAGGCACGTGACCTTTGGACCGGGCTCTAAGATCGTGATAGAAGGAGTCTGTAGGCTTTCCGTCAGACATCCTTTTTACAGGTTCACAGGTCGGCGTTTGAAAACTCTTCGTAGATTCGGGTCTTGTGCAAGTACACATTTGATCCAAATACCGAGTGCAGCCCAAAAATATGTTGCGAGCCCAAGGATTGACATCTGCCCCTTTTTTCGTCTTTTTCTATTTTGTTTTCCCTCTCTCCTGTCGCTTCCAACCAACACGCCTACATTCGGCCTGTGATCTACTTCCCGCGTCTGTGAGGGTGTCGTTAACCTCAGTCTTTAATAACATCTTTCGGTACAGAGGAGACTTACATCGTAGCACCTGACTCGTCAGAGCATACAGCCTTCCCAGAAACAGCCACACACTGGCCCTGGCCGTTGCTAAGCAGCCTTGTGCCGTTCTCAAGGTTGGGGTCGACATCCGTGCCTGCCAGGTCCTCAAGGGCTTGCTCATCGGCGGCAATCGAAGCCCTGGAAGGGCCATTCCTTTGGGGGGCGGCAGAGCTGAGCGCCACCATCCAGCTGACTGCGAGTGCGACGGAGAGGAACTTCATTTTGCGGTCTTGAGGTGGAGAATAAGCGAAATAGTGGTCAGTGGCACAGCCAAGTTTGGGAACAATGAGAGGCGGAAAGAGAGCAGATATGTTGTATCGCAGAACCAGTCTGATGATGGTAGAAAGTCATCCGCAATAACCTTGTTCGGACGGCAGCTGTCAGTGGTTTTGTACTCGAGACGGTCGACCTCAACATCATGATGTCGTCCAATCGTAGAACAAGGTTCGTAAAGTTCAGATGACGCCAGACACCTATTGAAACCTGCCGTGGATATGCCATACCGTCATGCCACCGCGCCTCTACGACACAAACCGTGCCATTACGATCACTAAGCCACTCTCTTGGCGACAGGCTAGTTTTCAGACAGACTTTGCTGTCTCCCCAACGTTGCATGCTCCCGCTCATGTCACGCGTCTCGGGTGTGAAACTCGAGTCAGCGGGCTTGGCCGTCTTGACGTGTCATGTACGTGGGTGATCCCTGAGGGGACATCTCATTTATGCTTAATCTTGAGACTGATCTGGCTTGGATTGGCGCAGTGGGATTAGCGCGCCGAAGCGTGTCGTTTGGAAGTCGGCCGAGACGATGAAGATCCCGGAGAAGTAGAGACGAATCCGAACTTAATTAGAATTGGTTCTCGCTTCAGAGCAGGATGTCAACGGTATCTTGCGATGAGCGCCTCTGACTCGAATATGTCTGAATTCCTCCAAATTCGGAATTGTTAGACTCACGCATAATTATCTATGCCACTTGCGTCTTTAAACGAGGGCTTACAGCTGCAAAACACAGATCCATATCTTCTCGCGTACATATCGGGAAACCTAAGCGATCATATTCATAAGCAAAACACAAAAGGAAGCCAGATTACAGCCGCCGCTAGCTGGTGTCTAGGGACTTTCAAGGACCGTCTGCGACCAATCACCCCAGATCTGTGACTCGATGCTAGGACATGCTAGAATTTGAATTGATGATAATGCGGACCTCTGGCATGCTTTTCCTCGATGCCTTTCTGCTCGACCAAAGGAAAGTCTGGAAGCCAGTGAGACTTGGTCTCGAGGTATTGTTCTGCGACGCTGGAAGTCAGTAGGGAAGTGGTCAAGCTTGGCGAAATGGATGAGCGTCCACACATGTGGGACTGTCCACCTCTATTCGGCTTCCACCATGTATACGCTTGATCAACTGAGCCACTAAACAGTACCAGTTACTCCTCGATCACCGCCGTGGTCGCGAACAAATTGCTCCCATAGTCTCCACAGAAATGTCGGTACAATGTCGTGCCAGAGTCGGTTCTCTTGTCAGGGTAAGTCTTCGGAGCTCCCGAGATGAGTGCGAATTGCTGTGTTTCAACTGTACATCAGTATGTTTTCTTTGCGCTCACGAATGGTGCAAGAGCCTTTTACGGATTTCAAGAACATGCTGCAATTCGCCATGTGAGTTCCGCTGGACTTCTTGCAGTTCCAATAGTGGCGAATGACGCTGTAGAGTGGCTCCGCGTTGGCCTCAAGGGCATAGCGCACCCCTCCGCGGAGACACCCACCGGTTAGCTGCTCTCATGGTTTCTGTCTCGGAAACCGTGCAGTGTCTCGTCAGAAGACTAAAAACCAGTGATCCGAGTCTGTTGTTGAGAATCTTATCTGCTGGGTAAGTTTCGGGATGAGAAGAGCAACTGTCCACGGGTCGATTGGCAACTGCCGACACGCGCAACATGGAGCAACGCGGGGTCAGATGCGAATCTCGTATACGGTCAGTTCAAATGTACAATTGTACCTATCAGGGGTAACGATAATGAATGCGACTTGTTCAACAGACCAGCTTAATATAGAAAGGGCCTCACCATACCACTATTCATCGACCTACAAAATATAGACCTCTAGAAGATCGGCATGGACAGAGAAAGCTATACATAATTGGTCTGTTCAATTTTCAAAGGTGCTATTTTGTCATCGGGCTGAGTCCTAGATAGGATGGTATCATGCACGAAGATGAGTAGGAAGGAAAAGGAAGTAGTAATCATCTTTCGGCCAGCCAGCCTCACAAAATACTATATAAGTACTTCCAGTCTTCAAAGTACTTAAATAATCTTATAACCCACTTGCCCCACAAGATATATAGGTTATATCTAAGCACCCTCTTAGTAGTGGACATACTAGTGGACCACCTATAAATAGCTAAGACCTTAATATGTATTTCCCCACTTAAGGACTAGCTTTAGCTACTAACTAAAGCACTATAGGTAAAAATTTTTTAGTATAGTCTATATAGGGTTAGCTAGACTAACTACTAATGTGATTATTTTATAACTAAATAGAAGACCTAAGAATACTAGTATCCTCCCCTAAATATACCTACTAACCTCCCTTTTTATACCTCTCTACTATAATTACTATAACTTTAACTACTAAATAATAGCTCTACTAACTATATAGGTATAGCTATATTAAGTATATAGCTATATTATAAAGGTATTTAAGAAGAATAAGGGTAGTAAGCTACCTAATAAAGCTCTCTAGTCCCTTCTATACCTACTAGTTATATATACCTTATATATAAACCTTTAATAATAAAAGGGGACCTAGAAGTTTAGTATTAAAAGCTTAACTAGTACTACTATACTAAACTTTAAGGCTATACTATACTAACTTACTAAAGAGTAGGTAGAGATCCTATATAACTAATGCTTTAGTAGCTTTAGTCTCTAAAATAGCTATATTAAAGTATCTACCTAAAATCTAAGCCTTCTTAAAGACTACTATATAAATTATACCTAGTAAATATAAATTAACTTTAGAATAATACTATATCTACTAAACTATCTCTAATAAATAATAAAGCTATAAGTATATATAGAATAAGAAGGGCCTACTAATAAACTTAGCTAGCTAAAATATATAAGTTAATAGCTTTTTTAGTATAATTACCTTTTAGCTAGCTATAGATACCCTATTATTAATTAGCTAACTTACCTCCTACTATAAGTAATATAATAGGTAGTAAATAAAAAGGCTTAAGGCCTATATATAGAATACTATTATAGCCTTAGATCAACTCCACTAATACTTACAATTTATATTAGCTAATCTACTTAAAAGTATAATAAAGGTATTATTAGTAGAAGAGGTTACTACTAAAAGTAGTAACTATAGTATAATTAAGGTAGTAGAGCTAACTAAATATCTATTATATAAATAATCTTATATTAGTAAAGAGGTAGTTAAAAAGGTATTTAGTAAGACACACTACTAAAGTAGGCATAGTATAAAGGCTAAGAAATGTAGTTAGTTATCTTAATAGAAGCTAGGGTTAATATAATTATAATTAAAGTTCTATAACTACTTTAAAAGTAAGGATAGATAGAATAAGTTAGGGTACCTATAAATTAACTAGGATAATATAAAGGAGTAGCTAAAAGGGTATTTACTATTTCTTAGGTCCTTAGTATATAGTAAGAAATCTACTAACCTAACTAAGTAGTTTAGTACTAGGATTAAAGGCTATTTATAAGGTATAGTAGTTAGTATAGAGAATTATCACCTACCTAAATACTATAGCTTCTATAGCTAAAAGCTAGTAAACTAGCTTATAATAGATATATAGTATAAATAAGGGATATAGTAAAGGGTATAAAGGGTTAGTAAGAGTTATAATAACTTTCTAAATAGAATACTCTATTCTAAAGCTAGTATTCTCTTAATCTAGTAAGATATAAGTTATATAAAGGAAGATATATAGACTATTATCTAGGAAAGTTAGAAAATAGATAGTAATATATAGCCTAGGGATAAAAAGAGTTAGTATATATAAGAGGGTAGTGAATAGAAAATAGAAATATATAAAGTAAGTAGTAAAATAGATAAAAGTAATATATTAAAATAAAGTTATAAAAGTAAATGCTATAGAGATTATAATAACTTATAAAATATACTTATATTAAAAGGGAGAAAACTTAATATAACTTATACTATTTAGATTTATATATAGACTTTTATCTTTAATAATAGCTAAAGTAAACCTTAGGGATATAGGCTATAGGCTTCTTATTATATAAGTATATTAAGTTTATCTCTTTATTATATTTATAATATATATAAAGAAAAGTTTATTCTACTAGAGTATAACCTTTTTACTATTACCTAGTAGTAGAGTAAAAGTAGTTATTTAGTATTTTACTACTAAAATAGCTAGATATTATAGCCTAGGTAGACTAAAGATATATAGTTTATTTTTTATACCTATATATACCCTCTACTATTACTTAAAGATTTAATAGGGGTAGCTATTTAGTATTTTACCTCTAAAACTACTAGATATTATAGTTTAAATAAACTAAGAATATATAGCTAGCCTAAGTAAGTTATTAAGTAGTTATAAAATATATTATAGTTAACTTATATAGAAAGTATAGGTTTTATAGGTATATATAACCCTATATAGCTTTTACTATAATAAAGTAAAACTATTAATCTAAGCTACTATTAAATATTATAAGTAGGCTAGTATTTTAATACTTATAATAGTAGTAGGATACTAAAGAGTAAGTTATAAACTCCTAGGTACTTTATACTCTCTCTAGCTAGAACTTAGAAGATTAAATTCTATTAAAATATACTATATTATATAGAACTTTAGGTACCTAGTAGGTAACTAATTAACTCTATAGTGTATTTAGTAGCTTACTTAAGGCTACTAAATATGTATTTAGTTAGTAACTGAATATCTTTATAGTAAGTTTAGCTACTAGCTAAACTACCTATAAGTACTTAGTTAGTAACTAAATATTACTTTAGTGTGTTTAGTAGCTTACTTAAGGCTATTAAATGTGTGTTTAGTTAGTAACTAAATATTTTTATAGTAAGTTTAGCTACTAGCTAAACTGCTTATAGGTACTTAGTTAGTAACTAAATAATCCCTTAGTATATATAGTTAGTAGCTAATCTATAGCTAGTAACTATACATTTTATCACCCCCCTTATATACCCTCTAATATTACCTTACCTATTAGTATACTTTAGTAGGCTCTAGTGTGAGTTTAGCTAAGCTAGAAAATTCATTTTATATAGGGAATTAAAAAAATCAACTTATAAGTAACTTTTTAATAATATATAATACTATAGTCCCTTTATAGTATTAAAAGCTATTTAATCTAAAAGAGCTTATAATAATAATTAAACTAATATACCTTTTATAGTAGTACCTATTATATAGCGCTAGAAAAATATATATAAGTTACTATCCTATTAATTAGGTATAAAAGTATTTATCTATAAAGAGTTACTCTAAATATATTTAAAAAGTTACCCTAGACTTTCTTTTCTATATCTATAAAATTAACTATATAGTCTATTAGTAATATTTAATAGTAATAAGACTTATATTATTAAAAAGAGGAAAAAAAGAGCTATTAACTTATCTATATTATATTATAGTATAGTAGCTATAGTAGGGATAGTTAGTAAATTAGTGTTTTTAAATAACTTCTAAATTAAAAATATACTATCTTATACTTATTTCTTACTAGGTAATTATATTAAAGTTACTTATTTTAAAAAACCTCCTAGAAATCTACTATACTAAAATAAAGATAGTATTATTTAATAGAGTATAATAAAATAAGTAAAACTATATTATTAGTTTTTAAATATAATATATAATTATAGAGGAAATTAGCTATAAGTTACTACCTAAGTTAAAAAGTTACTTTAGACTTTAAAGAAGTTACTCTAAACTTAAAAGGAGTTACTCTAGACTTAGAAGGAGTTACCCTAGACTTAGAAGGAGTTACCCTAGACTTTTAATATTTTTAGCTATAACTTTTCCTATAGAGACCTAGTAATAATATATCTAGTACTATTATAAAGAGTAAATTAAAGTAATTAAAACCCTATTCTTATATTTCTTATACCCCTTCTTTTCACTAAAAAAATTAAGTCTAAATTACTATATATAATTAAAAAAGTTACCCTAGACTTTAAATTCCCTTACACTAGTATAATAATAATAATAAAAATAGCTCTATAGCATACTATAGAAGTCTAACAACTATAAAACCTATATTATTTAATAGAGCTCATTAAGGCATATATTTTAATATATTTTACATTTAGTACATTACCTATCACTAGTATATATTAAGCATTAAGTTAGTAGCAGCTATATAGGTAGGTATTGTAGGTAATAATATAGTTAAGGAGGGTTAGATTTAGTATTAGTATACCTATTTTAGTAAAGTAAGATTAAAATTTTATCTAAATCCCTTTTATATATATATATTAAGAGATAAGTTTAGTAGTTATAAGTTAATTTTTTAATTTTACTATATAAATAAATTTTCTAGGTAAAGTATTTATATACTAGAGCCTACTAAAGTATACTAGTAAGTAAGGTAATATTAGAGAGACTATAAAAAGAGGTAAAAAAAAAGTTAGGGTCTACCCTAACTTTAATTAAGCTAAAAGCTTAGGTAGCCTTAATACTTATAATTTATACTAGCTATACTACTATAGTACCTATAGCTAACAGTAGTTAGTAACTAATATATTACTAACTACACTATAGAAATTATTTAATTCTTAACTAAACACATAATTAATAGCCGCTATACTATTAATTAAGCATGCATTTAGTAGCTATTATACTACTAAATGCGCTATAGGAACCTAATTAAATATACTAAGTGCGCTATAGGATTCTAATTAAATATACTAAGTATACTATAAGACTATTTAGTTCTAAACTAAATGCGCTAAGTGCACTATAGGATTCTAATTAAATATACTAAATATACTATAAGACTATTTAGTTTTAAACTAAATATATTAAGTGTACTATAGGATTCTAAACTAAATATACTAAGTATACTATAAGACTATTTAGTTCTAAACTAAATATACTAAGTGTACTATAGGATTCTAAACTAAATATACTAAGTGCGCTATAAGGGTATTTAGCTTTACACTAAACGTATAATTAGTAGCCGCTATACTATTAACTAGGTATATAGCTAGTAGCTATTATACTACTATATATACTATAAGTTTCTAAGTAAACACACTAAATATAGTATAGGTTTTAATTAAATATATTAAAGTAAAAACTTAGGTAGGGATGTTTAGTAGAGCTAAATACCTTATTCTTAGGTTATGTAGGCTAGGGATAGAGTGACTAAGTTAGAAATAATTAAGTTAGAAATAACTAAGTTAAAAATAACTAAGTTAGAAATAATAAAGTTAAAAATAACTAAGTCTAAAGGATAAAGTTAAAAATAATTAAGTTTGTCTTATATATATATACTAAGAGATAACTTTAGTATATATAAATTAATTTTTTTAATTTCCTATATAAAATAAATTTTCTAGCTTAGCTAAACTTACACTAAAGCCTACTAAAGTATACTAGTAGATAAAATAATATTAAAGGGTGTATAAGAGGGTATATAGAAATATAGGCTAGCTTAAATTTAACTAAGTTTATCTAGTATATGTATATTAGGAGATAAATCTAGTATATATAAATTAATTTTTTTAATTTCCTATATAAAATAAATTTTCTAGCTTAGCTAAACTTATATTAAAGCCTACTAGAGTATATTAGTAGGTGAGATAATGTTAGAGGGACTATAAGAGGGTATATAAAAACTATAGGTTAGTAAGCTAGTCCTAACTTCCTAGTAGTTATAGTACTTAAAGGGGGCTATTTAGTAAAGCTAAGTACCTTATTCCTAGGTATAAGTTTCTACTAAAGATTAATCCTTTCTTTACTCTATTCTAAACCTAATAGCCTAGTTTATCCTTATATAGTATATCCTTTAGCCCTTATAGGTCCTCTTTAAAGTATAAAGTAGTTAATATAGGCTTAGCCCTCCTTAAATATAAGATTAAAGGGTCTTTAAAGGATTAATCTAATAGTAGTTAGGTAATAAATTAAGTTTAGAGAGCTTTTAGTAGCTAGATAAAACCCTTAAAACTACTTATAGTATATAACCTCTAAGTTATAGTAGTCTAAAGGCTATATTCTATATTTTTAATATCTTAGTTATATAGTCTTTTAAATAAGCTAAAAGGTAATTAGTCCTTACTTATAAGGGATTTATAGCTAAGATATACACTATAAGTAAGTCTACCTAGATAGCTCTTATTAGTAGTATACTAGATAGCTTAGTAGATTTATTTACTTAATACTTAAAGATAGGCTCCTATATAGCTTAGCTTAACTATAAGGCTAGATAGCAAGTAATAGAAGACCTTACCCCCTTAATAAACACTAAATAGCTATAATCTTAGGGTATAAGCTCCTCTTAAAATACCTATATAGTACTCTACCTACCCCTTTAAAAGCCTAGTATCTATACTTACTAATAGTGTTTTAGAGAATAAATATATAATACCTAAGCAGTACTCTACCTACCTCTCTAAAGGCCTAGTACCTATACTTATTAATAATTTATAAGAGTAGGTTTAGGATACTTAGGTAGTATTATATAGTAGCACTCTACCTACCCCTTTAAAAGCTTAGTACTTATAATTATTATTAGTCCTTATACCTAATATACTATTCTTAAGTTATAGGTATAAACCTAAGGCACTAGTAGATTTATCCTATTAGTACCTTAGTTAGGCCTCTTACTAATTATAGCCTTAGGGTTAACTAGAAAAGGTAATACTATTAAATATAGTATAGCCCTAAATAGCTTATAGAGTAGGAGTAGGCTTAGGATACCTAGGTAGTACTTTACCTACCTCTTTAAAAGTTTAGTACCTATACTTACTAATAGTTCCTAAGAATATATATTATAGTATTAATATATAAAACCTTATAAGTAAAACTATAGGTATTTTAATTATTAGTTATTATTACTTTAAAAGTACTAATAGGGTAAATTATTTTAGTAATATTTAATACTTATTCAAATTATATAGTATTATACTAGTAATAGTTTATTTAAGTTTTTACCCTATTAATATAATAGCTAAGTATTTATTAGCTATAGTTATAATAGGTAATATTAGGTTAGAGCTTAACCTTTAAAAAAAAGCTTAATAGGTTATATAAGTATATATAGGAGATATTAGTTTTTAAACTATATTATTAGGTATTTAGTTAAGAACTAAATACTTTAGTTATATTCTAAGCTAAAGAATTTAATAGAGTTTTAAAAAGGTAAGTATAGCTAGCTATACTTTCTTACTAGCTTAACTTTATATAAATAAGTATATAGTAGGCTTCTATATATTAAGTTATCTTAATTATAAATAATAAAAAGCTTTTATTTTAAATTACACTAACTAACTTACTAGGATATAAAAAGGCTTATATATACCTATACTTAGAGTAAAATCCTTACTATACTTATATAACCTACTATAAAAGCTCTTACTAATTATATTTTCTTAAAGTAGTTATAACTAAGTAGGAATACTAAAGGTGTTTTAACCTAGGTACTACTGTTTCTATTATAATTATCCTATTATTTAATTTATATAGTTTCTTAGGGGTATTATTAAACTTTTATCTTTTATAATACTAGTTAGGTTAGTAGGTAAAATGATATATTACCTTAATACTTAGTATAAATTTAGGGTACTAACCTTTTCTCTACTCTATTCTCTTATCCCTACTATTAAATATATTTAAGATTATCCTTATATAGTATATTCTATAGCCCTTAAGTCCCCTTTAGAGTATAAAGCGGTTAATATAGGCCTAACCCTCCTTAAATATAAGGTGGAGTAAATATTAATTAAGTATACTCTTTAATAAAGGGTCTCTAGAGGGTTAGTAGTACTTAAATAATAAGCTAGTATCTTATTTATAGTAGGAAGCCTAACTAAAGTAAAACTAAATAGCTTATTAATTAAATTATAGGAAATACTAGAGGTATTTTAATCCTAGGTACTAGTATTTCTATTTAACCCTATAAACTTATACCTTTTTAATACTTTATTAGATACCTTATATTTAAAGCTTAGTTTAAAGTAAAAAGCTATAGCTATATATAAACCTTACTATTAAAGTTATCTAAGTCTATTACTTTAAAGCTAGTTAAGTTTTCTTAGCTATACTTATAAATATAGTTAGTATAGGTTATTACTTTAAAGCTAGTTAAGTTTTCTTAGCTATATTTATAAATATAATTAGTATAGGCTATTTATAAGAATATAATATTATATTAACTATAGTAAGTAAACCTCTTTCCCTAATATCTCTTTTAAAATTTAAACTAACTATTATTCTTATTATATATAAAATAGTATATAACTAATCCCCTAAGCTTTAGCTTAAGGGAGATAAGGCTAAATAACCTTTATAAACTTATACTATAGGTACCTTTTAACTTCTATTATTAAGTATCTATTATTAAAAGCTTAGTTTAGAGTAAAGAGCTATAGCTATACTTAAACCTATATTATTAAAGTTATTTAAGATTCTTATATAGTTTTTTTTTAGGGATTATTTAGGGATGTTAGCTTCTTATTTTACTTAGGATACCTTACCTAGGGTCTAAGTAGATAAGAAGCTAGTGAGAAAGAAAGAAGGAAGAAAAAAAGTTAAGATAAAATTAGAAGAAGTATCTAAAGATAGTAATATCTACTTTAAGGGGGATATTAGACTATACTATAAGTAATATTATACTATTTACTATTATAACTAAATAACCTATAAGGTATATTAAAAAAACTTTTTATACTATAGATTAAGTTACTTATTATAGGTAAGCCTTATATTTTTACTAGGTTTATTATATATAGTTTAGCTTTTAAAAACTCTTTATAGTATTAGAGGTACTAACTTAAGTTCTCTTTTTTAGATTCTTCTTTTATTTTAGGTATATAGGCTTCTATATACTCTTTTTTTTTATTAGTAGTAAGTCCTACTTATAGGGCTTCTATAAATAAAAGGCTAGGTAGGGTTTATAAGTAGGACTTACTATTAAAAAGCTAAATAGGGTTTATATAAAACTAAGGTTAATATAAAGCTTATATAAGCTATTCTATCTAAAGGTATTATTTAGTTCTATCTAAGGGTATTATTTTTTTTTCTTAAAGGGGGCTATTTAGTAGAGCTAAGTACCTTATTCCTAGGGGTGGAAGGTGGAAGTATTCTATAAGAATATAGAAAGGTATATTTACTTTAAATTCCTTTTTAGTTTATTATAATACTAATAGTACCTTATACTTATAGTATATTCTATAAGTTTAATAGGCTTTAATAGATACTTTATATACCTTATATAAAGTACTTTAAGAGGGTGTTAATGCTGCTAGGGCTATAAGGGCTAGGCTAGGAGAGGTTATCTATAAGAGTTATTTTAATATAAAGCCTTATACTAAAGAGAAGGTTATAATCCTAATACTAATATAGGCCTATTATATAGTAAGATTAAAGCTATTATAATAACCCTAAGGAAAAAAAAATAATAACCTTAAAGAGAAAATAATAATAACTTTAAAGAGAAAATAATAATAACTCTAAAGAAAAGAAAATAATAACTTTAAAGAAAAAAAAATAATAACTCTAAAGAGAAGAAAATAATAACTTTAAAAAGAAGATAATAATAACTCTAAGGAAAAGAAAATAATAACCTTAAGGAAAAGAAAATAATAACTTTAAAGAAAAGAAAATAATAACCTTAAGGAAAAAAAAATAATAACTTTAAAGAGAAGAAAATAATAACTCTAAAAAGAAGATAATAATAACTTTAAAAAAAAGAAAATAATAATACTAAAGAGAGGATAATAACTATAATAAGGGCTACTAAGAATATAATATATATTA
The DNA here is from genome assembly GCA_000800745.1 of Diaporthe longicolla. Lineage (NCBI taxonomy): Eukaryota > Fungi > Ascomycota > Sordariomycetes > Diaporthales > Diaporthaceae > Diaporthe > Diaporthe longicolla. Next base: position 7,343 of record JUJX01000204.1, on the reverse strand, counting down.
TCTAAAGATAAAGTAAAAGGGAAAACTAAATTACTTCCCTTTTAACCTTTAGATTAATAATAAAGTAGTTAAAAGAAATAAATTAATAAAACTCTCTTTTAACTATTATATAAGTAACTAATATATCTCTTATAAAATTAATATTCTAATAGTTTATACTAGCTCTACTTAGATAAGTAGGTTATTAAAGTAAGTTAGTCCTAGCTAAGGATAGAGCTCTCTCTTTAAAGAGCTATAGCTTAGGGGGGAGGGGGAGCTACTATAAAATTCCCCCTCTAATAGGTTCTTATAAACCTTAAAGGAGTCTAATAGTTTATATTAGCCCTATATAAGTAGGTAGGCTACTAAAGTAAGCTAGTCCTAGCTAGGGATAGAGCTCTCTCTTTAGAGAGCTAAGGCTTAGAGGGAGTATAGGTTAAAGCAAAGTACTTATATACTTTACCTTAAGAAGAATTTATACCCCTAACTATAGTTAATACTAAGGGTTATACTAGTAAGGTAACCTAAAAGCTAAGGAGACTAAGATTAAAAGACTAAGCTATTAAATTTATAGAAGAATAAATTAAAATAAAACTATCTAATATAACCTTTTTACCTTAAAGCCTTAGATCTTTATAGTCTTAAATAATATTAAGTAAGATTAAGTAAAGAAAAAACTAGTATCTTTATATATTAGCCTAAATAAGTATTATCTTTTTATATCTTTATCCTCTTATTAATTAGCTTTTAATAATATTTACTATATATATCTATTAATATAGAACCCTTTATTATAGTCCTCTCTTTATCTATCTTCTTTATAATCTTCTTTATACTTTAATTAAACTATTACTTATAGTAGAGTAGCTTATAGTAGATATTATTCTAGATCTAGAAGAACCCTTTCTCCCCCTAGTTCTTCTATAAATTATATTTCTCCTTAAAGAGGTTAATTAGTAGAAAACTACCTATACTATAGTGCTAAAAGGAGAGGATATCTTAAATAGTCCTAATATAAGCCTATAGTAGTATAAACCTATAGTTTTAGGTCTTTATAAAGGTAATTATCTCTAATATTCTATATATAGGTTAGCTAAAAGTCTAGAGTACCTTTTAACCTAATAGAGTTATCTTAAATATAGTAGATAGTATTAGAGATAAGGAGCTTACTAGTAGTGTATAGTATATAGACCCTAGATCCCTAGTAATAGGGTTCTTAGTAGTAGTAGGATTAGGAAGAGGTAGCTAGTACTAGGCTTTATCTTATACCTCCTCTTCTAGTAGTGTAAGAGGGAAGGTATAGGGTTATACCTAAGGCTAGTATTAGCGCTACCCTAGTAAGGGTATACCTTATATAGGAAACTTATAGCTATAAGTATAGCTTATATTACTAGTACTTATAATAGGGGAGATAATAGTAAAGGTATTATATATATACCTTATACTAGCTATACTCTCTATTTTCTCTATTTATAACCTTATAAGGTTTATTAATATTAATATCTATAAGCTTAGCTAGCTAAGAGTAGCCTTACTCTTAACTAATATACTATTAAGCTACTTATAAACCTTAGAGAGTACTACCTTTATATAGTTAAACCTATTACCTATCTTAGAATAACTATACCTCTCCTAAACCTATTAATATATAAGAGTCTTATATAAATATACTAAGGTAGGGTTTTAAGTAGATATAATTAAAAGGCTTACTTATACTATAAATAAAGCTTACTTTATAGATTAGAATAAGGGATCCCTAAAGATAAAATAGTTTAGAAACTTAACTTAAATAAGTACTATATTCTAAAGGAAAATATTATAAAACTACTATATTAGCTTAATAAATAACTTTATTATTATATTTTTCTAAACTAAAATATAATAGTAATAGTTATACTCCTTCTAAGTCTAAATCTAATTATTAAGCTTAAGCTAAACTTAGTCCTAAAGGTATTATAGAAAGTTAATATACTACTAGAAAAGGTAGTATAATTTACTATAGTTAGAGTTATACCCTATAATACTCCTTATAAAGGGATATAATAGTTAAAAGGTATATACTATTTTAGTATTATTATTATTCTAGCCTTTAATATAGATAATTTAATTATATACTACCTTATTTACCTTCTACCTCTATATACTAGCTATCTATAGTAAATAGGTAAACTTAAAAGCTATAATATTAAAGTTAAAATAGAACCTCTTAATATACTTAAGGTAGATAGTATAGGAGATAGCTATCTCTAGTTTATTATTAGATTATTATAAGAATAGCTTAATATTATACTAGTACTCTAATACCTATAGGTTAAGGAATTTCTCCTTCCCCTTCTTAGCCTACTAATACTAAAAGAAGGAGTTAGCTAGCTAGCTAATTATATAGGTAAATAGATCCCTATTCCTAAAAGTACTATTAACCTTTCTAAAACTCTACTAATTAACCTTAAAGTAAATAGTTTATATAATAAATACCTATATCTTCTTAGCTAGTATATATTAATAAAAAACCTTACTAAGCTTAATCTAAGTATAGTTATTCTACTAGAATAATATAATATTTACTATTAGAAAGTTAACCCTAGTATAAAAGCTAATAGTAATATTAACTAGTATTTTCTTTATCTATACTTTATATATAAAAGCTAATATTTAATCTTATATATAAATATTCTTTATAAAGTTAGTAAGATAGTCTACCTAAATAGCTTAATCCTTTTTATTAAACCTCTTTAAAAGAGTATTCTAAAAAGTAGTTAAAGCTATCTTATAAAAATATAGTACTTAGTTCTTTTTAATAAAAAGCTATTTATTATAAAAAATAATAAATATAAAGAAGTAGTTTTAAATAATATTTATTCTAGCCTAAAGCTCTAAGGTCCTTTTAAATAGGAGTAACTTACTAAAGAGGAGGCTATTAGAATCTTTCTACCTTAGTACCTATATCTCTACTAAATTACTATTACTCTCCTTACCTTTACCCTCCTCCTCCTCTTTATCCTTATCCTCCCTCTTCTATTCCCCCTTAATACCTCTTATAATAATAGTATTATAATTACTTATCTTTTATTTTAACTATTTAAATATTTATTATAATAGATTTTAACTAGTTTAAGCTTTTTATTTTAAACTATTATTATCTTTAATTATACTCTAAAAAAAGCTTATTAGCTTATTTATAGAGAGGTTATACTCTACTTTTACCTACTACTCCTATTCTACCTTAATATACTTACTAGTCTTTAGTACTTAAAGGATAACTATCTTTACTAAGAAGGCTATAAGCTTTCCTTAGTTAATAAGATCTTTTAATTATATATTAACTTTTATATAGAAGGTAGAGGTCTTATAGTTATATAGAATAGGTAGAAAATACTTTTCTTTATACTATATTTAAAAGGGAAGAGAAAAGAGAAGTAAGTATTAAAAAAAAAAGAATAATATTTATTAAAAGGTAGATTAAATTATATTTTACTTACTCTTTATTCCTATTAAGGTTTCTTATATATATATAATATATTCTTTAGCTATTCTTACTTATAATCTAAAAAGGTAAAGTTTAAGGTATATTTATATATTACCTCTACCCTCTTAATATCCTCTATAGTAATATCTAGTACTTAATCTATTACTTATAAGCTACCTATATAGTATTACTATATTTATAATATAGCTTTCTTCTTAGCTAGTATAATAATAGAGGAGTAGTAGTAGTAGTAGTAGTAGTTATTATTATTTTAGGGAAGAAGAAAAATAAGCTATATACTAGAGGGTATATATATCTTATATATCTAAGGAGTAGTGTGTTTATAGGCCTACCTAGGCTAGCTAGGGCTAGCCTACCTAATAGCCTACCTACCTACCTACTAGGTATATATAGTACCTAAGGTACTATAGCTGCTTATATAATACAGCTAGCAACCCTAACACAGCCCCTACCCTACCCCTTCCCCTCCTAGGCCTAGCAGGCTTAGCGCCTATCCACTACCCTAACTGTGGACTGTCTACCGGGCCACAGGCGCTCAGATATGCAGCTGCGCAGCTGCTGTGCCGCCCCTTCGCAGAAATCATTGGGCGCACGTCCTTAAAATTGGTAATCAACCCCTGAATGCTTTTGTGTCCTCCATGCAGCTTTTCCCTTCACCACTTCGCTCCGTCACTCCAAAACCACACGCAACCACTGCCTAGTGACCCCTTGTTCTGCCCTCAGCATCCACTTTCTCAGCATCAATTTCGCCAAAGCGATGCCAAACCAAAGGCCACTACGGTGGGAGCCTCGGCATCGCTCACCATCTCGGGATCATTTATACGTCACCAAATCTCCGCCCGAGACTATATAGAAACGTCGGGTAGATCATGTCCTTGACCATGCCCACCAGCAAGCACTTGAACGTGCGGTGATGAATGTCATTTCCGCACCAGTTGCGGAAGAGACATTTGCACAGATCGTGGATGGCCTGCCTTTGAGGACTGTAGCCGTGGGAATCCAGAGACACCGGGTTCTAAAGGGAGATCCGATCAACAATCACCCTGAATTCTGCCCTGGGGCACTTGAGAAGGCCAAAGAGTTCAAAGCCAGTTTCAGTGTTGTGGACTTACATTTGGGATCAGATGTAAGTAATTGGACATCAAGAGGACCACGCCGCAATAGACGAGGGCTGCAGCAACTAACAAAGCCACAGGCCCTCCAGCGGTATCAAGATACACCCGTGGGATCTAGAGCCTCCAAACTGCCCTTTTTGGAATTAGTTGTAGTCGCTATACACACTATAGCTGCACAGCTCTTCAAATTGGTTGATGGGGGTTTCCATAAGAACACGGTATGGCCTAGTGATGAAACGTACCAGCAGAAAAATCTATCGCGACCGCCAACGCCTTTTAGCCTGATTTATTATTCGAAACAGCATTACCCAGATGGTATCGCTGATATGGCGGGTTATTGGGCTGAAGACAGGATATTTGGTGGGGTAGTACTCTTTGGCAGAAGTAACGAACCAGGCGTGCGTTTTCTGATCAGCCCTGTCTCCCCCATCCCTGGGAAACATGATCTTTTCTTTAGTTCACCTCATTTGATCGAAAGCCGCTTTGCTGACGCTGTCTGCTTTCCCATTTAAGTATGATGGCATATGGTTCCACTCTCACCGCGACGACGTCACCAGGCGAATTTACAAGCTTACAGAGGAGCAGAGTGAATGAAAGAAATAAGGGATAAATTCTCTCAACTATTAACCTATAGAAGGAGGGAAGGAGAGGTCTTATTTATTCCTATATTCGTTAGCCTCTAAATCTATACTAGATATCTATAGAAATTAAGAGAATTAATAATATTTATATAAAAGGGCTATTAAGGTATTAGCCTACTAATAGAGGAAGAACTATTAGAAATAGTATATTTTTATAGCCCCCTAGAAGCTAGTTATTAAATATAAGTTATTAATTAGCTTCTTAATATAAAAATAGAGAATTTATAAGCTCTTAAATATATTATTTATATAGGAAAAAACCTTATTATAAAGGAAAATCTATAATTTATATAAAAATAAAGTATTTTTACTAAGAAAACCTTCTTAAAAAGGAAAAAACTTAGTATTTATAAGGTTTATTAGGTATAAGCCTTTATTATTAAGTTAGCTATATAATAGCTCTATTTATTAATAAAGTAAAAAACTAAAAAATTAAGTATTTTTATAACTTAAACTTAAAGTTTTTAATATATAATTATTATTTTTTATAGATTATAATTATTTTATATAGTATTTATATATTATTATATTTATTCTTATAAATAAGTATATTTTTATATAATTTAAGCTTATATTATAGACTACTATACTATATATACTATAAATTTATATTATATATATATTTTAAACCTTTTATAAGAGCTAATTAGTATAAAGTGTATATATAGTAGCTAATATATAGTATATATTATAATATATAGTATATATATAGAGACTATATAAGTAGTCTCTAGATTTTAATACCTTTTATATAATATTATAGCTTTTTAGTATATATTTATATAAGACTTCTATATATTATTAAATTTAGAAAACTTTCTACTTTTTAATAGTATTATTTAATAGTTAAAAACCTTTTATTATATAGGGTAATTTATAGTATTTAAAGAGAAAATAATCTATTTCTAAAGAGAAAAACTAAGCTTTTATTTAATAAGCTTATTTTTATTATTTTTAAATAAAATCTTCTTTTTATTAAAATATATATAGTAAATATTTTTAGATAATATTATATTTTTATTATATTCTTAATATATATTACCTTTTATTTATTTAAAAATATTTTTCTTTAATTATTTTTATATAAATTATACTTTTCTTTAGCTAACTTAAACTTTTACTATATAATAAGCTTTATTAACTAGTCTATAAAGTTATCTTTAGAATTTATTCTAGTAATCTTTACTAAATTTTCTTTTACTATATATTTATTAAAGTAATATATAATATCTATATACTTTATATACTTATAAAATATTTAATTTTTAATTAATTTTAAGGTAGTATTATTATCCTTATATATTTTAAATATAGAAATATTATAGCCTATTTTTAAGCTATTATTAAAATATTTTAATAAATTATAAAGGTAAATTCCCTCTTTAATAGTTTCTTTTAAAACTATATATTTAACCTTATAAATACTTAAAGTAAATATTTTTTACTATTATAAGGACTAACTTATAAAGTTAAAAATACCTTTATCCCCTATAGATAAAGAAAATATATAATTAAAAGTAGACCTTCTATTATTTATATTATTACCCTAGCTAGAGTTATAATATCTTATTATATATAAAATATTTTCTTCTAAATAATTGAATTTATTATATATATTAAAGAATTTTAATAAATAACCCTATAGTTTATTTAACTCTTTAAAGTATTTAAAGCTAGGATTAAATATATATCTAGCTAATTTAAATACTAAAAAGTATATATTTAACTTAGTTTTTAAGCTAATATATAAAAGTAATTTTATTTATTATTGAAAGGACTCTATTTCCTCTTTAAAGGCTTAATCTTTATTCCTTTCTAATACTCTTTTAGGAGTATAAGGTATTAATTTAAACTTAATTTTTATATTATTTACTATATTATTATATAAGACTTTAAATTTCTTTAAAATTTTTATAGTATATTTATTTTAATTTATAGTTATAGTTTTATTATTTTTATCTATATTTATATTATTCCCTAAAACACTATCTAGCTCTCTTTAAAAATTAAAATTTATATCTTTAAAAACTAGATTTATTATATTATTTATATTATTTTTATTTATACCTAAAACTATTATATTATCTATATAATAAATAAATATTATTTATAAATTTTTAT
>JUJX01000203.1:0-95752 GCA_000800745.1 Diaporthe longicolla | reverse complement strand
TAAATAAATAAATAAATAAATAAATAAATAAATAAATAAATAAATAAATAAATAAATAAATAAGTAAATAAGTAAATAAGTAAATAAGTAAAACTATTCTAATAATTTCTATTTACATTCTAACCTACTACATTACATACACTTACACTAAAGGCTTATACACTACACTACATATACACTAAAGCCAAAGTATTTACATATCCATTACACTATTATACCTAGTGTATGTAGTGTAGTGGATGGCAACCCTGCTCCACATTATGGCTTTGGCTTCGCCGATGCTAGCCATGTTGTTGAAACCCTGCTCAAGTTATTCGAAGAGCGATTCGGTGCAACGAAGTTAAGTGTAGACGCCTAGTTATTACCCAACTTGAACTACACTACTATCTTCTCACCACGCAATTAGGCACCATGTCCTCGTCATATTGGATCCAAACTGAAGACTGGCACACCGCAGGCGAACCCTTCCGCATTGTCACCGACCTCCCAGTAAACACGCTCCCAGATGCTCCTTCCGTGGCAGAACGCCGCCTCGCGATACTCAAGAGCTCCGATCACCCACTCAACATTCTCCGCCAGCAACTATGTCTAGAACCCCGAGGGCATTCAGACATGTATGGTGGTTTCATCACCCCACCCAACAACTCCAGCGCGCACTTTGGTGTGCTCTTCTGGCATGCTGAGGGTTTCTCCACCGCGTGCGGCCATGGGACCATCGCCCTGGGGTACTGGGCTGTCACCAAAGGGCTGGTGGAGGCTCCGAAGGGGGAGAATGGAGCTGTCGATGTGGTTGTCGACGTTCCATCTGGCCGGGTCGTTGCTCATGTTTTTGTCAAGGACGGGAAACCTATCCATGCGGACTTCGTCAACGTGGCGAGCTACCAGCTAGAGAAGGGCCTGTGGGTGGATCTTCCCTCGCGGGACGTCAGCATTGTTGCCGACTTGGCCTTTGGGGGTGCAGTTTATGCCACCATCGACGCAGCACAGTTCGGCATAGGGGTCGAGCCGCAAAATGCGAATGAGTTTATTGCGCTAGGGAGAGAGGTCAAAAAGTCTCTGGGTGCGAGGGCAAGTTACGGTACATATGACTGTTATGGTGTGATATTTTATAACGAAGACGACAAGAATGCGGATCCCGTAAGACAAACAAACGTTACTGTTTTCGCCGATGGGCAAATCGATCGCTCTCCTTGTGGCTCTGGAACCTGTGCAAGGCTGGCGATGCTGTTAGCGGAGGGAAGACTTGGGGCTGGACGGTCGAAGCTGATACACAAGTCCATTGTGGGGTCAACATTCGAAGGAGAAATTACATCTGTGGAGCAAAGCCCAATCAAGGGTGGTGCACCTGCTTGTATACCAATGGTACGGGGACATGCAAGTTTGGTCGGGAAGATGAACTTCTTCATCGATCCGGAAGATTCGGTCTTGCCATTTACCTTGCGATGAGTTCACCCAATTGATTGGGTTCAGGCTGTTCTCGGCTAGGACTTCCGCAATACTTGACTTGCAGCATATTTGATATTGCTTTCCTGAGGACGGGTGCAGCGAAGCGCGAATGACGATATCGATTTCATTACCTAGGTATACTGGCACTCGTAAATATGATCTTCCACTCATGACTTTCTCATTAAATTGCATAGATCTCTCTTCTGTGACATAAATATTGAACAAGTTAACCTCTTTCATTTTGAATCCCCTTGAGCCAGTCTACTATAGGATAGTCTCAAGTGCTTCTACAATTCAACAGGTTACATTTCCAATTTCCCAAACACATATCATAGACATGGTGCCTTCATACAGTAGTAAACGCTCAAGACCCAGGGGTTAAGACAAGGTACAGTGCCAATAGCAATATAAAGGTAATACAGTACGCCTACAGGTACATGGCCTCAGCATTGTGCTGCACAGACGAGGCTAAAAAGCATTGCTCCTGAGAGCGTCATTAACTAGACTGGTTCCGTTTCTATTCCATATACAGCCGTAGGAAGACCTGGCTGTTGATGTCCATTTCTATGGCTGTTCGTGAGCTGTCAGATCCACATACCAGACAATGGAATGTGGTTGCCTTACCTGGAAGTCACCTCGGTTTCGGTAGTGTGGCAGGCTGAAGGATTCCTTTCAAGTGGTCTTGTCTAATAATATCGTGCCGCTTGGTTTCACCAGATAGGTAGATATTTGAGCAAAGCCAGAACCTGTGTGTGTTCTACAAGACAATCAGGGTAATAGCAACTTTTATCATTACCTATTTCGGCTAACTTAAAGACCTAAGTCACACAGCGATAGCATTTTTACATAGTACTTAACAATATCAGACTAGCTTATAGCCTATGATAGCTTCAACCTTAATAGTAGAGTCAGTAGCGCTAGCACGAATAGTGGAGAGTAGGTATAGCCTTATACTATAGCTAGAATACTAGTTAATAAAAGTAAATTAGAAAGTTAATATTAAGTTTACTATATATAGGAACCTACTATATAGTATTAAAGATACATTACCTTGCCCTTCTAAGGAATTTACTATTATTCCGGCTTAATAGAGGAACTTAAAGAATACTAATAGTCTAATAGTCCATATATAGCCGTAGCTATATACAGTCGTTAACTAGAATCATTAACACTAGTAGCCTAAGGGTCAACATCCGGCGAAGTATTCTACAATTTAACCTATAGAATTATCAGGCAGAAAGCAATTAACTAAGCCATGGGTGCTCTCAAGTAACGTTTAAAGGATTTTATCATGTGGTTGCGTTATTGTAGTAATGTGTGGGAGATCGGCAGAGCAGAAAAGCGCAATCTGCTGGAAAGCATTCCATTTTCGGCTTTCAAATGTTTAGATAGTACCTTGGGAACGCTGCTTCCGATAAGCATGCCGGTCCCAGTTATTCAGTCCGAGCAAGTGACTTATGTAAGAAAGAGGCTCTGACCCTTAAGTCAACACTTGAAAGCATGCTTATGATGCCGAGGTAAGAAGATCGGCCACTCTCCATCTCGTACAGAACCCCAAAACGATGATGTCATTGGGATAGATATCCCCAGACTCTCCTCTCGTGATCAATAATGACATCAGTTTCTAATCACAACCAAACATCCCTTTAGACCTGACGATGCCACCCAAAACAGCATCAGAGAAAGTGGACGAAGTCGCCCGCAATGAGGCGATGTAAGTTCAGTAATATCAGCTTCTCGGGCCGATACTGACACAGACACCCAGTGTCAATCCGTCTGGTGCCGCCATCAGCGGCTTCGCAGCAGCATATGTTATAGGCGTCCCCATCACCTCCAGCATTACCCAAGCCGACGGCGTGTTCCATGGCCTCGTCAAGCGAGTCCTCGAGGTCTTTCCCGGCGGTGTAGCCCCGGGCCGCACCATCCCGGCCCTGACGGCGATATACGTGTTCTGGACCTTCGGGGCATCTGGCGCAATCTCAGCCGCGGGCCAGGCCATGGGCTGCCGCGAGGGCCTGGACAACAACTCGCCACGGAAGCACGTCCACACGCTGGACGGGCTGCCGCTACGCATGCGGTCCGCTCACTACAACCTGATGGAGAACTTTGCCGGGTTTGTCGTCGCGGCGGCGCTGGCACAGAGCCTGGCGCCCGCTGACACGCACATTGCAAATTTGCTAGGGCTGCATGTGCTGTTGAAGACGGGCTTGTACTATGTCAGCTACTTGGCTAACATTGCGCCTCCTCGCACGCTGAGCCATGTGCTGGCAACTAGCGCTATCATTAATGTCTGCTGGAGGTTGGCGAACGGTGCTTAGATACATATGACTTCTTTGATGGTCCCGGTGTAAGCTTTTCCAACAATGACGCTCGAGTATGGAGATGGTCAGAATTGATCCACAGCAGCAAACTTTTGGAATCATTGTACAAATTCAATAAACCTCGTTGAAACATTACCCAAGCGAAGCCATTACACATCATGGTGCACCCGTATTTCCACCCAGAAGATTGAATGTGGGCGTACCAGGTTGTATCTTACCGTCGGGTCCCTTTGTCGCCGCCGGCACATTAGGCTTTACATCCGCAAGGTCGGCCGGTATTTGCGTGCCCGGGGCCGCAGCAGTGATATTGACCCCCGGAAGCACCATTCCGACTGGAATCTCTTTGATGCCGGCTCCGCCCCCGAATGTGCTATTATCACTTGGCCCGCCCACCTTCGCTTGGGCCATAGCCACGACATTGTTGGCCAGGTCAAATACCATGTACGCGCTGCGCATAAAAGTGTCGCCAAGTATGGAGACACCAGCAATGGGACCCTCGAAGCCCATATCGCAACCGCCCCCGGCGCTGGCGAACTCGGACATGTTGAACTCCTGGCCTGTGTTCCCGATGACCTGGCTCAGCGGGACAACAACCCTGGAGGCGCTGGCATCGGTGCCGCCAAATATGTACGTCAGCGTCGCGTTGGTGGACTTGAGCTCGCACGGCACCGTGAAGATGACCTCGCTGCCGTCCTGGTTGTCGCTGACGTCGACACCCACGGCGCCGAGCCCCTTGGCGATGGGCTCGAAGACGCTGTTGGGTAGGCCAGTCGTAGACGTCCCGGAGTCGAGCAGAGTGCTCTGTGCGAAACCCTCCGGCGTCAGAGCCGTCTCTTTGCCTGCGGCGTCGGTCAAGACGATGGACGATAGCGTCACGTAGAACTCGGGAACACTGGCCGAGGTTCCTGGCTGTATTGGCAGTGCCGTGAGCGGTCCGGTGAACTTTGACTCGTCGATACAGCCGAAGCAGATGCTTCCGCCGGCTTGATCGACCGAATCTAGGTGAAGAGAGTAGGCTGGGCGAGCAATGAGTCCCTGTGATACCATGTTGTCCAGTACGGTTGGGTAGGTTCCGTTGCCATTTGGGTTCGGGACGGCTTCGTTCTGGGCGTAGCCCAAGCCAAAAACACCGATGGCATCAAATCTGGGTGCGAGTGACATAGTAGTGAGCACCAAGGCTATGCATTTGACGTTGCGTGGCATGATATGCTCAAATGATAGGAGACGTTGCTACAATATAATTTGGCAGGTTTCACTCACCCCGAGTTGGAGACTGCCATAATGGCCTTCGTCACTGGCTTGGATCCTCCGATACTGATAGTCTCGTCGACCCAATCTCCACTGTCCGTATCTGCAGGATCAACGAATTGAGTTTTGAACCCATCTTTTATGAGTACGTTAAGACTAGACGATTTCGTCGCATCGAAAGCGCCGGCCGCACACTCGCCGGCCTGACACTTCGGGTGCGTAGAGGAAGGGATGAAGACGTCCGTTGAGCCCGTATCGAGAATGGCTGCCACTGGCTGAGGCGGCGTCCCGACGGTAAAGTTGATCAAGTATTGGCTATGGTCATCTTGCGGCAGGAAGGCCTCGACTGACGTTGATTGCCGTCTGGCCAGGCGCTGGGCGCGCCTGAAGCTGGGTCCGGGTTGACGAACAACACGGCGTGATAAGTCCGAGACAAGGTATTTCGCGCTGGCCGCAGCGGAAGCAGTATAGATTATAATAAACACAACGAATTTCATGTTGTAGAAGGCTGTACCGGCAGACCTAAAAGTCAAAGGTTCTGGAGTAGGTCTCGAATATTGTACGCGACCACTATGTTTGAATTGGTTGTCGCACCAGAAAGGTGCGTATAACCATGTACGGGCTAGGCCTGTACTTATAGAAGCAATTAGTTCATAGTAGATGTTGCATTAGCAATGGCACTGTTAGGCGTGTCGGGAAGTCGTATCATCACGAGGCTGATCCGTGCTGATTGGTTTGAGCCTGACCTGCGCCACCACCTTAGCACTATAGCGGAGACTTGCAGTCCGTGAAGGCTGCTCTAGGGCCTGCATTACAGTTTCGCATTGAGCAAGTAATCATTGAAGCATCGCGGGACTCATGCAGCCCCTTTGTAGAGCATCTATAGAACGGCTTCAAATCACCCCGCTCTCCACCGGAGATCGGATGCCAAGGAAAGGATACTAGATGGCAGGCCTGAGGAGCGTCCCTCAACAAGGTGGCTCGAATATCACAGCCGAAGAAAGAAAGAGTGTGTACCGGTCTATAATACGCGCAGACTGCGCATGAAGCTGATCGCTGAACCTCCCCGAGGGTCATCAAGACCATTGTCATATATACCTACCCTAGGTACGGTGAATATCCTCTTTTCTGTTGCAATGTCCACAATAGTCCTCCGGCGAGAGTTACCTGGAGTATCCGAATAAGCAACTCAGCGCAAATCAACTTCATAATCATGCGTGTGGAATTTGATACCCCCGTGACTCATGCTGTTACTTTGTGCAATGAGGTGAAGCATCACCCCTGCTCGTCTGATGTTCCAAAGCTTCATTCTAGAAATAGAAGACAGCGTTTCTCTGACTTAAAAGCTTATTTTTACCTAACCTAGGCTGTCCAACATACCAGAAGATATGGGCATTTTCAATTAAGTGTGATCGGGATGCTCGTGGCGCAGCTGCTAGTTAGTCATGGTGTTGCCATGTTCTCAGATCCCGATGATGTATTCGGATAAAACTACCTAGGTACTTGATTCAATTCATACCTAGGTATATCACTGACGAGACTAATCGCACTTTTAAGTTCCATAATACCTAGAGTAGCCCTGAGGGTGAGACTTGGCATTCTTGATGTGAAGCAACGTGCTGGAGCCACAAAGTCCTTGATGTCGGGTCGGTGTACCAGACAGAGTAAGCAGACCTCTAGTGACAGGGGTACCTAGGTAGCATCTGGCAGCAAAAGATGTACAACCAACAAACCGAAGCAGAATGTGTTATTGGCTGACGTGGACCAACGTGTGTGTTTGTGTAACCTTTGAACCCACAATGTAATTAAAAGTGAAGGACAAGGGAGGGGTAGGGTTCGAATCTCGGGTACGCTTCCCACCTGACATCCAACTCCGCTTCTTCTGCAGCAGGCATCAGAGGCCCTCGGGACACTCTTTTTCGCATTCATGACCAATCAAGAGCCTTGCAAAGCGTCCGTCATGACCTCTCTCACAAACCTTCCAGACGAGCTAATCGTCCTGATCGCCGAGGCGTGTGACGTGCCAGACAAGGCGCGTCTCGCGCGTTTAAACCGCCGCCTGAATGGGTTGGCGACTCGAGTCCTCCTGCAATACAGTATGCGAGAAGAGGGCAACAGCGCCATCTATTGGGCCGCTGAGCATGGCCATACCCGCACGCTCGAAAGAATGCGATCCTTAGGAGCTGAGGTCAATGACAACAGTGGCTCGCGACTTTCCATTGTTGTCCGGCGCCTTGATTCCTTTCCGCGGCAAAGACTATTCACCAGCGCGGGCTTCTTACCACTTCATGTTGCCGTCAAATTCGGACAAGATTCTGCCGTCGAGTGGCTTTTGAACAATGGTGCCAGGATCGAGTCGTTAGCACAGCACGTCTGCCAATGTCAACCCACTTTAGAGTACGTTGAACGCGACATGGAATTTGAGGACATTGACGAATATGGCGACTTCGACGACTTGGGAGTACCCAGCAGGAAGCAATTGCACGTTTGGAGCCCTCTACACATAGCCATTTGTACTGGCCATACATCCACGGCAAAGTTGCTAATATCTCGTGGGGCATTGATTCGGAGCCCAGGAAGCGGCCGTCTTCTCAGCACAAATGTCTTCCATACAGCCGCTCGTTGTAACAACACCACAGCGATCGAGTTCCTCGTTGGCAGTGGATTGGTTGGTGTGGATGAGCCTGACAGTGTGGGCTACACCGCGCTGCATCATGCCTGCTCATCTCCGGACAACCTACTAGCCATTAAAACGCTGATTCGTCTTGGAGCATCGTTGAACATATCATCAGAAATAGGCAACACAGGGTTGCGTGTGGCCTGCGAGATGGGCTTTTTTGAAGGCGCTTTAGTTCTCCTAGCAGAGGGCGCACGTCGAGGAATGTCGGCCGTTCTTTGGCGCATTGCTGGACGGCCGCATACGTCTTTCCCGCAGCGTCATCGATCACTGGACCCTGCCATCTGGGAAGGACACCGAGAAGACTTTTTGCGTCGGCTTGTCGCGCTTGGAGCGAACATAGATGAATGCGTATCTGGTTCATCTTTGAGATATACACCCCTCGCAGCCGCTGCAGCCGACCACCGGTCGCTTGTGCGTACGCTTCAAGTCTTTCTCGAGCTCGGTGCGGATGTGAATGCCACGGACGATATGGACAGAAATATCATCTACTTGGTGCTCGAAAGAGACCACACTGATTTTTACGCCACGACAGCAAACAAAGTTGACTTGCTGCTCAGACATGGAGCCCGCCCAGATATGAGGTCCAGGTATAGATGCTGCGCATTTGATATGGCGCTGAGACTTTCCGTGGCCGCAGGCGATGTCTCCATCATGGGATTCATTCTCCAACATCCCTTTGTGGCGAATTATGGACACATATACGTGCGTGCCCAGATCAGACGCTCGTATAACAGTCGCTCCTGGGATGAGTGTCACGTCCTGGCACGGAATGGGGGAACTCTTGAGTTATCGGACCAAGAACTGGACGAGGCCATCAGAGCTGGTGTCAACGCAAGGGATTTGAAACAAATTGATTCGCTTCTCGGCCTCTTTCCT
The DNA here is from genome assembly GCA_000800745.1 of Diaporthe longicolla. Classification (NCBI taxonomy): domain Eukaryota; kingdom Fungi; phylum Ascomycota; class Sordariomycetes; order Diaporthales; family Diaporthaceae; genus Diaporthe; species Diaporthe longicolla. The sequence goes on along the minus strand of JUJX01000203.1, from coordinate 87,181 downwards.
GACCGCACTAACCCTTTCAAGTTTCTGATGGTTGCTATTAAGTCCTACAAAACGCCAGGAGTGGGTGAGATAAGCATCATCAAGAGCTTACTTGCGAAGCCGAGATCCGACTCTCCTGGAAAGATTGGTGCTTCCCGGCTGCTTCAGGTTGCCTGCAGGTACCACTCACCTGTCACCATTGCTCAGCTCCTGCTAGAGAACGGCGCGCAGGTGAACGCATTCGACTCCTGGTGGGAGACACCCCTATCTTGTGCCGTGGCTTGTGGTTGTCGCCCTATGGTGAGGCTCTTGCTACTTTGTGGAGCTGACCCACACATCAAACCCTCAAAACAAGACTGGAAGACTTTTGTAGACTACGAAGCTACTCATAGGTCTGACTGGCCCAATGATGATTTTCCAGACACTGGATACCCCACATCATTCACAAGAGCGATCATGGAGTTTCGTAACCATAACCACGGACGGAACCACGGCTCCTGCCATCCGAATGGCGACGATACACTGCCACGTCCCCTCGAGCTAATTCTGGAGCACCTGCCGCTGCCGGCCCTGCCACAAGACCCGCGAGCCCTGAGTTATATCCATCTTGCCTGCGAATGGCCTGAGGCTCTCCGGGCCCTATTGGCGAAGGGTGCTGACCCCAACTCCGGGGACCACTGCGTCCGCCCACCACTGTTATACTTTCTCGACATGGTCGACCAGTGGAGACCCAGGAAGCCGGATGCTCTCATGATCCTTCTCGAGTTCGGGGCCGATATCCACCGGACAGATGACCGGGGAAGGTCGTTCCTGACAATGATAAGATTGTCCATGCTTCCCATGGCCAATGGAATGATGGGAAACGTTGAATATGATGGCGAGAAAATAGGGTTCACAGCAGGCTTGCTGTTGAGGCACTTGTTCGCTGAGTCACCTTGGATGAGAAGCCCGGCGACGACTGTGTGAAGCCTCGGCCAGTGGTCACCGCCGAGGCGAATTACAACGAGCATCTCGATCGGTTGGCCGAGTAAAATGACGCAAACTCACCAAGGAGGGGGGGATTCAAACGCCGAAGACTGCACTCACGGCGTTTTGTCATTTTGAGGGAGTAATTCATATCATTAAATTGTCAGATTCATGCTAACTTCCACGACTGAATGTTTCGAATCAAGAAGAGCACTCTACGCCGGCACCAAAGCTGCCATCTGAAAACTGGACCCAGGTGTCATTGGCAGCAAAGACGGCCAGAGAATCCGTGTCTTCACTGTACTTAAGCCATGTGACTGAGACGCCGTCTGTGGGGTCGGCCGAGGAGTTGGAGGCGAAAGAGAGCCAGAGTGCCTCCATGCCGTAGCTCGTCTCCCATTCAAATTCGGTCGAGTTCCCGCGATACTCGTAGTGCGTCCCGAAGAGGAGTGGCAGCTCAGCTGGTATTCAGTCAGCTTTAGGGGGGTCATGTTTCAACCGCTAGAAGTGTACTTACAGCTGTGAGCAGCACCGACCCATGGCAACGGAGAAATGTTGCTGAAGTTGCCCTCGTAGAAGTAGCGGTGAGTTGGAAGACCGAACCTCGCTCGGTTGCTATGAAGAGAAACCTCTTTGTCAGTAAAAGGAAGACTAGGATTCCACTGGAGGTTCCACGGCATTATTTACCTTGCTTCTTTGACAACTGGGCAACCAATGGCTGCTTGGAAGCCGTCCTTCGTTGCCTGTGAAGGGCCGTACGTCTCGTTGAAGACGCCAGAAGATGCACCCTCGTTGGCATTGTGACCGAGAATGGCCGGCTAGAAAATCCTAAGATCAATATACACCACGTAAAATAGGGTTGCTAGAGGCACTCACGATCTTGGCCACCAAGCCCTGCGCCATGCGATCCGTCGTGTTCGAGAACGACGTAACGTTATCCAGAACGGGGCCAAAGCTGATGCTCGAAGTGTTGGAGATGTAGTCCTGCAGTGTATTCGCATCTACTGCCTGCACACACTCAAGCTCCGCAGAGGCATCGTCGGTCAGACCACCACAGCCCACGAGGCTGGCAAGGGTGCTGAAGGTGGTGTAGTTTCCAGGCTGGCGGCCCAGGTTCGAGGGCGACGCGGCCCCGGAATCCGAGATGGTAGCCGCCACGATGGGGTCATCTGGGTACCCGTAGCCGTACACTGACGACGACATGCCACCGGCAGACTGGCCCCAGAGGACCATGCGCTCGGGATCACCTACAAATGAAATTAGTATGTGGGTCAAGGACAACATGTCAAAATTCGGGTTGGTAGGTACCGCCGAAGGCCGCGACGTTGTCCCTCGCCCACTCAACAGCAAGGCGCTGGTCCAGGAGACCGACGTTCTCGTGGGCCGCGGCGCCGTTGGGGAAACCGAACGCGTTGACGCGGTACTGCAGAATCAGGACAACGTGCGACTGAGTTCGCTGGATCCATTTATCCGGGATCTTGTAGAGCGAGTTGGAGCCGCCTGACGTGAAGCCGCCACCCGGGATGTAGATGAAGACCGGGAGGCTCTCCTCGACCGGGTTGAGAGGCGCGTACACGTTGACATACAGGCAGTCCTCGGAGTCGGGCCCGTTGATGAGGAACTGGGTGAGCACCTCGGTGTACAGGCTCGTACTGCTGCTGCGCTGCTGTTTACAGGCCGGGGCGTATGTGGTGGCGTTGATCGGACCGGACTCCTTAGCGGGGACCGGAGGCAGGAAGCGGAGGGATCCGACGGGAGGCTCGGCGAATGGGAGACCGAGGAACTGACGAACCGCCGGCGCAGTGTCGTTGATGAAGCCGGTCACTTCGCCGATGGTTGTCTGGACCGTGAGAGGGGCATCACTCTGAGCCTGGGCGAGGGCGGCCAGGTGGGCCACCACCATGGAGGCAACGCATTTCCAGCTGAATGCCATGATAACAAATATATCGTCTCTTGGGAGACAAACTATATGGCCGAAGGCTGAGGTTGCAGCAGAGCGGCATCAACTTGGGATGAACCCCTCGCTGAACACACTTTCTGAGCTCATATTTATATCCCTGGGCATGATGGGCCCTCTCTTGCAAGGAAAAATGTTTCCATGGCATACAACAAACAAATCGGACCGAGACTGGCACGAATTGGTGATTTGGTGACGAACGCGATGGCGACTGGGGAAAACATTTATCAGACTTCCTTGCAACCTCGTCCCGCGTATTGACCTGCTCCTGAAATTCCCCACGGGGTTTTGTGGGGAAGGTTCCCCAGGGGTAATCGGTTCCCCGGACGAGGAGACGCACCCATCCCAAAATGACGGTAGCTCCCGAGCACATTGGAACCTATGTGCAGCTGCTGCGGGCTGGCTGCTAATACTTGACTCAGATATTGTCTCCGCACGGGGTGCAGCAGTTCAATCAAGTTGCGTCAGCGCGAAAATTAGGGGCGCATCGTGCCCACTTCTTCTCCGGACTTGGTGATACTCAGCGTAAATACTTTGCCTGTACTTGGTCAAACGTGGCCGACTTACCTCGGGCCGTTCTTGTGTCCATGAGGTCTCATAGTGTAAGCATATAGGGCGTCCTTGATACATTGGCATCTTTTGAATGTGGCAGGTCATCGGAAGTCTGCATGATCTGGCTGTCCCCCGTTCGACTCCAGTCTCGAGTTGCAACACAAAGTGATAAGGTTCTGCAGAGGACCTGGGAGTCCCCGGATGCGACTCAAGAGACCCTTTATTCAAGATCATATCAGGACTTTAGGTGAACTTTATGAGGTTTAAGGTCTCCGTGCGTAATAAGATTCCCGACTGAGAATTCACAGTAAAATTAAACCACAGGCATTGCGTGAGGACTCATGAGAGGTACCTGGTCAGCTCCTTGATGCAGTCCCATGGCAACATTTTGATCCAAGTTTCTTGCAGTATCCAGGGACTATACGTCAAAAGTCTTCTAGAGGAGCCCAGAGGTCATGCAAGGGCCGTGAATTACACTCTTACTACCGGCACTGTACAAGAGTTCAACACCAAGCGTTGTTCACATGGGAATCCTTCTTTTGGCAAGGCAGTCTTGGACATGAACCGTGATATGCACCTTGTCAAGCCCGGAGCCAAGACCAGATCGGAATCATGCTTGCTGCTAAGAATGTAACGCCGACCCATCTTTTAGTGAAGACTGCTCTTCGACTCCATTCTCACATCGAAGACGCAAAAGGTTGGCAGTCTTCACTGAAGCAACACAGACCTCTGGGCAGGGCTGACAGAATACCCTTTGTGCCCCCAGACCTAGGGAGATTTCCAACCGCCGTGATGTTAATAGAAGCATATCATGGGGTGCCAGCAAGAACTCCATGTCTTTGCAAATTTGCAGGGAGCCAATGCTATGTCAACTATTACATAGCTGGGGATCTTCAGGGTCTAGAATTAATCATGGCCGATAACGATGGAGTTTGCTCCACAAATGGAGACGGGATTAGACCCCTAAATCCGATGTAGGACCCGCTGCTAATTGGCCTGTCATGTTGGGCGCTATCATCTGGGCAAATCTATTGGCGAGCGACTCTGAAGATTCCTCGCAATATCTGGTAACCGAGCTTACTCTCTTGATAGCAGTCGAAAGGATGATGGCGTCGTTGTCAGCAGCTCGGATGACGGGCAAGGAGCAGGTCAGCAAAGTCGAACCCAAACAAAAGCTTCCCCAGTCGAGTGGCGCAGGGATAAGCCCGCAGTGGCTCGGAGTGCCCCTCTACTGCTGCCAATGCCCACTGTTCCCCGCACTAGCGATCGTCTCTCGGCATCATTATTGACCACCGCTTGTTGGTCGAGAGTGGGCTGGCTGGACGGACGGGCGCCGAAAGAAATCTGCTAGATCGGACCCAGACCCAGACAATGAGCGTTGCAGAGCTGACTGACGTCTTGGGTCCAACTCTATCCTCTCGAGATTGATTAAGACACCAACCTGCCTTGTGAAACACCCCCCTCTGCCTCTGCACTGTCACCCCGCAAACCACTCTTCCCATCTCGCCCGCCCTCAACCAGATAGATATAATATACCCACGACCCCTCCACCCAATATGGCTCCCCCCTTCCGCGCCGAGCACATGGGCTCGCTCCTGAGGCCCCGGCCCCTCCTGGATGCCCGAGAGGCCATCCGCCAGGGCAAGACGCCCGAGCAGGCCGGCCTGCCCGAGCTGGAGAAGCAGTCGGTGGCCGACGTGGTCAAGCTGCAGACGGACCTTGGCTTCCGCGCCGTCACCTCGGGCGAGTACAACCGCACCCGGTTCTGGGGCAAGATGTGGGACGAGTTCGAGGGCACCGTGGCCCTGCAGGAGGCCGATGCCAGCATGTTCCGCCTCTACCACCCGGACGTCGTCTCGCTGATCGAGAAGGAGCGCAAGGTCATGCCCGGCGACAGCGTCATCGCCGGCTCCAAGCTGAGCCACAGCGCCGACAAGAGCCACAGCAACCTGCACGAGCTCAAGCTCATCCAGGCCGGCCTGCCCAAGGAGAAGTGGGCCGACATCAAGCTGACCATCATCACCCCCGCCTGGTTCCACATGCGCTACAAGCAGGGCAAGGCATGGAAGGATGGCGTCTATGCCAACGACGCAGAGTACTTTGCCGACGTCGCCAAGGTGTACCAGGCCGAGCTGGACCTGCTGTACAAGGCAGGGCTGAGGAACGTGCAGTTCGACGACCCTGGTCTGGCATGTGAGTGAACCCGATCGAGGCCGCAGATCTCTCTCCGAGCTTCTCCTGCTCGGATTGATGCAACCAAATTGCGACCCCTCTGCCAAGCACTTGCTTGCTGCAAGATAGAAAATAAGAACCGAAACTGACACCTCCGAACAGACTTCTGCTCCCAAAAGTTCCGCCAGGGCTGGGCCGAGGACAAGGACAACGTGGGCGAGGTGGACGACCTGCTGGACGCGTACATCAAGCTCTACAACGACAGCATCTCCAAGGTGCCGGCGGACATGCACACGGGCGTGCACCTGTGCCGGGGCAACTTCATCGGCGGCCGCCACTTTGCCGAGGGCGCCTACGACATCATCGCGTCCAAGCTGTTCCGCGACCTCAAGGTCAACACCTTCTACCTCGAGTACGACACGGAGCGGGCCGGAGGGTTCGAGCCGCTCAAGTACCTGCCCAAGGAGCGCAACGTGGTGGTGGGCGTCATCAGCACCAAGCTGCGCGACCTCGAGGACAAGGAGGAGATGAAGAAGCGCATATACAAGGCCGCCGAGTACGTGGCCGAGGGCACGGGGCAGTCCAAGGAGGAGGCCCTCAAGCAGATCGCCGTCAGCCCCCAGTGCGGCTTCAGCACCCACGAGTCAGGGTACCCGCTCAGCCTCGAGGACGAGAAGAAGAAGCTGGCCCTGGTGAGGCAGATTGCCGACGAGATCTGGGGCGAGCCTTGAGCATGAGCATTTTCACCCTGCTTGGTTGGGGAAAGGGCATGTGTTAAAACGGGGCTGTGTGGCGTCTTACCTGGAGATGAAAAATCGGAGTTGTGGCATTTCAACAGCATAAGAGGTCGGTGCATGGGGCGCTCGAGCGAGCGAGCGAGCGAGCCAAAGAATGGGCCCCGGTTGGGGGGGAGCCCGGTTGGGGTGAATGGTGTTTTTGGGTCCGGGGGCGGGTTGGTCAAGGGAATTGGGAATGATACCATGGATTCAACTTCCATCTTGGTTTTGGGCGGCTGGCTCTGTACGGATTATTCATAAGCGAACGGAGGTTTGTCCTGTCAAGAATGTTCAAATGCTAAACAAATGTTCAAAAGAGGACAATCATCCAACAATAGCTCGGCCGTTAGATACCAGAGATCTGGCAACGGGCAAGCGGCAGTGCGGAGGGAACCATGGTTCTATTCTGGTGGAGGTCTCTATTCCAGAAGTGGCAGCTCGGTAGGCTCCCAGGTCGTATCGAAGGAACCAGACCATTGGTGCGCATGGCTATCGAAAACAACCCGTCCTTAAAAGGACCGATGGGGAAAGCTTGGGCCGGCCTTGCACCTTTGGATAGGCGACCCAGTCCTTGCTCGATCTTGGGTCAATCAATGCATGGTGTTCTGGCAGTCACCAGACTTATAGTGTCGGGTCTGTGAGGTGCCTCGCCTGCGTGGGTGCAACAGGAAGAAGGATGAGGCGAGTGAGGTGGTGGATGGTACGAAGAAAATAATATATTTCCGGCCCAGGATTACCTTGCATTTCACATGCACAAGTGCACACACACAGGCACACCTACCTGCCATTTCCCCCTGGACCGCTCTAGCTGCCCCTATTTGGGATTCCATGCCCTGACACGCCTCATGCCATCCCCGCAATTTCCCCGCGTTTTCTGGGATTCCGAGGTCATACTCCAATTGAGCTTCTCTTTTTCCGCTTAAAATAAAAAACTGACAGCATGCCAGAACCAGGAACTCGGACCAGGTTTTGGCTCTGGTGATCGATCTTCTCTCCCATGTTCCTTTTATGCTTTCCTTATCTCCACTGCAACCTTCTCTCTCACCTCTCGCATCTCTCTTCTGCAGGTCCAGGTTCCCGGTCCAGGCCTGGCCCCAGCAGCTGCATTGCATCTTGCTTGCTTGCTCGCCTGCTTGCTGCACCTCACATGACCTCTTGACCTGCTATGCGTCTGCGTCTCTACGTGCCTATGCCTACCGGTCCGCCTCGGGTCGATCCGAGGCTGCTGAGCACTACCGAGGCTGAGATTCGCATCCTGTAGCAGTCAGGTACAGACAGACAGACAGACAGAGCCATTGAAACCATCCCATCGGTCGATACCTGAACCCGGAGAAACACGACGTCGCGTGACCCCGTCTGCACCCGCTTCTGCGTCTTTTTCCGCCCGGTCACTCCTCGCCGCGTCGATGGATGATGACAAGGACCTTGCGCCGTCATCAGAACGGTCCGAACAGCCTTCCAGAAAGAGATTAAGAACATCCCATGCCGTGAGTCCATCCCTCGAACAATCCCATCATTTCATCAATGACTGACCCCTTTGGCAGTGCGACATTTGTCGGGCGCGGAAAATAAGGTTCGCCTCACCGCTGCAAACCGCGACGTGAACTCGACGCGTCTGGGGTGGAGTCCCCCGTCAGGACAGGGTGCTGACCGTATTCGACTGCTAGATGTGACGGTAACAATCCGTGTACGTCCTGTTCCGTCTCGGAACAGGACTGCACATACGGTTCCGAAGCCAACTCGTGAGCTCCACGTCTCCTCTCCCTGGGAATGGCCCAAGTCATGACAAAGTGCTGACCAGCTTGTCAGACGAGGCAAGAGTGATCTCATCCTGGAGGGCGTCCTTCGCGTAGAGAAGTTCCTCCATGACCTGAATGCCAGTGTCGTCAGTGCCTCCTACCTGCCAGCCTTTGTTGCACTTGAGACCAGTGCCTCTGACATCACGGTAGATCGCCTCACCCCTATCTGAACGACGGCCATCTTTCTTCTCACAGCCTGGCCCTCACTCCGGCAGCCCCTTGTTCGAAGAATCGCCAGTCACCGAGGCTCACGCATACCGCACAGCTGTTCCGCCGCGGACACCAATCAGTGAGACCGCACACCAGCCTCCTCCGGATTTCAAATCCAGCCAGCATGGCCAGCAGAGCCATCACAGCCAGGGCGGCCACCAGCCCAATGGCCAGAACGGCTTCGATAACGCCGTGCTCGACTCGATGCACACTTCCACCACCGAGTCCGTCCTGCAGTGGCCACACTTCGACGTCTTCCCAACCCTGCGCAGCGACTACGTCTCCATCTTCGAGCTGGAGCAATCGCGCCCGCCGATCAAGATGCGCTCGTCAGCCATCATGTACCCCTTCGTCACCGACGACGAGATGGACGCCATCCTCGACGCCTTCCAGCACGGCGTCAACTTCTGGTACCCAACCATGTCGCGCCACCAGCTCGAGAAGGTGCGCCTCACTGTGAAATGCTTCAACGCCGGCGTGGCCGAGGAGCAGAGCGTCGAGGCCTGTCTGGCCTTCCTGACCATGGCCCTCGGCTGCGCCAGCCAGGCCATATCAGGGCTGGCACACTCATCCTCACCCACTTCGGCGCTCTCGGACGAGGACCTCAAGCAGCGCGCCCAGCGCCGCGAGATGGGCGACCTGTACTTCGACCACGCCCTGCGGCGCCTGCACGTCGTGCACATGGACGTCGGGTCCACAGCGACGCAGTGCCTCTTCTTCGTAGCCATGTACTTCGCCTCCCTGCGCCGGCCCCTCCAGGCGTGGGAGTACATCAACGCCGCGTCGGCAAAGTGCCTCCTGCTCCTGTCCTACCCGCCCGCCGGCGACACCGCCGAGGACGCCGAGCGCATCCGCCGCATCTTCTGGTCCTGCTACGTCCTCGAGAGCGACTACCTCGCCGAGCTGTCGGCCCTGCCGCAGTCCGGCATCGCGCGCATCGAGTCCTCCATCCCCCTCCCGGGGGCGTACAGCACGCACCGCCGCCCCGCGGTCGAGGAGCAGAGCTCCCTGTACTTTTTGGCGTGCATCTCGATGCGCCGCTTGCTCAACCGCGTCCACCAGCTCCTGTACGCCCGGGGGACCGGCGCCAGCCTCGACGCCGCGCGGTTCCCCTATGTTGTTGCGGAGCTGAACCACCAGCTTGACGAGTGGCGCGACGTCCTCCCCGCCGCGTTCAGCTTTACTGTCGATACCCGCCCCACGCAGACCGAGGCGGGTGGGTTCCTCCGCCAGCGGTACCTTACCTGCCGGAGTGTCATCTACCGGCCGTATCTGATGTGGATGCTGAGTGGGAGTGGGTCTGGGGGTGATGGGTTGAGCGTGCATAAGCCGAGCCCTGATGTTTTGAGTGGGTGTCGTGCGTGCTTGGAGGCGTGTTTGTTGCATATATTGAACCTGAGGGGGTTTGCGCATACTGTGTTGGTGGACACGTGGATTTGTTCGTTATCGTGAGTAATTCCTCCTGCGCCATCAGCTACTAAGGATATTCGACTGATTGTTATCCCACAGTATGGCCGGAGCAATGCTTGTTCTCCTCGCCGCCTCGAGGGTCCCGTCCCTGCGCGGCGTCATTGGGCCTGACCTTCTCACTGCCGGCGACCACCTGCGGAGGCTACTGACAAGCTGGCAGCAGGTTTCAGGAGGCCCGAGTTCCCCCAGTGTGGAGCAGAGTGTCAGGGTCATATGCGAGGCGGATGAGTTTATCAGCCAGGTATTTGCGGCGGGCGATATGCTTGCCTTGTATGGCCAGGGAAGCGACTCCTAGCTTGAATTATGTGTAATTGTACGCTCGTGGTCGGCGTGGGACATAGAGTGTAGCTGTATGGAATGGCAAACGTCACGCGGCGAGGGGAAGGTAGGGACACATCGTACCTGATACATATCAGTAGCATTTCCTGCAGCTGTGGTGGGGTGGTGCTCATTTCAGTCGGGCATCGTATTAGAGGATGACCTACAATGCATCTCAGACCCACAAGCCTCATTCACATGGAGAAGACCGGCCTTCTTCTGCTGAACAGCCCCATCATCCCCCTCTATTCCAGCTCTCTTGGCTTAGGAGGTATGGCTTCCAACTCCCTGGGCCTGGGTGGTGTCGGCTCCAGCTCTTGCGGCCAACGCTGAACCCCGTGATCATATCCATAACCCTGGTACTGTGTCGACCACTCCTCTCCTACTACCTGTTACTCATTCTTCTCCTCTTTCAACCTCTTCTCCGACACCCGGTGGCCCCTCGTAAAGCCGCGGCGGTACAGAAGCCAGCCGCCGAGGACGATCAGCAGAGCCGCCGCCGGAATGCCCACGCCCAAACCGACTGCTGCGCTCGTGGAGAGTCCGGTGCCTTGCACCTCTGCAATAGTAGTGGCAGTCGGGCTGATGCTGAGGTTACTGAGGAGTTGTGAAGTACCGTCTGTAGTAGCAGCGGGGGTTCCGCCACTGCGCTCGGCTGTCGCTCCTGGCGTTGGATATTGGCTGCTGGAGCTCTTGTTCGATTTACGTTAGAGGGAAGTTTCATTGGATATTATGATACCTTGTATGAGAGCAGGCAATGGGATGCCTGAAAACGAAGCAAACTTACCGTGGAAGTTATCAAAACGGCCATAGCCCACAGGACAGAACCGGGTCCGCGAATATCAGATGCAATGATCGGCCCCGTGGTCGTCACAACCGTATGCGTCCTTGAACCCTGATCATCTATCGCTAGCTGGGCTGTATAAGATGCGATACTCTGCAGGGACGGTCCGAACACCGTGAATGTTGATGTGATCCACTCCGACGTGGCATCGGTGGGATAAATAGAACCGCAGAACAAAGTCCCTGGGCCTAGTGGTGTCAACAAATCGCAGTGGAACTGGTAGGCACTAAGAAAACGAAGAGTACCAATCAGTTCTCGATTCTATTCAGATTACTCAAAGCAAGAAAACCATCTGAATTTCGAAAAGGAGTCGGGATCTGCCACAGGAATGGTATTGCAGCAAGTACAACACTCACGTTGGACAGCAGATAGACCACCAGTTCCCGTTTGTCTGCGTCGAACACGCAGCTGTGAAAGCGGACGGACATTTGTTAGTGGCATAGATGATCGCTGGGTCTGGCTCGTAGTCCGGTGGATAGCAATGGCCCATCGCTGCTGGTCCACCGACCATGTCGAGGTAGGGGCCATTGGAAAACTGCCAACCCCATAGGTCCCCGGAGGATAAACAGCCAGGGCTCTGTGACCATTCCGTTGGGATGGTCCGAGCCATGAGCACGGCAGCCTGCACCTAGGAGAAGAGCGAAGCAACGAGGACCCGAAGAGAAAGTATCGGGCTTTCCAAGGTAAGGGGTTTCGCCGTTTCGCACTTGCAAGAGCGTGCAGAGTGTAGGAGGGAAATTTACAAATTCAGTACTCGGAGGGAGGCCACGGAACCGGGTCTTTTTTGGTCAACGAAACCGCCCCCGCCCCCCCTTTTTTTTCTCGTTTCCGCTTGTAATGTTGGACAGCCCCTTATCTTGGTGGCCAGAGTATATCTAAATTGTGGCCCCCGTCGTCACACACTGTTGTGGTTCTTGGGGGCTGGTGGGGGTTGACCTGTGAAGAGGCCTGTTCACTCATTGGCGGATCAGGGAAAGAGCACGGATTGTGCTTGAAAGTGCTTTTATTGTTGCGGCACAGAATGTATTGATGAAAATCGACACATACGAAGTTGCAAGTCATGAATAACTCGCCTTGCGATTGAGTGCAATGAAAAGCATGCGGGAGTTATGTTGTTGTCGAGGGGGAAACGGATGATGTTCTGTGACAAGAGGCTGAGAGACTGTATGTGATTGCAAACCAGCCATTGGCCTGCCTAGGCCGAGGCATCATTCCCCGGTGGACTGGCTTCTATAATTCGAGTCGGTCATGCTACACCTATTATTTCTTTCAATTTGTCAGCTAACTATGCTAACATGTAGTGGCCGTGGGATGGGCTCGGATCGAGCTATAAGTTCACACTTTCTCAGTTTGCATCTCCTGACCTCCCACCTCCTAACCTCCTTGATTCCCAATCTCTAGCTTTTTGAACTCCTGCCTTCTACCCTATGGATTCCTACCTAGGCTCTTCCTGACTTCCTACCTAGGTACTTACTGGCTTCCTACCTCATACCTTCCTACCTAGGTACTTCCTGGCTTCCTACCTCATACCTTCCTGCCTCCCATCTTCCTTACTTTCTACCTCTCGTATAATGAGTAATTACTAAGCTACCCTATTGATGTGACTCTTAGGTGTAGGTGACGTACTTGATACCTTCCTACATGACCAGGCGGCTCGAAGGTTGGAAGGATGGCTGTGCTATTGTAATACTGTATGCGGCACGATTGTGAAGTAACTTTTTGCCAATTCATCTGGATGATCTATGGTGGGTCTTGTGAGGAGGTGTCCTCCACAAACAGGGAAACCGTAAGCTTGCAAGCTTAGCCTCGAAGAAAATAATTACAACATCATCCCAGCTCAATCATCTGAGCTCCCTTGCTAACGGGCACTGATTCTAGTGACGCACAGGGCCCCCAGAAATCGCAATCGTCCCTCCCTTGAATTTTCAAATCACCTCAACCGGTTGCGCACGCACCGAAGGCAGAGGTGCAGATTGCAGCCCGAGCACTTCATGATGAATTGCGGCAGGTGGTAACTGCATTCCTGGCAGTCAAAGGCGCCGGCCCTCCTACGGAATCTGGTGTGCTCACAGAGCTGGTTCCTCACGATGCGCTGACGCTCCTGCTGTACGATACGCTCGCGTTCCTCTTGCTGGGCAATACGCTCGCGCTCCTCCTGTTGGGCGATATGCTCGCGCTCTTGCCGTGCGTGATCCTGGGGCATCCTTCGTGCAAAAGCCAGAATCTCCTGAACCAGACGGGGGGGTCTCGGTACGCGGGCCGCTGCCTCTCGTTCGGCCAGACGGCGAAGTGTCTCCTCCTCAAACAGAGCGCATCGGCATGCTCCTGGCTCGCCTTTGTTTTTCCAGACCTCGCCACAGACGTAGCAGAATTCGGCTCCACATCGACAAGCTGTGTTGACTACTGTCAGTGTTCGGAACTCTCCAGTTGCAGACACTACTTAGTTTTACTTACTCATGTGGTTGCAACCTTCCTTGAGCTCGACGAGCGTGTTGCAAGCGTGACACTGCTTCCAGCCTTCATCCTTTGCCATCTCCAATAGCTGCTGAGCTGTCTCGTCTTCAGGGCAGACAGTTCCCTCATGGGTGGCCGCTTTGCAAATTGAGCACGTTGTCTCGTGGCACTCAGGGCAAGTTGCGATGTCGCTCACGATGTGCTGGGGAAGGATGAAAGCGGAGCACTCAGGCTTGTGACAATACGTCCTGTTTGGGGTTTCCACCTCGACCTTCTTGGCCTGGTACTTTCCCACGAGCTCATGGCCTAAGAAAACCCGAACCTGACTCTCTGTGTCGGGGATGTTTTGCCTGCAGCATCGCACAGGAATAAGAGTCTCGTCGGTGAGAGCAATCGTGAAAAGCTGGCGGAGACATTCACGGCAATACTCATGGTTACAAGGGAGTCGTGCCAGGTTGGGCGAGCGGAAACGATCGGTGCAGACCAGGCATTTTCGAGTGTTGTTCTCGTTGTGAGGAACGAGGGTGGACAGGTACGTAGTCTGAGCCTCAAGGTCGGCCAGGCGAAGTTCGTTTGCGACCTTGTTGTCGTCGTCAACCTCCCCTTGTTGCTCCTCTTCGAGGTCGAACCTCATGAGTTGGAGGACGACCTCGCGGGTCTCCAAATCCAGGTGGTCGAGGGATATGTCCATAGTGAGGAACTGAGGTGTCAGGTTAGGCGATGAGATGTTATGAGGTGGGAGACTACGAACCGTGAGGCTGCGACGTGAGAGACTGCGAAGTGAGAGATTCTGGGGCGAGAGGTAGCGAGGCGAGAAGTTGTGAGGTGAGAGGTGGTGAGGTGAGAGGTGAGGCGACAGGTAGTTAGGCAAGATGCTGTGATTTTTTCGAGGTTTTGAGGTTTTGAGGTTTGGAATAAGTGGCGTTTTGTGGATGGTGTGATTTTGATCAGGCGTACTGTTTGGATGAAGGTATGCAGGCGCATGCTTGAAAGTGAGGGAGGCACTCAGACGGTTTGGTCCACACTTCGTCAGTTGACCCCGCAAGGGCATCGTTGCAGCTCCGTGTCCCATGCGAATCATTCAGCTTTTAGATATATTTTTAAACTACATTTGCTTCTCTTGGTTTCCTCCCACAACGTTCATATATGCCCACACAGACACTGAGGTGGACACCGATGCCCTGGTATCACCTGGGCCGCCCCTTCCCTCTTCAACTCTCAACCCACCCGAGCCTCCTCATCGACAAAACTCCAAGCTCATAACAACCAGTCGACGCCTTCACGCTAGAAGTTCTGAACTGATCATGGGCCTCCGCCTTCTTCGCGAATAACGTCGTACTTGCACATCAAGATACCGCTCTGCTCGAGTCTCTGCGAGCTGACCAGCCCAAGTCGAACGCCCTGTGAGCCAACCGTCTCCAATGGCATTTCGACCAGCCTGACTCCGCCCGCCAGCAGGACAGGCATGATGGCCGTCTCGACCGTGTCCACAAGACCGACCTGAAAGCACAAGCCGGCTAGCTGACCTCCCCCGAAAAGCCAGATGTCCTTACCCTCGCCAGCCTTCAGCGCTGTGATGTATTCGACCGCCGCTCCTGACTTGACAACAGACACATCTGGCCAGTCTTCAGGTTTCATCCGGCTGCTCACAACGACGATGCTGCCCCTCGGCCTGTCCGCGAGTGGATTCTGGTCCCCGAGGCTTGCCATATACTCCCACGTCTTGCGGCCGAGGACGATCGTCCCGAACTCGGCGTAGAGCGAGTCGAAGTCGATCGAGTGGTCGTGCACGATCCAGTCCGCTGACCCATCTGGAGGCGCGATGAACCCGTCCAGCGACACAGCAACGTTATACCTCAGCCGGCGCATGTTTGTTCCATACATTCAAAACAATTCTGCCCGTCGAGCTGTTGTGGAGATAGGATGCCTCCGCCAGACGACGCCGTCAGGCAACGGTATTCCCCTTTCGGCTAATACGGGCTGTGGCCGGGTTGCTGCAAGGCACCAGGCATTAGCGCAGGGGGCGGAATATGACGACGGCCAAGGACAGCACGAACAGACGGGTGTTTATACACTTAGCCCTCCCATGTTCAAGGACCCTACTTGGCCAGCGCCCAGGCCGGGATGGCAAGTAGACAGGCCCTCTGGGATTGGCAGACAAATGGCAGGCCGAATTTTGTCCTAGTGAGAATAGATATCTTCCATCCCACGAGGGCCCAAGGGGTATCGTTCTCCTGTGCTCCCCGGACAATCCCGCCAGGCACAAGACCAACGCTATCACGGCCGTGTTGGCCGAAGTTCTGGACTGCGGCGTGAATCGGGCACCAATATGTCGCACACCTAGCATCTACTTGCCCGGGTCGCCGCCACGGCTTGAACTCGCCGGCGCTGTTCATCTAGGGCGATTTGCAGGTAGATGTCGCGGTCTAAGCTGCATCTGATACCTAGGTGGCTGCTCGTTCCGACCCTGGGCATTCGGTTGTATCCCTGACGCAGGAGGTGTGTTTCCTGCAGCTCCGTGAGCGGTCCCATCGTGAGGGCAGGAACATGTCCTGCAGTTGGCGCCACACACATAGCAGAAAAGGGTTTTGCAGACGCTGCACCTCATCTCGTTGCAACCACCAGTTTTCTCGATCATCGCCTTGCAGTGAGGACATTTTTGCCACCCGTTCTCCCGGCCCAATTTGAGAAATTCCTCTGTATCGGGGTCCGCTCTGCACTTGCCGATGTGCGCCTCGGTCTTGCAGTGAACACAGGTTATGTGACCACAGGAGCACCTCGCCATGCCATTTTCGATATTTTCAGCCGGTATGAACTCGCTGCACTCTCGCATGGAGCAGAAGGTTGGGTCCGCCGTCAGAGGCTGCTTTCTCCTCCTCCGTGCCTCTTCCATCTTCCCATGGTAAAGATCCCAGATCTCAGGCTTAATGAGTGGAGAATTGTCGTGACGAGTAGCGTTATCGTGGAGGATGGTCTGATCGCAACACTGTGCAGGGAACATATTCGGCATTTCCACGGCCTTTTCAAAGCGATCGTTGAGACACTCTCTACACCAGGCATGCAAACAGCGGCCGTGGATCGCATCGTTGTTTTCTAATACGTCGAGACACGCATAGCATATTCTGGGGAAGGGCTTCCGGCCTTCATGCTTAGGTAAGTCATCATTGTGTCCCTCGTTCTCAATCGGGATTGGATGTTCATCGAGTTGTTTGACCTCAGGCCTTGTCGTCTCATGCTGATAAGACATTTTCAAAATGTAGTTGGTCTAGATTTGTCTGAACTGTTGTCGAAGAGAATTCGTGGTCTTGGTTGCGTGAAAGAGGACACAAATGCTTTGTAGAGTCGAAACTGGCGGCGAAATCTAGGGAAGTCCGAGAAGAGCATAAATTTATAAGCGCTTCTGAATTTATTCAAGTACAAATCTGCCATTTAACGCAGAATAGTAGTGTCTATATGGGTTTTACAAGCAATAAGTTGTGCAAGTGTGCCGCCAGTAGACAAAGTTGGGGGATTAAAGGAATAGGTGCTGACAACTATGAGATGGTCGAATGGACGCTTGTCTACCCTAAGGTAGCGAGCGACCTAGTCCCGTGGGTATTGCTCGAATTTAACTGTCACTTAGTGAGGTTCCAAGTGATAACCTTGGAATGCTTGTCCCAAGCCCGTGTGATCGGAAGTTGACACAGGCTTGACTAAGCACGTGAGGTCTGTGTCGTCACAAGGATTTCCTTTGAATACCTAGTTGTATCTCAACCTGGTGTGGATGCCTGGCTCAACTTTAGAGCACACTGCAGTTGCTAAGCCATCCAGGCATCACTTAGTGTGGCCTAGGACCAAGCCGACATTTTAAGCACAGCCCACAAGCAGCACTCAACCAGGAAGTGGAGCCGTCACCTGCTTCCCAAATCAAGTGCGCAGAAGCTGTCCAAAGATTCTGAGAACCCGCATGCACTCCAAGACCCGCTTCTTCATGGCCTCATCTCCCTCACACATGGCAAGGCCGATGGCGTGTAGCTCGGTCTCCGTCGCTGCGCTGATGATGGCGCATGGGTCGGACCCTGCGATGGTAGCGGCATCGGGCATGGTCAGTCGCAGGACACAGAGGTGGGTTGCAACTCGCTTCTTGATCTCTTCTGAATCGCAAAGAGCAAGTATGATCCGTTGGAACACTTTCGCACTCGCATTCTTGATGGGGTCAAGAGGCTCGGCTGCCTCGACGATTTCTGTGGACTTTGTGTGGCGCAAGACTTGTAGGTAATTGTCGATTTTCTTCTGGATTCGCTCGTCATTGCAGAGATAGAACAGCGCAATCTTGAGATCGTGGGCAGTTGCCTGCTCAATAAGACTGGCGTGATCGGTGTCCTGGGGGCCATCTGAATTGGCATGAATCTTGTCTTGCAGATACTTCTCAAGTGTGTTCTGGAAAGACACTGGCATGTTCTCGCAAATAGCGTGTGCGATGGCGCGCACCTCGCCCAAGGAGGCATTGAATATGCGAGCAAAACTCATGTCGAATCGTGTTCAGGGAATGGATCGGAATAAGGTGACGTATTAGGAGGGTATGAAAAAAGTACCTAGGTAGTAAGGAAGGTAGGAAAAAGGCAGTAGGGAAGGTAGGAAAAAGGCAGTAGGGAAGGTAGGGAAGAGGCCATCCGATCCGACAGGGCGATGGCAGTACCTTCAGAGTCTCGTCTGCTGTCAAGGTGGGGCAGAGGTAGAAATACAGGCGCAAACGTGCGTTTGAAATCCCGTTGGTCAAGGGGGAGATGGAAACAATCACTGTCTTCACTTTTCGTTTGGTTCCCCAGGGCGGCCTGCCAAGGTTGGTCCATTGGCACTTTCAAAGGGCCCTATGCCTAACCTAAGTACTTATGTACCTAAGTACCTAGGTCGGCAGGTAATCTGCATTACAGCAGTAGGTGCCCTGGGCTAGGTGGCACATCGCCAGTATCCCACCTCGTTTGCTTCGGCCCAAGCTGAAATTCCAACACGCTCCCTGTACCATTCCCAGTGAGCTCGCTGTGGCTGATCCAGCTCTTGGTCCACACCTGTCCATTGACCTTGAGCTCCTGCACATACGGCCCACTCTCCAACCCCTCTGCCACAACACGAACCACACCTCCCGAGTCACCCAGAGTGATGCTGATGTCCTCGAACCACGGTGCCAGGACCAGGTACAGAGGCTGCGCAGCAACGGGGTACAGACCCACCATGTTCCAGATGAGCCACGAGCTCATGGAGCCAGCATCGTCATTTCCTGGGATCCCCGAGGGGCCGTTGTTGTAGTACTCGTCCACGACCTCGCGCGACCGCTGCACCGACTTGTGCTGCCTCTGCGGCAGGTAATTGTACAGGAAGGGGGTCATGAAGCTCGGCTCGTTGCCTGGGTTGAAGATTGTCGTCCCTGCGTCATTGTTGCTCTGCTCGGACTCGGAGAGGCCCTTGATGAACATGGTGTCGAGGCGCGCCTCGCTCGTCTCCGGTCCGCCCATGAAGGACACCAACGTCTCCATGTCGAAGTGGAAACCCAAACTGTACTCCCAGGGCACTCCCTCGTATGTGATGGCGCTCCAGCTACACTGGCCGCATGTGAGGGGGCTGTACGGCTGGATCGTGCCGTTGCCGTACGTGGGCGCCAGGAAACCCGTGAAGTTGAGGGCAGTGGTGTTGTGTGACCACGTCTTTTGCCATCCACTATTGAACGGGTGTCAGCGTCAACAGGAGTTTGTTATGGGGGTTGCATCTGGGACTGAAATGCTTACGCTGAGCGGTTCAGGTATCTTGCTGCCTCTTCAGGTGCTTCTCCCTGGGCGACTTGGAAGACAGAGAAGTCGTTGTACGCGTACTCGACCGTCTTGCTCAGGCATCGTCCCTTGTCAGGTGTAACATAGCCGTACTTGATCCAATCTGACAGGGCACCTCGTCCCTCCTTGGTGCTTCCCGTAAGGTCTTCCCAGTCCAGATTGTTGGGTGGTTGAACTTCAGCGTTTGTCTTCATAGCCTTGTAGCCGTCCTCCCAATTGATACCGCCCTTCAAGCCCTTGACATATGCGTCAGCGAGCACGTTGTCAGCGTTCGAACCGCCTTGCACTCTGCCGTTATAGTTCCGGCTACGGCCATCAGGCAGGAACCTCTCATGGCGCCAGATGTCAATCAGCGCCCGGACCATATCTGTTTGGCGATCGGGCAGGATGAGCGTGATCAAGGGATGAAGAGTTCGGAATGTGTCCCAGAGTGTGTAGAAATCATCATAGTACGGTTCTTCAGACTCCCAGTTGGGATTCTCGCCGGTCCGATCCGAAGGCAGGAGGTGAGAGTGATACAAAGCCGTATAGAACATTTGGAGCTGAGTGTCATTGGTGGTGGTCACGTTGATCTTTGAGAGGACCTCGGAGTTCCACTTGTCCTGGGCGGCCTTTGTGGTGGCGTTGAGATCCCATTCGGGTATCTCGTCGAGAAATTCACAGGCCCTGTCTGCAGAGATCCATGAGACTCCCACTTTTGATGTAACAGTAGAAGCATCTCCAGGGAATTCGAAGAGACCTCCAATGCGATTTCCGTACTGGTAATTCTCCGCGCCAGCCTTCAGAAACGTGTCGTTCGTGAAGTTGGGTTTGACATCCGTGGTGTTTGGCCAGAATGGATCGGTATTCTTGCCCCAGAATAACCGGGAGTTTGAGGGTGTGGTATCGAAATGACCGCAGAAGTAGACTCGAAAATCTCCGCCTATCACAATGTAAGTATTCGTGCCCTGAATTCATACAGTTCTGTGGAAAGTCATAAGTCTTACCCCAGGCCCATCCCTCCCTGAACACTGTGTACCCAGAATACCAAGCCCCGTCTTCACTACGTTCCAGGTACCCATTGCTGTATTGCTGCTCTTTCTTGCCCACGCCCGGCAGGAAATGACTGATATCCACCAAGACGTACTTTCCATCGGCGTCTTCAGGGAATTGGTACTTCATAATGCCAGCGTGCATACTGGCACTGATCTCGGCCGTTACTCCATTCTGCAACTGTGTCTTGTAGTATCCAACTTGAGCCTCGTCCTTGACCACACGGGGTTGCATATATGTGAGATTATCGAACAGGTTCACATTCTCGAGCGTCGTAAGCGGCATCTGCGGGATTAGGCCATAGGTTGGCGCGCCTCCGGTTCCGCTCACATGAAGGAGCGAGATGCCAGTGACGTTGCCATCAGGCGTATATCCGGCGTTGGCTGAGAACGAGTAGTTGAACCTTGGCACCAAAGGTCAGCTTAGCTCCGAGTCTTGCGTACATAGGGAGACAAGACCTACCTGGTTGTGTCGATACCCACCTTCGCTGCGCCGAAAGGCAGAGACGCACCAGGGAAGACGTTGCCAGCGTTCCAAGCAAGGCCAGGAATAGGACCCTCTGTGCCGATGAAAAGATTCACGTGCTTGGTGAGATCTTGCACGGTATCGGCACCACTGGTGCATGTAGCGGCCAGAAGGAGGCCTGCTACCGCCCTATTTACACGCGACATGGTAGTATCGTCAGCTGTGGCCCTAACAGGAGAACGACGCGTCGACGCTGAAGAGCAACAAGCTGCTGGAAGAGGACGTGTCGGACCAACTTATTATACTCTACTACATATCCGTGAAAAAGTCCACCGGAAAACAACGTGACTGGTCCGAATCGTCTGTCCCGACGGATTTTGATTTCTTTAATCTTGCTCCCCCGGTCTAAGCCTTCCATCTACCCCGACTGCCCGACATGCTCGACCCGCAATGGCTCCACCACGATGGTTGTCCCCAAGAGGAGCCCACGTCTAACCCCGCAAAGACCTGGGCTACCCTGTCAAGCGCCTGGGATCCCCCACAAAATTTCACTGCTAGAGTCACAACGGCACGACTTGGCAGAGGGGGACTCTACAAAAACTTGACCGAACCCAGCTAATCTAGCGGGCGGTATTGCGGTGACTCCGCAGCGTGCCTGACGTGATGGGCAGACACAGGCGTGAGCTATTGCTGGTTTTTGGAGCATCCTGGAGTGTTCATCCGAATCCGCAGATCGTCATGGCAGGGCAGGTAGAGGTTCCGATCTCTCGGGTTGATGCCACCCACACATGCATCTACTGATCCAGCATGTTCCTGCAGGACGCATTCAAGTAGAGATTTATTTTCGACGTCAATGTGGCTCTGAGATATTGTCAGAATCTAGTAAATCCAGGCAGGCGGGTCACGACTCGCAACCTCCGAGGCGGCGCGAATCGCTTGGAGGTAACCGCATCATGATCAGCTGCATGTGGTTTCTCAGAAAGTCAACACAGGTTGATAGGCCCCTCTCCTTAACGAGAGAATCGACTCAATAAGCGACAAAGTAGATGGCTTGTAGTAAATCACTGCGACTACTGAAGGGCAACTAGACAAGAGGCTAAGTTCCGCGTTTGTCTGTATCGAGGCAACCCAACATGCCAACACCACAAAGGCGGGTGGCCACCCGGCCAACCCTGCCCCCACCCATATCGCTCATGGAAGCATACTCACGTCCTGGGGCGCCCATGTCAAATTTGAGACAAAAGGTTGTAAAAGACCAAACACTTCAGAGTGGACATGTCCGTCTCACCAGATTGGGGCTCGCTGCCAGCCGAGCAATACCTCTTGGTACGTACTGCCGTATAATCCTCCTAAGCACTCGTCACTCAGGCCTTCGGTAGACTCCGAGCTAATGCTTGCACCATACACAGGATCTTTGGGACCATGAGACTGCGGTGCCACCAGCAGAGCAGCGCGAACAGCTGATCCGCGCGTTCATCCAAGAAGACACCACCACCCCAAATTTAGGCCGCAGCCCGTCCGAGGAGGAAGTGAACCAAATCCTACAGCCGTGGCGTGCACAGAAGCTCCGCTTGATAGCCCAACAGCACAGCGAGCGGGACCCGTACGGGCGCTACTTTGTCCTGCGGACCTACTATGGCGGTGGAGAAGCGGACGATGCCAAGCTGCAGGAGTGGCTCGACCAAGACCCCAGTCAAGGGTTCGAGATCCCGGAGCAGGACAGATCGTGGCAGGTACTTGAAGATGCCGCGCTGTTCGAAGTGGGCGGTGACGGCGAGGACTGGCAGCGCGTCTACAGTGTCCTGCCTGAGCTTGCGGCGCCGGGTCGGGAGCGGCGGCCGCCTGCTGATATTGACTATGTACGAGAGATGGCGAACATGCACAAGGACGACCCTGAGAACGAAGAGTTCGAGTTTTGGATCTTGACCATGGCCTTCGCGGGCAGCTTTCTGCTTGTCGCTGACCGTCATGCCTTTGAGAACGACGAGCTGCGTCTCGTGTTTCGCGATAACAAGGGAAATGTCGTCAAGGATTCACGTATCAATCCGGACCAGCTGTGTGAGCTGTCACTTTGTCAACTACAAGGCAGTGTTCACGAGTCTGAACATTGGCTAGATGGTGAGGTGGGTGAGGAATACCAGACGGGTGGCGAGGTCATGCGTGAACTGCTACATCGAGCTCGGCAGTAAAACATTACCATGACTACATGGGAAACATCTCGAATCTTACATCAGCTACATAGTCACTTTGGGTTAAAGGACTTTTCCAAGGATCAAGCAAGGACAAGCCCTCCCCTCCCTTCATGTCTGCTCAGTTGAATGACTGATCTTAACAGATAACGCAAGGCACTATGTTCATAGAATTGTGTGTTCATCTCAAGCATTTTGCAGGTCCATAAAGTTTTAATGTCGAGTAAAGACACTTGAGGTGGTCACACCAGCTGCGAGATGGCTGTATTGCGCACCAGGCGTTGTTTATTTAACGAGGATATATTTGTATGTACATCTTGGAGCGTATATTAGGGTCAACATGCAAATCTAAATCATGCCAGTATGTCGTTGCGTATGTACAGCAAAGCAGATCGTGCCAACCCATTTGTCCCAGACGTGGTGGCCACCCAAATATCCATATATACATCGTGAGCACGGTGCACTAGCACATAGACACCCAACTCAGGCAGAGTGTTGAGAAAATCCCATGATTAGCAGTGGTCCAGATGCTGATAAGTCTGCGCCAGCTCGATAAAGCTCCGGCACCATAGAGGCCACCCTCCCGCGATGACTCAAACTGCCAGCATCCTCGCGGCTCCAGCCAGAATAGCAAATCCAGCCGGAGCTGCTACCACTCGCGATGCCGCGTTGGTCGTCACGGTACCTGTCCCGGAGCCTGTTCCGGAGGTAGAGCCCGAGCTATTGCTGCTGCCGGACCCGCCCTTGACCTTCTGGGTAATGAAGTTGACTGCCGAGGTCCCGTTGTCCTGGACGTAGGAGAGATGCACCGTGAGGTTGTTGCCCGAGTCGCAGAACGTGTCGCCCGCGTTGCAGAACGAGACCATCTTGCTCGCCACTGGGGCACAGCCGGAACTATCGGTTCGAGGAAAGACCTATACGCCATCAGTCAGTCATTATCCGGCCTGCCAATCCCAGGACTCTGTGACTTACCCCATTTTTCGTCGAAGTGCCCTCGTCAAATGGCTGATTCACGAGGTGCGTAGGGTCGCCCATCAGCATGATCGCAGCGACCTTCTCAGTAACAGCCGCCGATATCGCCTGCGTCTGGGCAAACCCGTTAATGTTCGAGCCACAGACCGTATCCGCCGTGACCTGTGCACCTTGCGAGTACCCCATAAGCACCATCTTGCTGTTCGGGCACGCCTGGGCGTAGTTGTTGACCAGCTGCGTCATGGCAGTGACTCCCTGACCTTCTGAGCCCTGGTAACCGTCTAGCGTCGCCGGATACACGACCGCCTCGGCGTTGGACCCAGGCAGCTGCTCTATCACGCGGGTCGAGATGTTCTGGAGGACGCCGAACCCTGGCGGCTCGAGGGATGCCCGCGCCACGATCATGTGCACCGCATTGCCCGAGACGCACGCCTGTGAGCTCGAGTTCGTGGTCTGGGCCGCCGCCGCGGCGACGAGGCCGGAGACGAATAATTGTGTGAGCATCGGATGTGTATGTGGTGGTTCGCCTGGAACCGCGGACCGAGAGGCGCAACGGTGGGATTCGGGGAGAAGGACGGTGACAAGGAGAGGCGGCTTAAAAGGAAAAGTTATGGGAGAGGTAATAGTAGTAGTAGTGGTGGTAGTTAAGAGGAACAAGGCCGGCGTGACAGAAATGGGATGGGCATCATCGCAACCTATATTCGCATGGCCTTCCCCCATATATACAGGCGGAACAGCAGCCATGGTGGAAAGAAGATTTGGACATCAGACTCATTGAGAAACGTGCCGTCTTCCGAATTCTTGGGCGCGCGTGTGTTGCATTCCGCACTCGAGATGGTTTGCGAGCAAGGAGGCACCCTGGACCCACCCAACCACCGAGCTTTGTTTCGCAAACTTGGAATCTCCAGATTGCCTATAGCGCATCATGATATGTATGATTACAGCGTATAGTTTGGGGTGGCAGGGGCCGACTGCTCCCGATTTGGGTGGAGTAGGCTCACTGCTGCCCAAAAAGCCCAAAAAGCCCAAAAAGAAAGTTCACAGGCCCGCCTCTGTGCACCTCGGCACCTAATAGACGCCAAACTAGGCCGGCCCAGACTGGAGTTCTAGCACTTGACTCGGAACGCTACTGGGCCTTGCAGACGTCAACGACGACAGCCATACCAATCGCCTTCGTCCCCGGCCACCCTGTCGGGCCTGGGTACGTAGTGCCCATCCAGCTGGGGCTTAGCACGGCCCAGGGCGAGGGCATACCGAATAAGGAAAGCTTGCGATTTCCCCAGCTGTGTTCTGAGCAGATCACTTTTAAACAGATGTGCAATGTCCACGAATCGCAGCTGGTCCGATGAATGCGACTGGCAGTGGTTACGTTTCAAGCATTGCCGCCGCTAATGCACCGGCCATCCTGATCGGCCGCTGGTGACGATGGATGTCTGGTGCCGACCGCTCTCGTTCCTGATCAGCGCCAAGGGGTTCAACTTTGCAAACCGGCACCTGAGCACGAGTACCAGGTAGGGGCTGCAAATCCCGCTGTGCGTTCGAGTCCTCGTTCCGGGACCCGCCCGCCCCCATGTTGCCGATGGGGCGCTTGATGTTTCACGGCCTCTGCCCTCTGCGCAATAGAGATTCGTCCCATATTCAAGACGATTCTCGGCGACAGATAAGGTTTCCGCTGGGCTGAAGAGGAGCATAGCACATTTAGAGTGTGGCTCCGGCGTAGGCAGTAATATTATCATGGCGATCTGCAGCCTCGCACTTATGGTCCAATCGGTTACCGGCCATCTTGTCTGATGGCTTCCACGTGGTGGCTTGCCTTCGCGCTTCTGATATCATGTAAGTGTTTGCTAAGCACCATTCCTCTGCTCGTTCGAGGGCCCTGAGCATCCAGAAGTTCAGACCGAAACGCCCCCACGCAACAAAAATCTCGCGCATTAAATAGCCCCAGCTCGGATGCAGCTAAAACTTCAACAAACTTGAAGTGTAACACGCGAACTAGACTGGTTCATTTGGTGGATTTTTCGCCGCATCCTGCTCTGTGCCACCGGCCGTACCTCACAAGTCGTGTCGAGAGCACGTCGAACCATATTCCTGCCAAGCAACTCTGCCACGATGCTTCACTGCAAATCGGAATACGATGCAGCTGTATGTAGCTGTGCAGCAGCCCCGTCCACGCTGGGCCTAGTTGTTTTTGCTATGCCCCGGTAACAGGCGTCCACCGGGTAACGTTGCTGCATGCCGCGTTCTCGCGTGGTGGGTGTGGCCTGATGCATGCATTTGATATGCGTGATTTTGGTCAATGAGGTACCACAGAATTGATGTTGGAGTTGCCGAAGACGAGCGCTTTGCGATGGCCTTTCTATGAAGGCATGTCAACCGCCGCAAACCTGCCTGGCCGGGCCCTGTTCTGCGCGCTCTGGAGCGGGATCTGTGGGCTTGGAAAAATGACGGGGGTCCACACCTGGGCGTACACTCGGGAACATCCTCTACCCCGGAAGCTTCTCCACAGTGCATTCTGACGTAGAAGGATGCTCGACGCGTCCAGGTCGCGTCACACCTGCCAAGACATTTCCTTTCGTCACCCTGTGAAAGCCCTGACTACCATCATCAGCACATAGCCATGGATCTTGTACAAGAAGCCTCTGCGGATGAGCTCCGTGCCGTCCTCTTCGCGCTCTGTAAGGACACGTCAACCGAGACGAAGGTCAAAGACTACCTCAAACAGCTCAAAGACGCCAGAGAAGATGCTGCAAAGACTGGCGAGAAGAGGAAGGCCTCGGACCAGTTCTTCATATGCGTCCGCTGCGGGGAGGCGTTTAGCGAGGATTCCAACGATTCCAAAGCTTGCACTTACCACCATGGCAAGTGCGCCCCGGGCTACATAGACAGCAGCACAGGCTCGGAAACCTCTTGCTGGCCAGCATGTTTAGGTGAATTGGAACTGGGTGACGATGAGGATGACTTCTGGGCCGACCACGACGAGAGAATCCATGGCACGATAGACACCAAAGAAATGCGGGAGGAATACCCACAAGGCTTCACCTGGGACTGTTGTGACCAAGTGGGCACGGCTGATGGGTGCACCCAAGGACATCACTACGCCATTGAAGGCAAAAGGATGAAGGTCACCACGGATGCGGACTCTGTATCGGACGATCCGGAAAGCGATAATTAAATTAGACCTGTTTGTGCAGTGAAACTGTGATGCCACCAGGGATCGTTCGATGTTAGGTTCAACTTGCCATTTGATGAGACTCAGAAACGTGCTGGCAGACCACAGTGATCGATGAGAATTGAGCATGGACAACTGACCTAAGTAGATGAGACCAGTCACGGGCTTGGGCACAAGCGTAAGCGACATCACGTGCAGGTCCCAAGTATGGTTCAATCGACTTGAAACCGACTGCACACTTAAGTAACCAAATCAAGACAGGAAAAGAAAATTCACAGAGGTTGCGCAGAACCACGTTGGCTCAAAAAGGCAGGAATGAGACGTCAATGTCCCATTCGCTATCTAGAATCGTTTCAATCTCTGTCACAGCGATGGTAGGTTACTCAAGATTGGGAATTCATTGTTGCACGAGGAGGAAAAGGATCTAAGAGCTACGAGCCACTGGCGAAGCCGCGGCCTTTATATAGAGTGGACCAGTGGGTACCGTGACAATCTCTCTACCTAAGCTCCACCTCATAATGGTTCCCTTTCTAGATGTGGACAAGGTGATGGAGGCGGCGGGCGGCTGCGACCGATTAGTATTCAAATGTTGACCAGTGTACAAATAGCTAGTCGACAAGAGAAGAAAGTGAGCATCGCAACTTGCAGTCGGGGATTAGGAGTACATGGCCAGGCTCTCGGGGGCATAGTGCTGTGGTATTGATTGTGCTACTGATAGGAGATATCTAAGTAGAAGTGCTTGTGTCCGTCTTCGTTCATTGTCTGCTGATGGTGGTGTAAAATCTGATGTAGAATATCAAATCGAAGTACAAATGGATCGAATGTCTCGAGAAACATACCTAGGTATATCACCCCAAACCATCGCGACTCGAGCTCGGCGACTCGCACCATTCAGTCCCAGTGATGAGAAAGACTGCGACTGATGTCTTTCTGTACACACTACGAGCGGCCGCATCACTCCGCTTCGGCAAGTCTTTGATTTGGTGTTACCACCACTCAGTCCATAAGCAAGGCTGATATTTATTCGGACTGAGGTCGCAAATCGTAGCTTGGTAATCAGCAGCAACTGAAATCACGAAAACATTTTCAATCACTTTCTCTTGCCAGTATAACTATCGTGTCATTAGTAATCTGACAATCAGTCAGTCCAGGAGCGAAGGCCATGGGCGTCAACAACGAAGGCGCCACTCTTGAGCCCACAAGATCCAATTAGAAGTCCACGTTGATGCGTAATGGTCCCAAGGCGGTTTGCTTAGTGTGTACAATATTTGCTGTGGTACACAGTAGTACCCTGTGCCGTACATTTTGAGCGATAAGTCCCTCTTGGGTCAACCTTTTGTGGGACTTGTTATTGTGGAACTACCTTCTACAACATCACCTCCTACCTATGCAACTCCCTCCTGCGGTTTTGTCTCATGTAGAGTAGATTCTGACGGTATTTCACCCTATTCTCCTACGGAACAATTTCAGCCAGGATTACCCTCCGAGGATGCGCTAAAGCTGCGGCATAGTCGCTGATGGGATTATCTCTTCCAAACAACCTCGTGTGGGACAGCCATTCTAGCGTGTGGCTGTGATACGGAAATACTTACCGTAGATGATCAACCTTTCAACAGGTGCTGTGGCGTACCTGATATCGCAGGCCATACTTCATAGCGATGGCGGGAGGTTGCTCTGCTCACAATGCGCTTAGACCTTCACAATCATTCACGATCCAGAAGGATGTCAAGTTCCTTTCCAAGGTTGGCCGGAACGTCACACATGAGGTCAGCTGATGTAAAATGCTCAGAGGCGTCGTCATAAGCCATGGCAGCTGGACGAGTGTCTCATAGCAAAGACATTGTGCTCACTACACACTCCTCCCTTGACGCTCAAAAGCGGAAAAAAGCGGTCTGCCGTGCGCACGAAGGTCTGACCAGAGAATCCTCAGCCGAGAACCCTAGTGTCACCGGTGTCCTGAAGCAGCTGAACAGTCGATTCCTCTTCACGCGGTGGAACCAATGAAAAGTCTATGGGCTGACAGGTGAAGGAGACTGCCTCTTCTCCCCGGACGAAATATCTCGTGTATTAGTCTTATGTCCAACAGAATTTTCCCTCCAGCCAAGGCGGGCCAAGGCGGGTATGGGCCGGGGTCTGCGCCCGGCTTCCGAACAGAGATACTGTGGGCCAGATCTGGGTCGAGAACTGGCAGGGCTACCCACAGTGGTCCGACACGATGCATGTGGAGATGTACCTATGTACAGTCTCTGGCGGGATGCGTGTCTTGGCAAGACTCCCTCGTCAGACCCGATATCCGAATCGGCGTGATATTTGCGCTTCACGTCGGAGTTTCTTGAGGCTCCCTGCAGCAGTCTGGCCGAGAGAAGAGTATATAAATATGTTGTGGCTGTCCAGGAAGAACGAGGCATCTTATATTTCCAAGTTCTCAACTCTCTCTCGCCTCAGCAGTTTCAAGAAACCGGCTCCTCAGATTTGCTACAACGTGAGACGTTACACCCACCACTCGCCAACATGATGTCTTTCACGGCCGTCGTCGCTTTGCTGTCCAGGTGAGTCGAGACTGCCCTACGCCCACGACCAAGTGACTGACAAGATACAGCACGCTGGTGGCAGCCAACCCCATCGAACTTGCTGCTCGTCAGGATGTCGTCACCACCAGACTTCCCGCTTACTGCACGTTCCGCCCGACAGCTACTGTCACGGCGACAACAGGCTGCCCCACAACGTGCACGAACGCTGGGTTATGTTTTGCCGACGGTACGTGTATCACCCCAACTTACCTACTGCTGGCCCCCAAGGCAAGGATGCGTCTTGGCTTGGGGCTGCCCCACGTGGAGGAGTTTGAAGGCTGACAGATATTCGCCCCGTCCTCAGCGGCTGTGACGTTGGAATGTGGTTGCCCAAGGATGGCTGTGTCGCCCACCACGACTACTGTCTGCCCCACCGAGACAGTTTGCAGGAATTGCCAGACCGGCTGGGGAATCGTCACCATTACACCGACTGGCTGCCCCGAAAATGTGACTCCGGTTCCTCTGCCGTCGCCTATTGACGAATACTAGGCGATGTGGTGCTGACGTTGTGAGGGGGTTTGGGGCTGGCTTTTTTCTCGGGCATTGAGTTTGCGGAGGATCAGTGGAACTACGAAACAGGAATGGATGAGAAGAAAATTCATCCTTCTCACCGAGTTCAATAGTCATGACGGAAATAATGGAAGCAATCACAGTCAGAAAACTCTGCTCACCGAGGGCTCGTATCAGCATTGGCGCGTCTAATGAGGATTTAAATAACGTACATTTTTCAATCTTGCCGACCGTGCTACACTAAATGCTCCTCCTGCATGTCGGGCGTGGCCCTGCATATACGTTCGGATACGCGGGCGCCCCAACGCCCAGGTGGGGGCCGGGGAGATCCAGCCCTAGCTTCCAGGCCAATCAGTGGGAACGTGCGTGCCCAAAAGGGAAGTATGCAGGGGCCCGACCCCTCAGCTAGGAGCTCGCTCCCTGCTCCGCCTGGCCGCCCTACCTGCCTCGGTCTGCTGGACATTCTCCCTTGCCCGAGGAACTGACAGTGTGATAGTCTGGGTAGTCCAACGTCATCCGCAGCTGTTGCTCCACGACACTACAGCAGCACCCCGCTTCCTTGATCATGTCCACGCTTGAGGATGGGCCTGTCATCTTCTCGTGCTATGAACGAGCAGGTCGACGAAGCCCTCGGCCTATGCAGACATGACGACTACCTCCTCGTCTGCTCCGGAACGCCAGACCTGTCGTGCCATGGTCTGGCAGCTGCCAACGCTACTACATAGCCGCCCCCATCCTCTGAACTACCATCATAGGCCTTAGGCTGATTTTCCTTGAGACACATCATGCTGTCAGATCAGTCTCACCCCAACAGTGTCATGGAAATCCGCTTACCTAGGTACTACGCGTTGCCGCTGCATATAGGTGTGCCACTCTCGACAAGCCTACTCCAACCGGCTGCTATGTCTGCAAAAGTTCCTTCATGCATTTCAATCCGAGTACAACAGGCAAAATTTAGCACGTGCTGATAGATGAAAAAGCAAAGATGACCAGTAGGCCACTGCCTTGGTAGGTTATTGTAATTGTCTCTAGGTAGAATTAGTAGCGGAACAGCGAGGCCCCCGTTCCACGCCGAGACATAGGTGTCTTACGAAGTTACACAGGAACGAGGATGTTTTATATAAGATATTATTTTATAGGAAATGTATCGAAGGTTATATTTATATATTAAGATAAGTTTATAATAGGCTAGCTTTAACTACTTATATAAATTAATAATAATATACTAATATACTACTTTTTCTTAGTATTAAAAAGGTTTAGTTACTTTAAAAAGTAATATTTTATATAAAAGTAATAAGAAAGAAAAAAGAATAAATTTAAAAATAATTAATAAAAGATTTATATAAATATAAAAAAAACTTAATAAGTTTAAATTCGTAAGTGCTTTTAATATATAAAATTTTATATACTTTCTAATAAGCTCCCTTTTAGGAAACCTTGTTTTCTCCTGTCTTTACTTTAGAAAGCCCGCTTCCCTCCGCCCTCCAACGATCCAAGCGTCGTAACAGACGCCCGGCTAGCTCAATCGGTAGAGCGTGAGACTCTTAAGAACCTCACGATTCTGACGTCATCTCAAGGTTGTGGGTTCGACCCCCACGTCGGGCTCAATTCCCGGCGATGATCGCCTCTTCTTTTGCTTTTTTTAATACTGTTAAGTTCTGATCCCTCAGATGTACCTTTATGCCAAATTTCATAATGTTTGGACTTTGTGTGGCTGTACTGTGGTGCTATTAACCTTGAACAGATGGTGACGTTGGCAGGCCGGGATACCTTACTCGGATTTCAGTGAATCATGCTACAACCACTTCTTAACTTTGATGATTGACCCAAAGTTCCGGTCTTTCGGAAAAACATCCAACAACATCCTTCTACCCAGGCTATCAAAGGAGTGGACCTGCATAACAGACCTGCTCTCAGGTATCACAAGCTAGGTTTAGTGTATACTGACCTATGGCGAGTAATGCGGTGTAAGAGGGCTTTTTTGCTAGCAATTAGCAATGCCTAGATTAATATACATCACCAGCTAGCAATAGCTTTTTCAATGTAAAAGGTTGCTTTTAATTCATTAAATCTGTAGAGTCTTTCTGTGTGAGCCTTGCGGTTCACTACGTTTAGCCTCTGTCATGTTAACTACAGTGCTCTAGCCTGTCTCTGCCTCCAGGACTGAGGGAGGCCATGATGTCCGTGCTACTTTCAATTGCCTTGATACGTCTCTTGGAGCTAAGGCAATGGAATTGACTGAGGATCTGTATGAAAAGTATCATTTCTTTCCTCATGCTTCTTCTAACCCTAGCTAAGTATAAAGTACCTAGCCCGGAATCAAAAGGCATGCTTAAGGTACGAGAACCAGACGAAGATGATTCAACAGCAACATCTTGTCAAAGATGTCACCAGCAGCATATATGAATACTCCTTGGATGTGAATTGATTTCAGTATGTCAAGCATCAGAGCCGACTCAAGCCTGTTGACTTCGGAAATCCGACAAAGGTCAAGTCTAAGTATAAGCCTAAGTCTATCGGGTGGTTGCACTCTTAATCTGTATACATCACGAGCGCGTACGGTCCCTTCAAACAGTGGTGAACGCTTAAAGACCCAGCGTTAAAAAATACACAATGTCGATAATAGTGTAGAAGTCTCTGCCTGGGCACGTGACCTTAGCATTATGCTATACAGACAAGGCTAGGAAGCATCGCTCCCGACAGCGCCGTAGACTAGACTTGTCGATATATAGCCCAGTGGCTAGTAGATGGCGAAGTACCTAAGTAGTCATATGGCGAGACTAGTCTCCTGAGTGTATCGACCTGATCAAAATTATGTACGTGAAAACAAGCCATGAGCATATACAGAATCACACTGACCACATAGCTGCTCAAACAGCACAGGAGCTTCGTATGTCCTCCCATACAACCATGGTACCCGGACCAGTTCAGACGACCCAGCTGCTAACCCAATCTTCATGCCTGCTTCCTATGTGCACTGCGACCAGTACGTGAACTCGTAATTAAGTGGCAAATTTCATAAGAGAACTTTTGCTTATTTCTTTTGACCGTACAGAGCCCCGGCTGGAGGGCCATTCATTGTCAAGAACCGAGCCCCCAAAGAGCTTGTTGACACAATACTGACCAAGCGGTTTCAAATAATCAATGTCGCCCTTGCCTCCCACACTCGTCTATAATTTAAATTCTATGCTCCAGCAGCCTGCTCACTCCATTTCCTAGATCTGGCGGCCCCTGCAGCCAATCTACAAAGACCCTACGCTTTGGGCTGATAAAGCAGTGTGGGCGGTAATGTGGGACATGTTCAAGGATGACCCGAGGTCAAGATGGCTATCACCCACATACTTTGATGGTTAGCAACCAGAGAGTTCACAAAGTTTTGTTGGAAGCCCATTTTTGCTCGGGAGGGTCGTGATACAACCTTAAAGGCCAACAGAAAGGTCATTGCAGATGAGAAAAACGGATAGTACGACCGGGAGGGTTTTGTCGTCCAGGAGCTTGTGTTACTCCCCGAGTTCAAGAACAAGGCCGGTAAAACCAGGTTCCCCGTGTTGGGGATTTGGATGATCAATAAGTACCCGCCGGCCTGGGTATCAGGGAAGATGAGAGCCCCATTACGACAAACTCGTCCTCCTTTATAACCCATTCGATTTTGGACCTGCCGATGGGTTATGAGAATGCCCTGTCCCACCTAGACGAGATCGAGGCTGCGCTGAGAATAGACGCGCACCATCAGGTTACACCAAAGACGGAAGGAAGTGCTCGACTACATTCAAGATACCGTCACTGGACTCGAAATCGAGCGGTGACGAGTAGAGTTGGTCCCGTATTCCGACGCTCTTGGATGAACGTAACATATAGATTAATAGAAAAGAGAACAGATATTCGTAGGGTAAAAAACGGATAGTATAGGGCAATATATACCCCTAGTACACTAACGTTTTTTTACACTACCTATTTACTATATAAAATAATAATATATAGTTATTAACTATATATATCTATTACTATATATATACTACTATTATTACTTTTACTTACCCCTATTATTTCTTCTACCCTAGTATTTTACTACTTCTTATAGTATTAATATTAGTATTTTAGTTATAATAGTCTACCTACTACTATACTTTAAAATAGATATAATTAGTAACTAGTAATATTACTATAATACTAGAAAATTTAATTCTAACTAGTGTAGATATACTTCTAATAGTAAAATAATTAATTGTAATAAGAATATAGTCTGTATTAGATATGGTGGGTAGTTGGTGAGGGAGTGTTGTCTGGTGGGTGAAGGAGGATTAGTAGGTCTGCAGGTAGGGGGTGGTGTGTGGGTGAGGTGAGGTTGAATGGTAGGCTCTGATTAGTTGGTGGGTACTTGTTGCCCTGTACTATCCGTTTTTTGCCCTGCGAATATCCGTTCTCATGGAAAAGAGAGATACCACCATTGGATTTAAAGAAAGTGTGGTTTATTTATAGTAAATGAGCGAACTTGAGCAAGCTAGGCTCATGACTATCGCACAGAAGCAACCGCCTGTATGCACCCATCCAACGACCGATCAATTCCACGCAATATAATTGCCCCCCTGAAAGGAATGTGCTCGTAGCATTGGTCCAGCAATGCCACAATTTTGTGCATGGATGATGGGCGAGTCAGCCCTGTCCACCTGGGTACAGCCAGTCACGCTCAAGTCCGGCCAAACCAAATACGAATGTCGACTTCGAATATTTCCCTTCAGCTTGGAACCTGTTCCATCATGGCCACAGCGGTCAAGGGTTTAGTTGGGGCGGTCGCGGTTTCGGCGCAACATGTTCCTGAGTCTCTCAGAGGTGCGCTGACGGAAACCTTGCCGCTGCTGGGGCACCGCCAATTGCTGCTGCTGCGCAGGCCTCTGCTGCTGCTGCGGCTGCTGGTACTGCTGCTGCTGGCCGTAGCCCTGACCCTGCGCCTGTTGACTCGAGGGGCGCGAGTGGTAGCTCGGAGGGTCGGAGACATTCGTGCCCGGGCGTGCGCTGCTGGAGCTGCCGGTAGGGCGGTGGCCTCCAGAGCTGCCCTGGGCCTGTTGGCTCGAGGTGCGCGAGTGGTAGGTCGGGGGGCGCTCGGAGGTGTATGGCGGGATGCTTGACGATGAAGGGTTACGGTTGACGCGGTCGGCGTTCTGGACGTCCGCCACCCCGCCAGGCTGTGAGTAAAACTGAGTGTTGCTCGTCTGCATCCGCGGGGCAGTGCTGGAGCCCGGGCGCACGATCTCCTGGATCGATGACATATTGCTGTACCCGGACGAGGAGGAGCTGTGGCTGGGGCTGGGGCGGTGGCCACCACTTCCGTTGCTGCGTCTTGAGGAGCTCATTTTGATGGCAAGTTCTTGGAAAGATGCAAAATGCTAAAAGATGAAGTCGAGAGGCCTGCTGCTCGAGTCGAAGAGAAAGACAAGTAAGTGTATGGCGAATGAGAGGAAGTGAGTTATGATGGCTTAGGAACACTTATTGAGTTCAGGACTTAGCCGAGCTTGCTTGCCTTTATACGTGAGTGTTTGTTGGTTGCTATTAAGCACCAAAATGTCAGGGCTATTCATAACCATGATACCAGGCCAACAATGGAGGCTGAAGCAGAAACGGCCCAGACAAAACGTCGTCCAAGACCATGGAGGATCCGGTCACGGCGAGACCAAGATGTTACCATCTCAGGAGTCTGCTTACCCGCACACGTCCTCGAGTGCTCCCTGGAGCAGGCCTGAGATGAGAACTGCGACGGCTGGGCAACGGCCTTAGGCAGCCCGGCAGACCGTCCGGAGGGACGTCACCTTGCAGCAATGTGGAATTCTCACGTGTTATGGGCCATAAATATGGTTGAAACATTATAGACTGGTTCCATCACATCTATTTCCGAGATGTGGCTGCTCGTATACGCTGATACGCCTCTGCATGATCGTCATCAGGGCAGGTCCGCTGCGACTCTACTGCCTACAAGAAAAGGCGTCCAATGGCCTTGATTCCTGATCCACAATAAGATGCATCATTGATGTGTGGCGTCTGGTCCGCAACGGGTCAGTGGCCGCCAGTTGTACGACAAGCTGAAGTCGAGCTGAAAGATGAGAGCAAGTTCAAGGATGATGGCGGTGGCGTGCTTACCTTGGCCCGCGCGGCCCTGAGGACTGGAAACTGGCACTTAATTCTATGCGACAGCTATGAGGAAAGACCATTTGAGTCTCGATGCGTGCAGGGGGGCTTCCCGCCGTCATATTTTGGTAAACGTCCGCTGTACACAGTTCTGACGGCATTATACCTACAGTTCTGACAGTGTTACACACCCTCTGGCTCACGCCTGAAGGAAGTCTGTTTTCTTGTTTTCTTGAGCCTACTTATTATTAGGCCATCCTACCTGCATAGATGTATGCGAATCTCAAGCTTACATTTCGCGAGGACAATTGGCTTCTTCAGGAAGTTCAAAATAGTCGTGTACCGAGAATAGACAGAGTTATGACTAGCCCGTGTAAAGCGCCCGGGACTTTCGGAAGAGTGTCTTCGTGACGGACAGCAGACGCGGAAGACAACTCCAACGGCCGCTGGCTGACAGGCCTGGCTTGTTTCACCAAACTCCCTGGACTAACAGGGCCAAGATACGCCCTCGGCCCTCAGGGCAAGGCCTAGTCCTCCCCCGGAATTAGTAAGCTCTGCAACATGCATGCAACCCAAGCTACAGGAACTGCATCATTGCTGGCATTGGAATCCTGCGTCAGCACCAACATCTTTTTTTGTGCATCTAAAGCCACCGTATAATTACACGGGCGCGCGTCGTTGCGCCCAGGGGCATTTGCCGAATTGGAGGCATATGAATGACCGCATATGAACAAGCAGCACCAGAGGCACGAAAAGATTAGCAATGCCCGAGTTTATTTCTGATGAGAGTCGCGATGCCACCATCGCTCCCCTAGGCAGCCACAGCTCGCTTCCTTCGCAGCCTTCCGGCTCACTGGCCAACTCCGGAGGTTCTGCAGCGCCATCGAATTCTTCAGCACGGCACAGAAACCTACTGCGCGACACATGGCTAGGTCAAATCCGAGAGCAGTTCGACGACCTTTCCACGGGTCTTCAAGACCGGGTCCTCAATCTTATCAAGAAACACCATCCAGGGACGCCCACTGGTGAGAATCGCTGGTACTATGGGTCATACAATCTTAGCATCGCATTCAACTTCTACGATGAGGCAGCCGGTCCAAGTGTGAGTTCAGCTCCTCAAATGCAAGCCATCGTTGTGATATGCCATCCATCATCTCAACGCCGGGGACATCAAGGCAAGACCCGTGTCAATGCACTGAAAACCCTATACTGAGAATTGTAGATTGCGATGTTCCGGGTGCCCATCCCTGGCCTGGTCGCGTTCCCAGAGGAAAAGACCCGCGCAGAGGTAGCCACGATGCTCCATGTTGCAGAACACACCACCATCCGTGTGCCTCGTGTATACCACTGGGGAACAGCCGCCGACAACCCAACAGGCCTTGATCTTCCCTTTATGATCGTTGAGTTTATTCCCCATTCCTATGATATGGGCACTCTACTGGCTGAGCCAGAGCTTGTCCAACGGCCGGAACTGGAGGGAGACGTCAACCTGATCAAGGAGCATTTGTTCACTCAATTAGCAAAGGTGCACGTCCAGCTGTCCCAGCTTTATGCACCAAGAATCTCTTCCCTCGATGTCGTGAACGGCCGCGGCGTCCCAAGTGGAGCACCCAAGTCGTTTCTCCTAAACAACCAGATCACTTCGTACCATGTTCCTGAGCCTGTTTATGCCCCGGATATCACTAGTGCCAAGACGCTCTCGACATCTCGTCAATGGCACGTATCCATTGCGGAGACATATATCGCCGGGCTTCTCTTCGACACAGATCTCGAGAAGAGCGAAGAAGACATACGCGACAGCTTCGTGGCGCGATATCTTTTTCGTCAACTAGCCAAAGACCGCAAACTTCCCCAGCGTCCAGATGATGGCGCCACGGCGGCAGAAGAGAAGAAGGAGTCATTTCGGCTCTGGTGCGATGATTTCAGGCCGCATAACGTCCTTTGCAATGAGCAGGGCGACGTCCAGGGCGTGATTGATTGGGAGTTCGTGTACTTTGCACCCGAGTCCTACATTTACGACCCTCCGTTCTGGGTGATCATGGACAGGGACCCCGAAGCTGTGCTTGAAAATTTTGACATCAGATCAGCCCCTGGTGAGGACCCTGCGGGTGAAGAGGGTAAAATAAAAGACACCGAGGCCCAGGTCCAAGACGAACAGGTTCAAGGTAAAAAGGACAGATCAAACAGCAATCGCATGGACTTTGAGCTGGCGAAGGACATCGAAAACAACCGACTGGTGTTCATGCGCGCCTTGCAGCAGCAGGAGCGGGAATTCTATAAGGAGCGGAGAAACTCGTGTCTGAATGGCAACCCGCAGTCCCATCAGCACAGCAACGGCGTTGCAGCAGAGGTTTCACGTCTCAGCATCCGGGACGAAGATTCCATACCCACTCCCTTGTATGATCGCATGAAAAAGCGCTGGGAGGAACAGAGAAATGAATTCGTATGGAATTTCACATACAGGTGGGACAGGGAAGAGTTTGATGGGTGGTATTGGGATGAACTCGACCGGGAACTTGGCGGCAAGTGGGGGGACTACCGTGGTAGACTAGACATGCTGCCGCAGCAAGTGAAGGATCTCATGGAATGGTTCGTACACAAGAGGATGAAAGAGAGGGACCAGTGGGACCCCAAGGAGCTGATGGAGGCGGTTCTTGGGCAGATGGATGGAACGGGGCCATTTGTCACTCCTGTCGAGCGGACGTCCAGTTTATAGTCAGAGCCGAACCTGTGCTTCCTGATGCCTAGATAGTGCTGAAAGGACCGTTCCTTTCCCATTCTGACGCAAAGACACCTCAGAAAAATGACAAGAGACTTCGTTCACGGAATATGTATCAGTTTAGAGATGGTAGCCACTCCATTACTCCAACATTCACCACTCTTTGGCCTTGACAGCGCGTTTGCGATCCGGGCTTCATTGCACATACCTTGCAGCAATGCCGTGCAACATTGACAGAGCTTTGGCCCTCTTGGCTCGCAAAGAATTGGGAGAGTGGTGGCATGAGTGTCCTCAAGGGGGTGCTCCC
The DNA here is from genome assembly GCA_000800745.1 of Diaporthe longicolla. Taxonomy (NCBI): domain Eukaryota; kingdom Fungi; phylum Ascomycota; class Sordariomycetes; order Diaporthales; family Diaporthaceae; genus Diaporthe; species Diaporthe longicolla. The sequence continues at coordinate 47,824 of JUJX01000203.1, read as the reverse complement.
CCCGGGGATCCTTCGCCTCCTCATCGTCATCCAAGGTCTTGTACGGGCTGGCCTTCTTGTTCGTTATTAAATATTCAAATGGACGCCCCGTGAAGACGGATTCTTCGCGACGGTTTGTTGTCGGTACACTCGAGTTGGAAGGACCTGTGGTGGTGCGGCTCGGACTCCGGCTCATGGTGCATGCTACATCCCACGCGCTGGGCAAAGTCTCTCAGTTCCTCAGTTTCGGTGAAGACGTTCAATGGGACCCTATTCTGGTCGTCGTCGTCATCTCCCATGGTATCCTCTGGAAACAGCTCTCCTAGAACTTGAACAACAGGCCACCCGAACCGCTCTGCCCTGTTAGGAACACGTCGCATAAGGATGCGTGGTTCTCCTTCAAGCCCACAGTTCGGGCACTCAGTATGTTGTTCGTGGAACTGAGCCCTCCCCCTTTGGTAATTTCCTCGCTTACATATGTGGTCACGATAAAAGTTTATAACAAGCGAGTTGTCTTCCCGGAAGTCAAACGCGCCGTGATGCTGATCATGTCACCGCCGACTCCATACTTAAATCCATGGGAGACTTCTGGCATTGTTCAATGTTCGAAACTCGTCAAAAGCGTCAAGGGAGAAATGGCTGCTTTCTGAAAGACTGTAAAGAAGAACTTCGCGTCAGCTTTCGGATACTTCCCTTACCGGGCCAGAGATCTAATCGACTTCCGAAGACTGAACTAGAGCAGACCTCTGTGACGCTGCAGAGCTCGAAGAGCATTGTGCAATCTAGGGGCCTCAAGCTCCTATATCAGACCTCGGTATCCTCATTTTTCCGTCCGCTGATGAGCATTGCGGTAAAGTTGGTGGGCTGACTGGTCGTGGCGCTGATGAGGCGGCCGAGCTCAAAAATGCGGCCGTGACACGCCCATCCACCGCCAGCGGCTTCTCACGATGCACCAAGTCGGGTCGCTGCGCAGTGTCAGGGACTACGGCATGGGCAAATTCCCGTTCTAGCCCATCAGAATAATCACATGTTGGGACCAGTTTGGATCCAGTTGGAGATTGACTGCTCGTCTTCTCTTATGTGTTGACCCAAGGCAGTCAGTCGAGTGGGCACCGAGCAAGCTAGACAAAGACCTTGGGCCTGCACATCAACTCAATGTCCACGATGATGCCTGTTCTAATAAGCATTCAAAGAAGCAGAGAGATAGGATTGACCCGTCCGCCCGTCGATTCGGCCGAGGTCCTCGTATTGATCCGTGATGAGCCAGCCCAATTACCCGCTCGCGATTTCATGCGCTGATAAAATAAACATCAAAGGGAAGTGCCCAGCGCATCGGGTGACGTCGGGGCCTTGTCCACCTCTGGCGGGCGAGACTCGACCGCTGGCGCGGCCGGGGCGGCTTGGGGCAGCTCGGGGCCGCTGGCACACGATTGGTGCGGGTAAATGGCAGGGTAAATTTGGGCCGTTCGGCTGAAGCAGTTTTGGATGTCTAGGCGTGCCCTTGACCGCCGCGGCCTGGCCGTTGACAGGCAGCTGCAACGGTGGGGACTCTCCCGGGAGCTGCCCCGCGCTGCGCAGTACCCGTACTATGGCAGCTCCAACAGCCCGTCTCGTCGGTTGGGGTCTGGAGATGAGGGGTCACGATCCTCGAAAGGTTTACACATTACAACCGCGCGAGTCTCGAGGTCTTGCCTCGCGCTTTTTATCTAATTTCCCCGAGTTCTTATCTGCCGTAGTGCTAGCATTGATATACTACTGACTGTGTGCCCATTTTGTCTCCCCGGTGGACTGTTGAATGCTTCCTTTCTGTCGTCTTCATCATCTGAGCTTCGTCACAATTGCATCACGCTCCAGCTTTCTGTTCTCTTCACATTCTTGACGTGTCTTGACCTCTTTTCCCTTCGCCAACTTACTCATTGATACCCATACTTCCCGAGACACATATACAGTTCAAAATGGAGGGCAAATCTGTAAGTACACCCCCCGAATGCGCCCATATTTCCCTACAGGACAACAGCTCAGCTCACCCCGCGCCTCAGAACAAGTCATTCGTCCTCAACAAGGTCAAGGACGTATCCTTCGAAGACCGCCCCATCCCCAAGCTCACCTCTCCGAACGACGTCCTCGTCGCCATCGCATACACCGGAATCTGCGGCTCAGACGTCCACTACTGGCAACATGGTGGCATTGGCAAGTTCGCCCTGACCGAGCCCATGGTCCTGGGCCACGAGTCCGCCGGCGTCATCGCCCAGGTCGGCGACGCCGTCACCGCCCTCAAGGTCGGCGACCGCGTCGCCGTCGAGCCCGGCTACCCCTGCCGCCGCTGCCCCAGCTGCCTGGCCGGCAGGTACAACCTCTGCCCCAAGATGCAGTTCGCCGCCACCCCGCCCGTCCACGGCACCCTGACCGGCTTCTGGGCCGCCCCCGAGGACTTCTGCTACAAGCTGCCCGACAACATGTCCCTGCAGGAGGGCGCCCTCATCGAGCCCCTCGCCGTCGGCGTCCACATCGCCCGCATGGCCCAGCTCTACCCGGGCCAGTCCGTCGTCGTCATGGGCGCCGGCCCCGTCGGCCTGCTCTGCGCCGCCGTCGCCAAGGCCTTTGGCGCCTCCACCGTCGTCAGTGTCGACATCGTCCCCGCCAAGCTCGAGTTCGCCAAGAACTTCGCCGCCACCCACACCTACCTGTCGCAGCGCATCTCGGCCGAGGAGAACGCCGACAACATCAAGCGCGAGTGCGGGCTGCCCGACGGCGCCGACGTCGTCATCGACGCCACGGGTGCCGAGCCCAGCATCCAGGCCTCCGTCCACGTCCTCAAGAACGGCGGCCACTACGTCCAGGGCGGCATGGGCAAGTCCGACATCACGTTCCCCATCATGGCCTTTGCCGTCAAGGAGGCCACCGCCCACGGCTGCTTCCGCTACGGCAGCGGCGACTACAAGCTCGCCGTCGAGCTGGTAGCGAGCGGAAAGATCGACGCCAAGAAGCTCATCTCACAGACTGTGCCTTTTGAGAACGCGTTGGAGGCCTTTGAGAAGGCCAAGGAGGGCCAGGCCATCAAGATGCTGATTGCCGGGCCTAATCAGAAGATCTAGGGCTGGGAGGTCTCGGGTTAGGGGTGTTAGTTGGCTGCGGTGTTCCGGAAAAGTTTTGGTTTAAGTCAGTGAGCAAGTATTAGGCATCTTGTCGGTGGTCTATGGTTAGCGGAGGGTGAAATAGCATGCATACCATCTAGATATTATGTTCAATCTTTGTACTAGTCCGGTCTGCTTCTTGAAATTGGTTGATGGCTTCGTTTCGAATTCCCATGCACCTGAAGTGTATGCCGTCCGTCCCCGGCGGCGTTGCCCTTCTTGAAACGGCTCCTATGAAGAGATGCCGGTGACGCACATTGGGCCAACGCCTGGCGACTGCAATAGTGGCAAATCCTCAGTGCATCCTGAGCTGATAGCCACCTAGCCACGGAAGCCCACAGCAATGACTGCCCAAAGACCCGAATGTGCACCTCATTGCAACTGGCCGATTCAAGTTCATCGGGTATGTCGCGACTACATGTTGATATGCAGGAGGTGGGTTGCAGGAGATCAACCCACTCAACGCCGGAAAGTCTGGTGTACCTAGATAGAAAATTCAGTGTTATCTCCCATCAGATCATAGATATCAAATCATCCCAGTCAATGTCAATGTCAAATTATATTGGTGGAAGAAACTCATATTCCTGAAAAGATCGAATTTTGGTTTCAGAGTAGGGCACTCCCATAGCTCCAATGTGGCGGCACGGGGCTTCTGCTTGTTTTCCAATCCTCGGGATTGGAAATTGTGGCGTTCTGGCCGGTGGCGCCTATTGCGAAGTAGTCAATAGGTCCGCCTCACCCTACGTGACTACAAAGGCTCTACAGGCTCACCATCCTCCATATTAATGAACCACAGCATATGAAAGCACAAAAACAATATTCACACATCCTTAGAGAGATTATATACCTAATTAGACGCTAATACAATGTGATATAAACTAAATATCCTAAGGAATCTACTTATAATACCTATAATATACATAACAAATTTTTCTCATTAAGAGGTACTACACTCATTAATTACACTACCTATCTATTTAATATGAACATTTTACCATGGAAAAAAATTAACAGAGACATAGGAACACCATATTTGTGGTCAAAGAGGCAAAATGTCCAACACAGGGATCGAACCTGTGATCTTCCGCGTATTATCGTCTGTAACTCGATGTAAAGCGGACGCCTTGACCACTGGGCCAGTCGGACTGAGAGTTCGATTTTTTTTGCATTTAATGAGCTAGTTTTCGTCTCGAATAAAAAATTTTTCAATCTTTTATAAATTTTTAAATCTTTCTTTTTTAATTAAAATAACTTATTTTTCCTTCTAAAAGTATTATATATATATATATATATATAATATTTTTAATAATATTATTATTTTTAATATAATATATATATTATTATATATTATTATATACTATTATATATTATTATATATTATAAATAAATAAATCTATTATATATATTAAATTATTTTTTTAAAAAAAGAATATTTAAATTATTTTACTCTTTCTTTTAATCCTAAAACTATTTTAAATATTTTATAAAAATAGTAAAACTATATCTATTTAGTATAATATTTAAAGATTTAAATATAATATTAGTTTCTACAGCTTATAGTCTCTTCTTATTAAAACTACAATACGTATTTACGTTCCGCACCTAGTCCTTCACATTTCAGGTGTGCATTGTTAGCAGCGTCATGAAATCAAACGAATCTCAGATCCCTATGTCAGGAATGGATACAGGATTAGCAGAATGCATTGAATTCCCCTAGCTATCTAGGTATGAATCCCTGACTGTCTCACTTCCATGTATATGCCGCCGCAGGATGGTCCGCTCTGACACGCGGCCCTTGTCCATCAGCCAAGAATGTCTCACGCATACTTCCTCCTGGAACAGGGTAGTCCCCCTGGAGCACGCCCCGCGCTCTGAGCTCTGGCCAGAGGTACTTGATCATGTCCTCGAAGGTTCCCGGGGTTGTCGCATAGCTCAAGTTAAACCCATCGATGCCAGCCTCGGTGATCCAGCGCTGCAGGATATCCGCCACCGTCTTGGGACTCCCGACCGCCTTCGCGTGTGCCCCAGAAATTGCGAGCTGCTCGAGGACCCTGCGCTTGGTCCACTTCAAGCCTTCCGTGCCGGGGACTGTGTCCGTCCATGCTTTGATCATCGACTGGATCGCGCCGGGCCCGGTGAACGCGAAGTCCTCGTCGTCGGTGAAGTTTGCCAGGTCTGTTCCTGACCAGCCCCCAAATAGCGCCGCGGTGCCTTCCAGGTCTGCGTACTGGAGCAGGTCTTGGAACTTGGCCTGGGCCTTCTCGTCTGTTTCGTCCACCACGATGAAGATGCCCGTGAGGAAACGCACGCTATCGGGCTTGCGCCCTTGTTGGACGAGTATCGCCCTATGGAACTGATCAGCTGCTGCTCATGTGCACACACACTGAGTATCCATCATGCTTACCTGGTATCGTCAACAATCTTGCGTGTCTTCTCTGGAATCAAACCCGGCAGGAACATTGCCTCGCTATGAGTCGCAGCGAATTTCTGTCCGGACCTGTGTCTTGCTCAGCAATGACCTTCTAGAAAATACCAGTCAGGCCACTTACGCTGATGCTCCAGCTTGCAGCAGGAAGGGCGTGCGTTGTGGAGATGGGTCTAGCAGACTGGGACCAGCACATTGGTAATACTTTCTGCCATAATCTCAGTATTCGTTCCTGAATCATATATATGAAGTTTCACGCACCCCTTGTGGTCGATGCGCTTGACTGCATCTGGCTTGACATAAATGCCGGTCTTCTTGTCCTTCACCACGGCTCCCTCCTGCCAGGAACCCTCAAGGAGCTTGTAGACGACCTGCATGAACTCATCCGCTCTCGCGTATCGCTCATCATGCGGTATTTGCTCTTCCAGCCCGTAACTCTTTGCAGCGCTGTCCAGGTAAGAAGTCACAATGTTCCATCCCACGCGTCCCTGGCTAATGTGATCCAGCGTCGCGAACTTTCTTCCCAGGGCGTAAGGATTCTCATATGTCGTCGAGGCTGTCACACCGAACGAGAGCGACTTGGTCGCGTGTGCCATGGCCGAGATAAGAAGGCTGCGAGGAGTTTAGCATGCACTTCCACGCGAGGCAACCCATGGTCTGTGCATACCTAGGATCACCAATTGGGATCTGCGCAGCACTCTGCAGCGCCGGCGCATTGTTTGATGGTCCCTTGTACACATCATATATTCCCAGGACGTCTGCGAAGAATACGCCGTGGAACTTGGCCTCCTCCAGCAGCTTCGCCAGCTTCACCCAGTGCTCTATAGTGAGCTCACCCTGATCGGGATGCCGCCATAAACCTTTGAGTCTGTCAGTGGGTATCATGCAGGTGTCATAGTTCGAGGCTTGGCTTACCAGGTGCCAGGTGACCCGGTGCACTCATGACGAATGCATTCATGATCCATGGTCGCGAAGAGTTGTTGGCGTTGGACTCCGTCATCTTGGTTCTGCACCTTCCGGTTCTTCTCGAGGAAATTCAAAGGATATTGCAACGGTGCAATGAAGATATTTCGGGGGTCTTTCAACACCTTAGCATCGAGAGCGGAGTAGTCCCCGCGGTTTATTCATGTACTGGGAGTGGTTTCACGTGACGCGAAATGGCCAGCGACATCTGGACTGGGCGACGACGGGGCCGCAATCGCACATTGATATTGTCGGAATATGGCGGGAATTACCGAATGAAATGCGAGGAATTGCATCAAAACCTTGCGGTTGGCCCAGCATTCCTTGTGTTATGTCCAGTCGAGGGCTGGTAACGGGTTAGAAGTGGATAGATGGCGAGAGATTGCGTGCTCGAGGGCCCGGCGAGTACCGGAGTTTGATGCCGCTATTCATCGGTTTACACAACGTACTTTGCTCGCAGACAATGTGTATCAGGGCGGATTCCAGGCTTCATTTTGTTGGATATTTGATGCATGTGCTCAGTTTAACATGAAGAGAGGCTCATGCACAATTCAAGCAATACAAGCTTAGCTGGCAGACGGCATCATTCTTGGCCAACAGTTTACTTCGCCGCCCGAGCGAATACTTGCTTGCCTGTTTAGCTTGAAACAGAATCACGTAATTTAAGCGGATGCACTCGTTCCTTTCCTCACCGCTGTGGGTGCCTGACATAGACCAGAATCATCGTAGAATCGAAGTGTTCTTCTCCATGAAGCAGGGCTCGAAGTTCTGCATCGGACAGGGACTGATTCTGGCGCGTTCTACTCCGCCATTGCTCCAAACGATCAGATATCGAGAGACGTCCAATATATTGAAATGATGGTATAGCCAATAGCCTTAGTTGTACCAGAAGTCTTGCCACTGCTTCGACCTGTGGTGAAATGAGCAATTTGCCTTGGTGAATACAGCCATCATTACCTCCCATGTTCGCATATCCCCCAATCTTTTGTTAAATCTCTTACTATATCACCGCGCTTAGTCTCTGGTGCATTTATGCGCGTTTGATAAAGGGATACGGCACTCTGGAACCCAGTTACACACGTGGAGAATACGCAAAAGAAGGTTATTCCGATGCATGCAGGATAATGTAAGGCAGGCATTCCCCTTGCATGTCCCACTCAAATATAACCATGAAGATCTTCGTCTACCCTCATCCATGCAATGTTTTTGGCATTGTGAAGAACTGATTTGTTCCAGAGCCCTGGGCTGATCCACAAGAGATGGTTCAAGTGATCCACAGCAACTTTCACGAGCTTTGAGCGTCCCATGATGCCATCGCCGCCAAAAAGCTTGATAACTCTCTCATCTCCTCGTTTCGTATAAACAAGTTCCCGTTCCAAAAAATACCCCAAGGAATTTACGCTCCCTTTTCCCTGAGTTCTTGGTTCTTGAAGCTCCGCAGGAACTTCACTAGCCGTTGGTGATAATGGCTTCCGAAGAAATAGGACTATATCAAGGCGGCGCGGCCGAGAGGCTTCGCCGTTTCTACCGCGGCATTACGTTCCAAGCCATCATACTCGGGCTGGTGAGCTTCACTCAGCCCGGTATCTGGGTCGCATTGAACAGTGAGTGCCATCTGTCGGAGTGTCATACCTGGGCAATCACTGACAAGAGGCAGACCTTGGAGCCGGTGGCCAGGCAGAACCATATGTGGTAAATGCCGGTGAGTAGCGCCAAATTCCAACCTGTGAAGCTCTGCTGACTCTGATTCAGCCAATGTGGTGACTTTCGCTATCATGGTCGTCTTCTCGCCATTTTGTGCAGTCTTTGGCAATCGCTACAGTCTCAAATGGGTGCTCGTGTTCGGGACGATCGGCTACGTGCCATATTGCGCTGCCTTGTACACAAATACTGTCTACGGAACACAGTGGTTTCTCATCTTTGGAGCAGCTACGTGTGGTTTCTCGGCTGCGGCCCTTTGGACGGCTGAGGGAGCCATCGCCGTTGGCTATCCAGAAGCCTCCCGCCGAGGGTGGTGCGTGGCCATCTGGCTCGCCCTGAACAAGATCGGCTCGCTCATCGCTAGCTGCATCCAGCTTGCCCTGAATACGAGCAATGATGAGGCGGGGAGTATCAGTCCCACGACGTACCTTGTTCTTGTTGGACTGACCTGTGCGGGTCTGCCCTTGTCGCTGCTCTTGTCCTCTCCAGAGAAACTCATCCGCAGGGATGGAACCAAGCCCACGGCTCGCTCTAGCAAAACCACATTCAAGCAAGGATTCAAGGATTTCTGGGCAGTCTGCAAGACCAAGCACATCTACATGCTGGTACCAATATTCATCACGGCACAATGGGGACAAACTTACAATGGCAACTACCTCGCGGCATACTTCTCAGTCCGAGGGCGAACACTTGCAGGTTTCATCGTAACCATTGTCGGCATTATTGTCAACTTCGTTGTCGGTTGGTTCCTTGATTCGAAATATCTTCGCCGCTCTACACGCTCGAGGGCCATGTGGATTATAATCGCGGTTATCTACGTCGCCGGATGGATCTACCAATTCATCAACCAAGCCGACTACCAGAAAGAAGACACCGTGTTTGACTGGTCATCTCCAGGATATGCCAGGGGACTTTGCGCATACTTACTCTATAGGTGAGTCTCATCTTGAAGATTCTATCATTAGCAGCCCACTAATAGCATGGGTAGAGTCGGTTACGAAGCAGTCGGGACATGGATGTATTGGCTTCTTGGCACCTACGACACACACTTCGACACGCTGGCCTTGACATCCTCTCTCTTGCGCAGCGGGGAATCGCTCGGGTCAACCTTCAGCTACGCTGTGGGTGCCTCGAAGTCGGCGTCTCTCATGACAAATCTTATCGTTGCTGCTGTTGTATGGTTTATGTCCGCGCCGATGGCCACCTGGAGTGCATGGAAGGTCACAGACTCTCAGGACGAGGAGACACTATCTGTGGAGGGTTCTGCGGCGACTTCGGTCAATGAGGAACATTTCGATGGCAAAGCTTTTGACTCATCCCCAAACGCAACGCCTCATGTGTAATGGGTGTGAAGGTTGCCTACGAGGGTCATTTTGGATGGAGTTGACTCGCTGCAAAATGTGTTGTGGAATGCCAAGGTATTTCATGAAAACCGTTTCTAGGTAAAGAAGACTCTCTATGTAAAGCAGTTCTACTTATAGAGAAGCCTTTTCTTTATCCATTATTGTTACTGTCCCCATCCTCAATGGCATTTTGCTCCTCCCCAGATGAGCGTAGCAGCGAGAAGTTCATCAATCTTATCCTCGCCGCCATACGAACCAGCCACTCATGGTGACGCAGGAGATGATAATGGGCGTGACATGGCTTGGGCCCACCATGACCAAATACAGCCGGTGCTACCTGGAAGCCATCCTTGACGAACATAGTTTTTAATCTTTGCTCAAATCGGTCTCGAACATGCTTGTGAATCCGTGGACGGTGTGTGAGTCTCAGCCTTTTCAAGTGACACTATGTTCCGTTGGTAAGACCATGACTGTCTCTGGAACACCCATTGACGAAGTCTAGGCTGTTGAATTTTTTTGATCATATACTTATACGGTCAATCAAGGAGCACTTGATGAGATTTGCCTAGGTCACGCTAAGGTGACGGTAAATCCCAAATCAAATGCCACTCTGAGGCTCAGGGTGTGATCACAGAGGAAAGTCAGTATAGCTAGAAGTCAGTATAGGTGACTTCCGTGCTAAGCCACCTGTACGTATAATTATACCTATTCGGGAAGAGAAGAAGAAGTTACTCGCTAAGGTTAGAAGCTATCACTACCTTCCTATTCTAGTATAGCTAGCTAGTCTATAAGAAGTTATAGATATAGTTAATACTATTAAGTTATTATTTTATATTATAGATTAGTTACTTAAGATATTACTAATAAGCTACTATAATAGACTTTAAATCCCCTATTAGCTATACTAGTAATAGAGTTAAAGATAGTATTACCTTACTTAGAATACCTATTCTTCTAATAAATAATAAATTAGTACTTAAGAAGCCCTCTAATAATAACCTCTTTAACCCTACTTTTAACTTAACTACTATATTTACTAGTTAAGCTTATTAATAGCTAGAATTAGAGTAAATCTTACTATTAATCTAAGGTACTATTTAAAAATAGAAGGTGAATTTATTAGTAATAGTACTTATAGCTAAGTAACTAAGTACTTTAAATAGAGGGTTAAGCTCTCTCCTAATAACCTATTAAGCTCTAATATAGAAATTTTTATTAAAGATAATAAAGGAGTAAATAAAGTACTTTATAGAGTTATTAAGAGAGTATAAGTTAGAGGGACTATTTAATTTAATAAATATATAGTAATAAAAACTTATATAAGATAAGCTAGTTAGTAAGTTATTAAGAGAGTAGCTATATTAGCTATAATTAATAATATTACTTAAAGAGAAGTATAATAAAGAGAAGAAATAGTATAAATAATTCCTTATTTTTCTAAACCTCTCTAATACTATATATAATAAGGAAAGTAAGTTAGTTTAAAGCTTAGATAAAAACTTTACTTCTATAAAAAACTATTAGCTTAATTTAGCTTAGTTTAAGAATACTCTATTAAGGAATAGAGAGATATATAAGAATATTTTTTAGTAAAAGTAAGTACTTAGTAAAGAGATTAATACTATAATATTAAAAAAAGTTCCTATAGATAATAATATTAGTATATATAATAAAAAAGAGTTTAAAGGTATATAAATATATAGATAAAGTTATAACTTATAAAAGGATTCTAATAACCTAGATTAAGTTTTTTAAGTTAATAGTATATTATTATTTCTTATTAGCTTTAAAACTTCTTTTTTTTTAGTAAATTAATAAGCTAAAATAACTAATAATAAAGCTTTATATAGTAATATAGTAGCTTTTATTATAAAGATAGTAAAGTAGAGCTTAAAAATAGTAAAGTTAACTAATATCTAGTTATTATTAGAGAACCTTATAGTTAGAGTAGCTATAGTTAATATTATTAAGTAATATATAGGAAAGGATAGTTAGCTAAGTATATATAGTAATAAAATTATAATAGTATACTTAGATTAGTTCTAGTAAAAAAGACTAACTACTATTATATAGAATAATCTACTAAATACTATAAAAGATATTAGAATAGCTTACTAGGTAAAAAAGTATAATAGTTTAGTTAAAGGAAAAAGTAGTATTAATTAAAGTAAAAGAGTTTATACCTAGTAATATAATAGTAGTTAAAGGTTACCTACTAGGTTAAAGATTATATTTAATATCTATATATATCTTACCTAAAATATATTATATTAAGATTTTAAAATATATATTTTATAGCTTATAATCTATTCTATTTAATATATAATTATTTTATTCTTATCTTTCTTCTATATTAAGAAATATAAGAGTATTATCTAATATATAAGAAATTTTAATATTTTTTACTATAACTAGTAGAGCTTTATAAATTACTAGATATATTTAAACCTTAAATATTAAAACTTTTATATCTTTCTAATAAATAATTAAAATTTAATTCTAACTTAATTTCTATATATAAAAAGACTTAATAAATAGTTTTAAAACTTTTCTAAGGTTAAAAGATTTAAGTTTAGCTAAAAAATATTAAGTATTAATACCTTTACTAATAAAATACTCTAAAGTTAAGCTTTAAGCCTTTAACTAACTATTTATCTATAAACTACTAATATTTTTTTTATAAGCTATATTACTATACTCTTCCTCTCTTTCTTAACTATAACTATTATAATACTTCTTATAATAATCTAACTATATATTTATAGCTATTACCTTCCTTAGAGCCTTTAAATCTATTTAGTATACTATTTACCTTACTTTATAATAATAAGTATATAGAATAGCCTATTAGAAGCTTTCTAGATTATCCTCTCTATTCTTATCCTTCTCTATCTACTCTAAATTAATTAAAAAGTTCTAAAGTACTATATAAATATAAATAAATACTTTCTACTCTTTAATATTATATTTAAATATAAAAACCTATATAATCTTCTATTTCTTCTTTAGTAAACTAAATACCTACTCTACTATAATATAAAGCTAAGTATAATAGAGGTTATATAATTCTTTTATATTAAATAGCTTTCTCTCCCCCTCTCTCTAGTTCTATAAGTAATATTATATTAATAGGAATAGTATTAGAATACCCTTCTATTACTTAAATCTAGTATCTATTAAATAAAATCTAGTAGAAAGGATTATAAAGCCCTACTTATAAATAATATTAAAGAAAGTCTAATTATTTATACTACCTTTAATACCTACTAATATAAAACTAAATAACTTATTACTTTTAATAACTATAAAAATATTCTATAATACCCTCCCCTTCTAATCCCTTTAATTTACTTATTTCTTTATAGATATATAGGCTATAATATATATACTATTAATAATACTAATATACTTACTAAAGTATATATTCTTCTCTTATAGCTTATACTATTTATTAAGTTACTTTACTAGCTTTAGGTATATAAAACCCTAGTATAGTTATTTAAAATACTTTAGATAGTTTCTTATAATCTTATTAATAATTAACTAGTATAGTAGAAATTAATAGATATAGTTTTATTAAAACTTATTATAAATATAAATTTAAAGAAATACTATTAACTAGTATATTACTATTAACTATCTTATATTTATAAAAGCTATATACTTTATTAATTAAATAAGAAGACTTTTAAAGATAGACTTAGATATTTAAAATATATTATAAAACTATACTTTACTACTATATAGATAGCTATTTACTAGCTTATTTATAACTTTTAGCTTATATATATTATTACCTTTACTAGTAATATTAGCTATTAAAGGCTATATCTAGTCTTTATAATAATTTTAAAATCTATAGTAGTATATAGCTATATAAATAATTAATATTAAATATAACTATTAGATAAGACTATTATTATTTACTATATTATTATTAGCTATATTATTAGCTATATTATTAGCTATATTATTAGCTATATTACTATAGAGTAAAAGTTAGTATATATATTATACTAGATTCTATTAACTAGTTTATATATTAACTAAAATACTAGTCTAATAGTAGAATATATATAGATCTTCTCTTAAAGTAGTTATACTTAGTAGAGAGATTATAGTAGGGTAAGGAGTACCTACTAAGACTTAGTATAGCTATATATAAGTAGATAATTCTACTTATAGGTAAGAACTACTACTAAAAGAGGAATAGGGGCCTTACTAAGCTAATATCTATACCGGAATACTACTCGTTCGATTACTATACTATACTGAATTCCTTCTGTGATCACAGCCTCATTGCTGGCTTGCGGAACTGACCTCGGAATTGATGTCCGCTCGAGTCATAGGAATCGCTGCGGAGGGCAAACTTGGGCAAAGCGCGCGTTTACGATGATTATTAATATGACTGACTCCGGTCCATGGCGCCTAGCCCCATCGTTTTAGACCCGCAATATCGTGACGCGAGGAGCACTACATCACCAAAGGTCCAATCATGAACAATATTGGCCAGGGGGGCAGGGGCAAAGACCCTTCTCAGTGTACAGGACGAAACCCTGAAGAACACGAGCCAGCCTTTTCTCCGATTGGAATGAAGTACAGTCTTTCAGATGACTGAGTAAGATCACTGACCCAAAACCACGTAGAAAGAACATAAAGCTAGCCCGATTCCATCTCCCGCGCGGCGGTAAGCTCAAAACAATAACCTGCCTTACCCTAGTGCATATTTCTCATTGATCGTGACCCACTTGCAAGTCGAAAGCGAAAGCCGAGTACAAGGTAGTGTCCGCAGCCGGGTAGTTCATTGCTGCGAACACCCGTTCATCTCTAGTTCTAGATGGCGAGAACGTCACATAGAGACTTGGTCCCATTCGCAGCCAGGAAGGGAAAATCTCAGGGGTATATGTTGCACAAATTGTGTCTTTATGTGCCGGAATATATATAAGTCAGAAGCGACGCTGTCATCATGAACCCAAGCCTCGTTAACATAGTACATCGCACCATCTTTTACACGGCGTGTTAGCCCCCTCAATCACCCATAGCCGTTCCTTAGAGGCTGTCACATCACAAAAGTCCAAAGATGCCCTTAATCGCCAGGACCACTCTGTTCGGTCTCTTAGCCGCGGCACATGCTGCGCCTTATGCTTTCAAACCTCCAAGAATAACTTCCAAATGCCCGGACTTCAACGGGACGTTCTCGATCGAAAATTACAGATTGTATCCTGAGAATCTGGACTGGGATCCCATACACTGCAAGCTATACCTCAGGTAAGAAACAGTCTTGGTAATCACAGAAGATCATCAACTGAAAACGCATGTAGTGCCAATTTCAACGCCTCGGTGCTTATATATGACCCATATAGCACAACCTACGATATCTTGACCTTCGATGGCATCACAGACACAGACCCATTTCATGTGTCCGGAATAGACTATGATGCCTCGACGAAGTCCATTATAATCCAGGCCAACAGCGGAAATCCTTTCGTAACCAATGGGGCCGACCTATCTGGCCCTAACAAAGTCATTCGATACGATACGATTTCCAACAAGGTCGCTTGTACGTGGACAACGGTTTCTTCCTGTTAATTTTTCTTTTGCTTTTCAGTTGTGGGGCACTGCTATGCAAAGTTGGTTTTGCTGTAATCCGTTGCGTGTCTAAAGTCAGCGTGTATTTAGGGATAAATCTTCTCAACAAATTTAAAGCATACTAACCGAATAATTCATTAGATACCGCCGACCTTGCCAATTTTGTGGCTCAGACTCGAGTTGGCAACTTGACCGGTGGCGGCTTCCAAGACTCGGCCGAGGACTCCGAAGGCAACGCCTATGTCACCACCACCTTCAACGTCGGGGCCATCGCCAAGATCTCGAGC
Organism: Diaporthe longicolla; assembly: GCA_000800745.1. Taxonomy (NCBI): domain Eukaryota; kingdom Fungi; phylum Ascomycota; class Sordariomycetes; order Diaporthales; family Diaporthaceae; genus Diaporthe; species Diaporthe longicolla. Next base: position 32,403 of record JUJX01000203.1, on the reverse strand, counting down.
TCGGGCGAGGTGACGCCCTGGTACATTGGCGAAGCGACACCGATACCGTACATCTACGGCGGCATCATATTCGACGAGGCAACCAACAAGCTAATTGTGACGGCCGGATCCCGCGGGATCCTCCAGTCCTTCGACGTCGCCTCCGACCTCCCCACACCGACTGACATCGTCATGACTGGCCGCCCCGCTGACGGGTCCTACCCTGGCCTCGGCTGCGACGGCCTCACCAGCCCGGCACGATACGACCGCAAGGTGCTCCTCTGCTCCGACAACGCCCAAGCCGCCACCACGCTATGGGCCACCAAGGACGACTTTGTATCTGTGCGATATATCGGCCAAATCGCGAACAACGGCACTGAGGAGGTCGCAGAGTTTGGAACGGTGGTAGCTACAGTGGAGATGGGGAACTCACTCTACGTCAATAGCATGTTCTTCAATGATACTGGGGTTTTTGATGTAGTCGGAGACCGGGCGAGCTTCCCTCTTGTTGACTCTACGGCAGACTTTGATGCTCTGGTGAGCGCGGCTGGGTTCGACATTGTCACTTGCTAGTCATAACAAACATCACTGTCATAGTAAGAGGCCTCCATTTGCAAGAGAGAAAAATAGACAAAGACTTCATTGTCGGGCATCTGTCGCCTATATACCTACCTCGGATCGGTGATCTCATAAGATGTCATTCCAGAAATATTGCTGCCGACATTAATATGTTCCTAAATATCGCTCTCTGTACAAGTTCTCCCAATGAGAGTGTAAACTTGTAGGTCATCGTATTTGATGAATGTTCTCCTATATGGTATTCGACCTGTCGTTGTGGGCGCTTAAGAATTCCACTGGAATTCCGGCATTGAACACTCAGGTTATTTAATACATATGGTCTGAATATTGTGGATGTGTAGCAGACACTCGAGCAAAGCTCGTGTTGATTACCAACTGAAACGGAGACTTGGAGCAAGGCCTCGAACGTCGGCTCATAACGTCCTTCCATCCAATTGCACCGGTAATTATCCCGTGACACATGCTATTAACCGCCCACACTGCATTGTCAATGGCTCGACCTATCACGGTTCAGCTCAGAAAGGGGCGTCATCGGGTTTGCAGGTGGACTTCGAGAAGGAAGAGAGGACGATGAAACGGAAATATGAGAATGGATGAGCTGATGCGCTCCCGAGATCATATTAGCAGATCGATACGAAAGCGAGGCTCTTGACCAGGATACGCGTATTTCTGGCTTGTCCCCAAGGAGGCTCGCTTTTCGAGACCAGACCCAGTCAATGCCAGTGATGATTGGTTGGATGACGTTCAATCTGACATTGGTAAGGCAATAGTCATGGACTTTGGCCGACAGGCACCAATACGATCCATCTCGTCTCCATATGCAAGGACTAGGTGTATTGTTTCTCAGGAGACCTCGAGTTGAATTCGTGTTCGGCGTTGAGGTTCGGATGGATACCACACCCCGGCAGAAAAGGGGCAGAATAACTACATATGCCGAAAGAGGTATTGAAAGAGCGCGAGGCTGACGTCCTACCCCGGGATTCGTCGGATAATTTTGTCATGATGCAGCCATCAACTGGCGGCTGCAGGTGATTTCTCCGTGGCCAGGCCATCACCGTTTGTTTCGCCCGGCCCGTTGGTGGAGATGCAGCGACTAAAAATTGAAGGAGACCTCAGGGGAGGTCTGTTTCAATCAGAGTGAGGCCCCACAAACGTTTCGGGCGGATTGCTCGCCAAGGAGGCGACGGAAATGAATGAAACACCACATCGGGAATAGGACCGGCTGATCGACCCCCACAATGAGGCTCCGAAGCTAATGAGCTTGTTTAATACAAGTCCCGGTGGAGGCAATTCGTGGCCCCATGGACCGGGCTTTAGTCAAGTCTCATCATGGGGCATCGCTTACGATTCGAGCACCAGGTCATATATGGTGAAGACTGACGTAGTGGGGTCTATCAATTCGAGATATAAGTAGAATGTGCAAGTCGACTTGGTCTTTCACAATATTGTTCTTGTGTCAGCAAGCCTCTCATCCAAATACACAAGTCTTTCGTTTCAATTTATTGTCTCTCATTCACTGCCGGCAGTACCAGCAATACCAAACTTTACAACACACATCAAGATGTCTTCCACCCTCCGAACCGTCTCTGCCATCGCGGCTGCCGCTGTGTCGGTCAACGCTGCTATGGGCCCTGCCCTGTCCACCGGCCCCGTCGCCGACTCTACCTTCATCCGGGAGTCTACTGCCACACTCGTCCTGCCCGACGTTCCTTCCAACAACCAGGGAGATGCTTCCCTCTGGGTCGGCATGGGCACCTCCAACGGCGACCTGATCCAGTCCATCTCGGACAACTACCAGTCCGACACCTGGTCCATCTACGCCTACACCCTTGTCTCCCTCGGTGAGGGCAACGGCCAGACCGTGGTCCAGGATGACACCCCCACTCAGGCCAACCCCGGTGACGAGGTCACCATGCACTGTAAGCAATCCCACATCCAACAGAAAAGCGTGCAGAGACACATGCTAACGATGCTCTTCTCAATAGACAAGTTCGACGACGCCAGCGGCAACTACACCCAGACCGTCAGCGTCAACGGCGAGGTTGTCTCGACCCTCTCCACCAGCAGCGGCCGGGCTCAGGGCTGGGGCTCCTCGGTCGAGTGTGCCGAGGAGAACTGCGGTACCGTGCCCGCCCACAAGTGGACCGACGCCAAGATCATCCTGGACTCTGCTGATGCCAGCTACGACAAGACCCTGGGTCTGGGCGAGGGTGTCACCGGCTCCATGACCACCAGCGACGGTGGCAAGACCTGGGAGATCGGTACCTTCGAGATCCCCGAGTTCACCTTCGGCTCCTAAGCGGGTCCGGCGCGGCTGAGCACGGTGTAATATTATGGGCTGCTATATTGTATAGTGCCTGATGTTATGGCTACTTCACTGTAAAATATTGTTATCAGCGCTTGCATTATAAAACTAGCGTTTGAGTTGAAATACATAACATCACCTGGATATTCCGGGGTGTAAAGTCACATCACTACTCCTGATTTATTTGACACGCGGGAAGGTTCATCATTGATCCCAAGCCATTCAATCCTGGCCACAACCTGTTTCTTATGCACAATGGTAACTACTATATTTGGGACTTCTCGAACTTCCATTCGATGCTCAGCAAATTAACATAGTATTTTTACTAGTTGGAAAGATTTGTGAGTCCTTCAGTCGGTCGAGCTTCTCTACCTGTTAATTGCCGGACTCTCTCAATGAAGCATCGGCTTCTTCAAACACCGAGCAATGGGAGAACACAGTGCATCTTGATTAAAACTGACTCAGATAGCGCTACACGCAGAGGACTCAGCATCGGAACTACAAATATAAAAAATCGAGATGCGGAATTCAGTGCAGTCATGGATTAAAGTTTAGTGTTGCCGGGACAGGCCGCTCGTCAGTTGACGACATCCAGAGACCACATCTCGACAGCCAGCCAGGTCATCAAGCCAGTGGGAATTCGCCATGCCGGACCCGACTCAAATGGTTTGATCCTTCATTGGGGCTTATCTCTACGGGAGAACTCCCAGACAATACAATTGGTAATCATGTTGGTGAGATGCAGCTTGCAGTCGTGGAGACACGTGATACCGAGATGTCGACATCGCGTGCTAAATGACGAGCGCCTGAGGGTGTGTGGCTCAACGGCTTCTCCATCTCCGCAGGCGCGATAAATGATTAAGATGATGATCCGCCTTCTCACTAAACAACACGACACGGACACACAGGGTGCTGAATCGCTACGACTGTGAATCATGGGCGCCGAGAAATCGATCAAGTCAGTAGCGATCATCGGCGCTGGCGCCTCGGGTAGGTACCCAGCAACAAGCTTGCGCTTGTAAAGAGCTCTGGCCTGGTTCCTCGTGATGGCACATGGGCTAATCGCTAGAGATAGGGACTATAACGGCGGCTGCTCTCAAGGCAGAGAATTATTTTGACCGGATTCGAATTTTTGAGCGTCGAGAAACCGCGGGCGGAACATGGTGGGTTTCTTCAATGTTGCTAGAATCGCATGTCTCACGAGTGCGCTCTGATTAAAACGAAATAGGATATTCGATGCCTCACCAGGGCCAGAGTTGCCCATAAATCCAGGAAAGCTGCCTCCGCAGATCGATCCGCCCGTGCAGATTCCGGGCCAGCTTCCGACGGTCACCGCGCCAGTTGCGCAGGAGCGATACTCCAAGACGCCAGTCTATAATTCCTTGACGTAAGCAATGAGACAAGCTGAAGCTTCAAACATCCAGAGTCTCACGTGAAATACAGAACCAATGTGCCTGATATAGCGATGTGCTTCTCTGATGCACGATTCGCATATGGGCCGTTTCCACCGCACCACGTCCCTCGGCAGTATCTGGAGAATTATGTTGCAACACATGAACTAGACGAGAATTTGGTTTTAAGTACCACTGTCGAGGATGTTTCCAGAATTTCACCGTCAGCTTCAGAATACGGTCTCGACAGGTGGAAGTTGACGCTGCGGAAACACGATGCGCTGCGGCGAGTCGATGTGTGGTGGACAGAAGAGTTCGATGCACTTGTCATCGCCAACGGGCACTACTCGGTACCATATGTGAGTTGCTAGATCGAACGCCCGCGGTTGCGTTTCTGTGGGCTAGAGCTGACAGAATATAGATCCCGCACGTTGACGGACTGGAGGAGTATATCAAGAAGTATCCAGACCGCGTGGTCCACTCGAAATACTACCGCTCGCCAACAGTATACTCAGGCCAGAGGGTCCTGACGATCGGCAACTCAGCCTCAGGCTCAGACATCTTCAACGAGCTGACCAAGACCGCGCAACTACCAGTGTACAGCTCCAGGCGGCACAAGAGCCCCTTCGAAGGCGACAAGCCCCGGCCGGGCGTCGAGTGGAAACCCATCATAACGCGGTACCACGGCGACGGGACGATCGAGTTCGCAGACGGGACGACGCTGGGTGCGGACGACGTGGACAAGATCATCTACGCGACGGGGTACAGACCCTCGTTCCCGTTCTGGAACGAGCGGGCCAACGGGCGGCCCATCTACGACTACGAGGTGGGCAAGCTGGTCAACAACTACTGGCACACCTTCTTCCACGACCTGCCGACGCTCGCGGTGGTGGGCATTGAGAAGGGCCTCACGTTCCGCAGCTTCGAGTACCAGGCGGTGGCTCTGGCGCGGCTCTTTAGCGGGCGCAACGCCATCCCGCTGCCGCCTGCGCGCGAGCAACGTCGGTGGGAGGAGGAGAGGACGGCGTGGGTGAAAGCCACGGGGAAGAAGTTCCACGATATCGAGAGCGAGCCGGGCCGGCTGGGCGAGGACTCGTTCAAGTGGCTTGGCTACCTGTATAGGCTGGCTGGGCTGGGGACGCTGACGGGTGACGGGAGGGTGCCTCCTGTGCTCAGCAAAGAGCTGCTCCATGCCGTGAGGACGATACATAAGTATCCGCGGTATGACGACGACACGGCTGGTGTGGCTAACGGTCACAACGGCGGGTCGTCGAAGGATGGTAAGCATGCTGCTGCCAATGAGTGGTTGGTGGTTGACGGGCTATAGAAGGGGTTGATGTAGAGATGAGCATCTCAAAGAGACGTACGTATAGAAATATTGGCACGGATACTTGATTTAGAAGCGGGCGAGAATGGTGGCTGGGACGGGATGATGAGGGTCCTTTCTTTATGTGTTTCTCCTTGAGACGCTCGTTGCATTGACGGATGACCAGCGAGGAATAGACGGTTGCACAGATTGTGATATGAAACTGGATATGTTATACCACCACAAATTGAGGTACTCTGCCGGTGATGTTCTTTGGCTCAGAGGCGGCGATGCAGTGCTGGTACGGTGAAGGTCAGGGATCATATATGTATGTACCTTACAGGGTTGGGTGTCGTAGGTGTGGTCCACGCGGGGCCGGCCAAGCAACGCGGAGAGGTGATCAAGATCTTTCTACAGTGGGAGCTGCACATCAGCAAGCTCTGCCAGAACAATTAAATACAGCAGCCATGAGAGGGCTCAACAGAGCCCAGATCGCACTGCGACAGTGCACACACGACGGCGTTGTCCTGTGCTCGAGGTACGCTGCCCCTGTGCAGCCAATTGGCATATCCCAAGCTAACACCGCCCACCATCCACAGGACAACCGTCTCGGCCAGAGTCGCCGCCGTAGCCACAAGCTCCCCGGCCCGTTCACGAGCAGCACCTCAGAGCTTTACCCACCCCACCATCTTCCCGCGCACACAAACCTCGTCGAGATGCTTCTCCCAGACCGCCGTGCTGGACAGCAAGAAGAGCAAGGAGAAAAGAGCCAGCAAGCGCTCAGCAGCGCGGGAGGACGAGAGGAACGCAGAGGAGGATGAAGACGAGATAGCAGCACCCTCTCGGGGCCGGGCCAAGGAGAAGGCAGCCCAGCAGGCCGAGAGCGCCTTCGACCGCGACGCAGCCTTCGACCTGGGCGACGTCGAGGCCGACTACGCGCGCATCGACGAGCGGTTCGACAAGCGGCTGCAGGAGTTCAAGGTGGGCGGCCGCTTCAACCCCGAGATGCTGGGCCAGCTGCGGGTCAAGCCCGACCGCGAGTCGTCCCAGACGTGGCCGCTGCGCGAGCTGGCCCAGGTGGTCCACCGCGGCGGCCGCAGCGTGTCCATCCTCGTCAGCGACGCCGAGTACGTCAAGCCCATCATGTCGGCCGTGCAGAACAGCGACGGCTTCAACCAGCAGCCCCAGCGCGACCCGGACAACGAGCTCGAGCTCACCCTGCGCATCGAGCCCGAGAACCCGGACGACCAGCTGAGGAGGCTGAGGGCCGAGATCACCGCGTGGAGGGACGCCATCCGCGGCGTCATGTCTGCTAGGAAGCTCAAGCATGCTGCGTGGCGCAAGGACAACCACGTCACCAAGGATGATGTCAAGGCGCTGGAGAAGAAGGTCAAGGAGATGCAGGACAAGAAGATCGAGCACATCGACCGCAGCCAGAAGCAGATCGTGCAGCAGATGGAAAAGAGGCAGACACGACTGTAGCATGGCGTGTCGTCCCGAGTCTACAGCGACAGGCACAGCTTGTGCTACAATTGATAGGCACCCGAGGAGAAAAATCTCTGTATATTCTACTGTATTTGTACAATCTCTTGCCTCTTCACTCTGCTGTTCATGCCGCAGGTTTCGCCTGAGCAGCCGCCGATCCGGGGGCGGACTGTCCGACCGGGGGCGCCACTTTGATCAGCTTCCTGATCTTCTCGTCGAACTTGGCGCCGTCCGCGATAGTGTATGTAGAGCCCTGGGCGTGGTATGTTGCCAGCTTGCCGTACACGTCCTCGGCGTACTTGACCTCTGGGTGCTCTCCCTTGAGGACAAACTTGTGGATCGCCTCCTTCGTGTTCTTCGTCTTCTGCGTCTTGAACTTTGTGGCGAGCTGGTCAAGCCGGGCAGCGACCCTGGCCTCGGCCAGCACCTTGAGCCACTCCTCAGGTCGCGCATCGCTCTTGATGAGGCCCTCGCCCAGCAGCCTCCTGCCCTCCTCGCTCGAAGCCAGCTTGGTGGACCATGCCTTGAGAGACTCCACGAACGCTCCCCAATTGTTGCCATTCTCCCGTCTTATATTCTTGACGATGCCATCCATGTACCGCTGGACCAGCCTATTCCTCTTCTCGTGCGACAGAGTCTCAATCACCGCCTTCTTCTGCTCGACATTGGAGAAGTAGATGGGCTTGTTCGCCACGAGCCACCTCTTCACGTCGTCAATCTTGAACGACTGCTCCTCCTCGCCGGCGCCCCGCCCGCCGCCGAGGGTCTTGATGCTGCGGGCCGCCATGTCGGCCTGGCCCAGCGCTGTGTTGGTGGCCACCGCCGGTCCCCACCCGACGAGCGACTCGAGAGTGACGGACGGCGTGTACAGCCTCTCTGGGCCGCCGACCTGCTGTTCGCGCACGTATGCCTGGACTTCCTCGGACAGGCCCTTCAGGCCCGTCTGTTTCGCCGCCTCCCTCTCCTTCTCCTTCCTCTTCTTCTCGTCGTCCTTGGCCTTGCTTGCACCGCCCGTTCGCTTCAGAGGTGGCCGCTTGCCGCCGCCCGGTCCGAAGCGAGACCCTGGCCCGCCTGCTCGTTGTCCTCTGAAGGCCGGGGGGCGTGCGAACCGAGGGCCGTTGGGACCCGGTGTGAAGCGGCCGCGCACAGCATCGGAGCCCGGTGGCCCCGCCTGGGGACGCTGGAAGCCCTGTGGGCCTCCGGCACCGTCTCGGTTGAAGTCGACCCTGCGCACCAGCAGGGGCTTGGAGTCATTTCCTTCCCGTCGCTTCGGCAGGCTTCGGACGCTGACGACGTTTGCACCCAGTCGCGCGCCCAGAGCAGCCGCGTGAGGGGTGGCCCCGGAGTTTCGAGGAAGGAAAGGCTTCCTCTGGGGCGCGGGCGAGGAGCCTTCGGAGCGCTGGGAGGGTTGTGAGGGCCGGCTCAGGGCGCCGATGGCTGAGGCTGCTGCGGCAGAGCGGTCGCGGCGGGTGGGTGGCTTGCTCGCATCATCGTCGCGGCGCCTCGGGGTGGTCGAGAAGGGGCGCAGTCTGGTTGTCGAGGGTGCCTTTGCGCTGCGTCCGAGGACGACACGCACTGCTTGACGAGGCATTGCGGGACCCGGGTTGAATGGCCAGTCTGGGGCCACTGGATGCTGGTGGGCATTGGCTATTTGAAGCTATCTGGAGAAATGCACGTCCGTCACGAAAATCGAACTGGGCCAGGTGGTCCGAGCTTCACACCCCTGCTAAGCTTGGCCCATGCAATTCTCCCGCCCCAACGTCAGTCAAGCTTATGAGCTTCAATGAACTTCAATCTGACCCTGAAATGGTCTGAACCTGCACAAGAGCAACAAAAGCCAGCGTGAAATTCTGCGAGCCGACATATGAGATTTTCCTCGTACATATATATCCTCTGGGTTACCTCATATTGCGGGTCAAGATTCACAGAGGACGAGCTTTGCGCCTATCTGCTATGTGGGCTCATTGCCAGCCCTCCCGGAATACCCTCCTATATGACCGGACTGAAGACTCTCTTGTGAAATGAATGACCTGTCATGGGGCAGAACATGCTACAAGATGGCGACATGTGGGATGTTCTCCTGTAGGAAAGCTGAATCACCAGCCGAGAAGACGTCTCACTGCGAGACGTGAAAAGGTCGGTGAGTTATGAGATCCCCCATGACGATTAGGATCGTTGAACCATGTGGCCCTGTCACTGAAATGATATGTGATGGCCTTGCACAACCGCATTGCATCTCACTCACACGCTTATTTGCCTTTCCCTTTTGCCGCCAGTCAAACCTACAACAAGCCGCTTCACGGCCATACTGGGCTTTTACCAGGCTCAGCATCCAGTGACGGCATCGACCAGACTCGGTCACTCAGCGCGGAACATAATTTTGATAATTGAATGCAACGCTTTAATTCCTGCTATCTGTGGATCCAGTCACGAAGCGCCTAGGTAGCCCTATTTACAGGACACCCGCCCAAAAAAAGAGAAAACGTCTCCGGGTCATTTTCGACCAGACAGACCATCACGAACTGGTCCCATCCCAGCACTCCAACATTGTCCCAGGCTCTGATCCCCTTAGAACTGGCCCACCATCCTGTCAGTCCTGCCCTTGGGGAACTTCTGGATGACCTCCAGGGGGACGGCATGGCGGTAGTAGACCAAGCGCAAGAGGTCCCGCTGGGTGTCGTCGTGACTCGGGAGACGGTCACACTGGTGCCTCTTCTGGATGGCCAGGTCCTGCACGTTGAGTCCCGTGTATCCGCGGATGTCCATCTTGCGGGCGTGGTTCATCATCTTCCTGATCTGGGGGACGTTGACAGCAAGCAGCCACTCGAAGTCGCTCAGCCGCTTGATGCGCGACTTGCCCTGCGCATCGTGGAGAACACTAAAGTCAATGTTGGTCTTCTCCAGCGGCACCATGGGATCCTCCTCGTGGTAGCAGCCGAGGTATTTGGTGGCCTCCCACTTCAGCTTCTTCCAGTGGTAGTCGTCGCGGACAGCGGCCGCCGTCATCTGGCAGCCGTCGCAGGTGTATCCGGTCGTGCAGTACATCAGCGCCAGGTGCGTCTTGCAGTCGGTGCAGTTGGCAGTGTCTCCCCACAGGCCATAGCGGAACGGGGTGCCCTTCTCGGTGGTCGAGCGTATGCCGTCCTCGTACAGCTGGATGTGGCCCTCCTCTCCGAAGATGGCGTTCCGCTCCGCGAAGGTGCAACGGATCTGCAGCCTGGCTTTCTCCTCCTCGCTGATCTTGCCCTTGGCGAAGAGGCGCTTGAGGTGCTCCTTGTGCGCGGCGACGGCTTCCATGCGAGGAACTGCCTTGCTGTGGAGCGGGAGCTTCTCGAGAAAACATCGGAAGAGGGCGTTGCTCTCCATCATGTGCATCTGGCCGGACTCTGTGATGAGACATCAAATATTAGTGATATGCAGAGCCAATCTTCACCTAAATCTCATCACTTACTCTTCATGCGTGGAGCAATATCGTAGATGTAGAGCTTGACCACAGCCGGCGGGATCCTGACTCCCGGGTTGGTGAACGTCAAGCCGTAGGTACCCTGCCTGCCCTCTTGAAAACCATCGAATCCATCCCTTCGCTTGTCGTTCTCCCACAGGGGGCCGATGTTGTACCTCGGGGAGACATCGAACAGCAACTTGTTTCCGTGCCGCTTGTTGTGGGCCAGGACGATGTCAAGCAGGAAAGGGACGTGGTGGTAGCGAATCAGGTCACAGTTCGTGATATCGGCCCGCTCAAGGTTCGGCATCAAATCGAGATAGGTGGCAAAGACGCCGGAGTCGAAGAAGCTCACTCGGTTGAAGCACACCCGCTTGATGGTGTGGCCCCTGAGCTGAAGGCCCCGGCCCATGATTAGCACGCTTTGGACCAGGGCCACGTTGGTGGGATAGGTCTGGAGGCATGCTCTCTCGTCATAGCCCATGTGCGTCGGGCTGATCATGAGAAACTATATCGGCCATTGTCAGTGCCATCTTTTGACGCCTTATATCCCGGCGAATTGTGCCCTGCCCAACACAATTTTAGAGCATACTTACCTCGCTGTTTCCCTGTTGAGCATCCTCCTCGGCATCTCCACACTCCTTCAGCACCTCAAACTCTTCCGCGGTAAACTCGCTGTAGTTGCATCGGCCGCGGCACATATCCCAGAGCGCCTGACCCATGTTAGCATGATATATCGTGATTGTGGCCAGACAACTTACAGGAGTATCCATGACCCGGTTGGCCACGTACGTGCATGTGCCCTGGAGGCTACCGATGTCGTGGTAAGACAGGTGCTTCAAGATACGGAAGCGGAGCTCGCTGATGCCAAAAGCCTGACAAACAAGTAGGTCCTGGTTCGGATCGGACGTATTAGACTCGGAGCGAAAGCTCCTCTCGCCTTTGCAAAACGGAGCCTAAAGATTTCAACATGATGAGCCGCCACATACGTGCGCATTGCAAGTCTTTGGATATTGCAAATAGTGTAGAGTTCTGGAATTTCCATTGAACACGGCCAACACTTACCGAGCAGAACAATCCTCCCGCCTGGTGAGGGTAGAATATGTTCAGTCTCTTCGCCTCGACCGCGTCCTTCGCCCCGTCGCCGGAAGGGTTCACCTTCTTCTGGAGGTGAGAAAAGTTCAGGCGGTTTCCATCTTTGTCGCGAGGCCACAAGGTCACTTCGGTCTCGAATCGGGCCTTGTCAAGAGCATCAAACGCCTCCTTGTTCTCGGTGTAGTTCTTGGTGTAAGGAACGCCAGTCTCGTCGAACAGGAGGACTCTGCCCCTGTCTTTGAGCCTAACGGAGTACTCTGGCAACGAAAGCTCCTTCTCTTCGGCCGCGCTGAGGTCTCTGGTCCACTGGCCGCCACGGTATTCGTGCTTACGGCGGTTGGCGCGAGTTCCGTTCATGGTTGCTGCTTCAATGTCAGAAAGGAGAAGGATAAGAGGCTCGGCAAACACTTCGCTATAGCGTCAGAGACTGGTGGACCCGAGGCTGAAGAACACCACCGCCGTGGCAAGGAGCCTGCCGAACTTCAGGAACACTTGTTATATGCGGACAGCGAAGCCAAGATATGAAAAATGAAGCTCAAATGAATATGAGTCGCCGCTGACTTCAAATTCCTCGAGAATTTAAGAGATGGGCAAGGCAACGTATGTGTCTCAACAGTTCGGAAGAACCTGTTGGTCAGGGGCTTCTTCTAACAGTGACTCGGAGAAGAAGAGAAGGAGGAACGAGAGCATGTGAAAACTTACCTGCCTCTTTGATCAGCAGGGAATGATCTCTGAGACAAGATGGAGAGCAAGTTCTCGGGAGATCCCAATTGTTCACCAAAGCAAGAGTGGCTCAGGTGTTACGAAAGGGAGGCGTCCACTGCTTGTGTCCTGATTATTCAAATTCAATTTCAAGACCACAAAGCCGCTTGCTCGTCAGTGGAGAGTTGAGGGATTAAGTACGGGAAATTGTGTGGCTTATGCAGATGAGGGCTCCAAAAAAGGAAAAGACAGGAGGGAGGGTCCAGAGTACTTGCCTCTACGGAAGCAGGACTTCAAGGCTACACAGGTGGAAATCTGACTCCGGATCAACGGATCATCAGAATGGCAAACAACTGCTTGTAAGATGTTCAGGTGCCGTTTGCCACCGTGTCTTGAGTTCATGGAAGTGCAAACGAGCGTGATGGAGGTGGGAACAATGGAAAATACCGTGAAGGGCAGGTCGATAGGGCCATGGGGCCATGGGGCCATGGGGCCATGCAGTGTAGGGAGTCTTTCGGAGCGGGCAATGGAATAAGAGAAATAGCTCACATACCTTTCTCTGATGGTAAGAACAAGCAGCAATGGTAGATAGAGGCTGCCTAAGCAGGCAATCTTGATGCCGGAAGACCTTGGATCACTGTAACAGCAAGATTTCGTCAGGGGGTTCGAATAAAGTGTCTGGTGGCTGCTTGCTGCTGTCAAGCTTCGTGTTGCTAAACAGGCTGGAGGCAATGACAACTAAGCTTCTTCGAAGGAGGCACCAAAGCCGAGGCCTGCTTCCTTATTGATGAAAGGATTGCGGACAACAAACTTATAGGATCGTACTGGTGGATTTAAATATTCCCGGAGGCGGTGGCTTACTGGAAACGAGAATCCTGTGGATCAGGACGAGATCTATTGTTATTATTGATCCGAAGATCGTTTGTAGCGCGGTCAAAATATCCAGCAGCGAAGATCGTTTGTCCCAGGCCAGGGGGCGTCCAGTCAGTCACTGTTGGCAGATCGAAACAGGACAAACACTTTTAAAGACCCGGGACCAACCATCCAATTTCTTTGGATAAGAGAGGAAGCTGGAGAATTTTATGGAAAGATATCACTCCTGTCAGCCTTGAAGGTTTTTGTCAATGTAACGGCAGCAGAGCAGAGCCTGCTTGACCATTATAGCCTATATCATCAAGTCATGAGACGCAGATCTCTGTCTTTGGATTCATCCTTTTCTTCAATCAGAGGGAGCTCGCTAATCCTCTGAGATAAATAAGAACATAGATGGACTGGCAGGTTCATGACACCATTCCAAAGGGGGGGGGTATGTGCTTATTGAGCTTTGGCAAGAGAATTAGCAGCATTCCCTCCCTGCCTTGGGATCGTGCTTCTGAAAGTCCATTATAAGTAAAATTAGACAAAACAGTGAATTCAGATTTGAAATGCACTTTGACTGAGCTGAATGTACTAAGACCGAATGTACTCAAGGTGACTCTGAAATGACTGGCCCACAGCACTGGTAGGCAGGCAGCCAGAGCAGCCGGATGTTTGGCAATGATGGCTTCTTTGCTCATCAAAGTGTTACTGAGAACTACATATGAGACAGACTCTCATTTTCCATATCTTTGTTTATCCAGGCAGCTCATCCAGTGAGATGAATGCTGTCTTATGACCACGTCTCATGACTAAGACTGAAGGGAGGTATATCAAGGGCTTTATTGTTGGGCCTCTCCATCATCAACAGAACTGCACATTTCGAAGTATATCACTCATGCTACCTCTGCATGAGTTGGTTGTTTTGCTCCCACTATTACCTGCTGAAACATCACTTCTAGAGGGTTGGCTGGAGCACAGCTGTATGCTATGCCAGATCGAAGCGGGTCATAACCTAGACCGGATAATTATGTGTGAATCACTCTCACTTGCCAAAGTGCAGAGAGCCAAGGCATGTGGCTCTGGGAGTTGATTGAATGTTTGCGGTAAAAACTTAGCTTGTTTAGACCTGGACCCCCATGAAATGCCAGATTGAAACGTTTGACGACCGACTTGAACTGCAAACCCCAGGCCTGGGCCACAAAGAACACCACATGCTCCAGGATATCCTAGAAGCTCTCAGAAAAACCTTTGACGGGATTGCAAAGCAGGATATCCTTATATCAGATGCCATCTCTTGTTGACAGCGACGATATTGACCGAGCATATGCTGTCCGCCTCAGACTGGTCCCTCCCAAATGGCATCTGCCCAGAGGAATAGACAGATTAAGAGCGCCAAGTACAGAGCACTGGTATTCACCCCTGCATCTAAACAGGTAGGAGATCCCGTGATAGACTGCCCAAGAAACATCGTCAAATTCTGGAGCATGCCGTATAAAATGCGGCAGGAACGGCACATAACCTTGGAAGCAGAAATATAAGTTAAGGTCTTGCTCAGGCCACTCCGATTTCCAGCAGGATCTACGGGCCAGACTGGTGAAGGACATTTGTTGGTAAAAATCCATGGTAGTGAGCAACACCAACAGGACAACCCAAGACGCTTTGTACGACAATTGTTCCCACTCACACAGTATTACCGAGGACACTTAAGACCAACTGGAGCCATGTCAAGGAAACATGAAAAGAAGTTACAAAAGACTTTGCTCCTTCAGAGACACAGGCAACAACAGTGGTCTTGACCAGAAAACGGTCAAACTGATCCCGCATACAGCCCGGAGTCGAGCGGCACGCACGGCATATGGCTGGCCAGTCACGGAATATCACATCATCGTCTCCCATCGAACAACCACAAAGGTGACCATGTGCACAATGGAAAGACTAACAAACTGATGAGAACAGAGACAGTTGGACAGAATCTCACCTCGAGACCCAGTGGCAGGAAGATCCATGCGCGGATGGATGAAGGTTATCTTTGTGGCATCATCATCAACACCATGGCTTCGGAGTACGCAATGACGACCACTGAGACCCATGTCTTACCAAGACGACCACCATGCTACACCTTTCAAAGCTGCCCATTAGCGGCAGTCCTGCCCCCTGAAGAATGAACCATGGCTAGGCTGCAAGTTTGGTGTGCCCGTTGCTCTCGACTTGGCAGGCTGTCACATGGCCGCCTATTCTTCCCCGAAATAGTGGCACCACCACCACCCCCAACCCACCGATCCTCGCCCCACCCCGCCGTTCTCTTGGTCCGATCCCGGGGCCGGAAATCAAGAAAAAAGAGTGACGGAATGTGCTTTCTCAAGTAATAGCGACCTTGGCGGATCATTCTACGAGGAGCGCGTGATACAGATAAGGGATAATATCAAGGCACTGGCGGAATTTGCGTAAGAGTAGGGTAAATATAACAAAGCCGGCCGCTTCCCTTTGTTTCTCGGACGGATCCGAATTTCGAGGTGCGAAACGGTCTGTGCATGGACAGATCGGTGAACGGAGCGGGGGCCGCCTTTGGACGGGCCGCACTTCATGTGGTCGAGAGATAACACTCCCGCTTACCATTGGCAAACAGCACCTCAAAGATGACCTCTATGGCATCACAACCGGGCCGGAGTCAGCCAGAAAGAGAATAGATGAGGTCTCTTGGTTCGCCTGCGGGAAGAAACAGACCGTCGGATGACCTCGATCGGTGCATGGGTGTACCTGATGAAGCCTACCGAGGCGGCCGATAACGACGTAGGGTGCTCTGAGGTCCTTGGGGCTTTGGTCACGACGACGACGTTGGCAACAAGGTTGCCGCCAGTTCCCACCGTTTACCAGCAAGCCCCGAACACCACACCACCACACCATCTCACCGGCAAGCAAGCAGTCCAGCACTGGCACTTGGTAAAAGCAATATCCATTTCAGAACAAGTCCTTTCTGGGCCTTGGAGCTGTTTCGCACGCTATCTTGGCCTACCAACCCACCATCTGCCAAACCGTAAAGCTTGGGCAGATCCGGTTGGTGGCCCACGGGGCAGGCTGCACACCCCCTTGGTTGCAGCGGCGCTGCAGGGCGACATCACTCCATGTGGGATGACGAGTGACGAGTCAAGCTGGCTGTCTATTAGCTCGGGATGTAGGGAGCAAGCTCTATACTGTGTGTACGTTAGCCAGACCTAGAAGCGTCGAGAGGTCGGGATGGGGGCTTGTGACACGCACGCCTTTTTGGCAATCTATACGAAAACTTGACTTTTTGCCAGCGGGCTGAGCAGTCACTTGACAGCAGATCCGGGACGTACGGCTTTTTTTCTTCAAAGAGGCAAAACCCGAGTTTTTAGCAGAATCTTTTGCGCTATCGGGGCATCAGTCCCCTAAACTTGGGAAGTATATCGTTCCGGGAGAAAACGGTCGTTGGCTGCGATCAGTCCCCTCGACGTGCAGGGCAACCAGTGATTGGGATGATGGTGGGGAAAGCTCTGCATGCATGAACGTGGAGGGGGTCAGCTGGCCAAACTTGTGACCTTGTCCCGCCGTCAAATCAAGGAGCATAACCAAGCCCCCTTCCCGTGGCACTTCCCATGACTTGCCGCCGCTGCTGCTGCCCAGGGCTTAGGCTGCAGACCTGTCGTTCCAGAATAGGCGTAGATACTGCACGCACTGAATCTGTAAGAGGCGACAAGAGAGAAAAAAATAAAAAAATTGGCGGTCAGGGCCGGCAGTCTTTTTGCCTCCCCTTCATTTCACCAGCAGCCAACCCTATGGTGCCCGGGACATATTTCGGACCAAGACCAGTCTAGATCTGGTTGATCTGCGGCTGCAATTTCAAGGGCCTGCAGCTCACGTTACTTTTGCACACCAACAGCCGGGTTCTGGTTCGAGGTGCCATCCCATCGCTCTCCAGGCAAAACGGCCAAGCAGGAACAGGCGCTGGGCTGGGAGGCGAGCAACGCAGACGGCTGCCGCGCTCGGGAAGAATGGGAAGTGTGCTTGTGGTCCCGTTAACAGCAGGTGGTTGACGTGGTAGCATCTGGAGAAACTTCGAGTCGCAATGTCATCGTGCAGTCGTGAGGTGGCCCCGTGCTGCGTGGCAGCTCCTCCACCGTATTGTGACTCTGAGTGCGCCCAACTGAGTATCAGAAGTATATTGCTTTACATTCGGCAGCGCTTCTGGAGTGTCTAGCTCGCTCCGCAGACCCTGAGTTATGGGGCAGTGGCTGTTTCCAGGCTCGACCTGCATATAGCCAACTGGTCTGTTGAGGGTCTCGCCAAATACCGGTGGGCACTTGTCAGCCAATACCTGCACGGCCGCAGCGCGTTGCATCGATTTTCATCAGATTCGAAGCCGCAAGCAGATAAGCACGATCCGCCCTTCGCGACTCCCATTTGGCCAAGATAGCCGCCATTGGGCGGCCGCAGTTGGACAAGGGCAGCCCCCTGGACTGTCTTCCGTGGCCCGCGACCCCACCGAACTCAAACGACAACAGGGGCCCAGAAAAGGTTTACACAGTATGGGTACAGCCATGCTGCGGGAGGCTTGAAGCGAGAAAAAACGGAGCAAACAAGCGCCTGGCTGCCCTTGGTCGTACGACCACGAGAGCAGCGGAGGCGATGGCCTGATCAGCATTTGAGCACCGGAGGCGCTGACACGATGGATGCGGAGGACCTCCAAGCAGACTTAATCATGCGAGATGTGAAACTTGTAAGCTGAAAGGGAAACACTATAATTGATTAGCTATAATGCAAGCGGAGGACATGCCTCTCGGCGACGTGTGCGCAGTTCGTGGTCGGGATACCTAGATCGAGAGCCCGGGCGCCGTGCACCAGGACGAGCTCTCGGGCCAAGACGGCACATTAATGCTGCAGCATCCAATAATCCGAGCCCTGATCTCGGTCGGCCTCAGCTGGGGGCAGACCTTTGGACACCATGAACTATAAACATACTGTGTTATAGATGGGGGAGGCCTGTTTCGGGATGGCTTTAAGTGGAAACAAGATCGTAATTCTTGTGCCTCAGAATAGCTCTGAACGTAACGACACCACCTCTTCGGTGTTGAGATCAGTTTCCATCGAAGGGCCGGCCAGCGGACGGTCTGACTGGTGAGACTAAAACGGCGTGCTACGATGGTGTACAACCTCCACTGGGTTGGTGTGTTTAGGGGTTGGTCAGCGTGTGAACCGAGTCGTTCTAGTCGTAGTCCATTGTAGTAGGTGGCGCTCCTCATTGTGAGGTTGGGCGCCATTGGAGCGGCAACCACCGCTAATTCAGCCATGTTTGGGAAGGTTGGCTGCAGTACGATGCACAAAATACTACGGGAGGACACGGCTGCTTGCCTCCGTCCAATTAACACTCGTGGTCACAGGCGGCAGTCTCAGAATGCTGTCAACTGACAATTGCACTGAGGCAAGTCCAGCCGCGAGGACCTAGGAGACCTGTCCAATGTGTGTGATGAGCATACGTAGGTTGCTTTCTCGAACAAAGCACTTTGTTCTCGATTATGCGGCAGGCCCCAGAGGCTAGTCGGGGGCAAATATGTGGGAGCGCATGATTATATCAATGATGTTCCGTCATCTGATGTAAAGCGGTGTGCAGCACATATGTTGGAGACCTGAAGGATGTTAATGCAACGGCATTGACAGGTCTCCTAGGGATCGTCCGTTGTGTTGGTATATCGCTACTATTTTTGGGGACGCTTCAGGCAAAGCACAGGCACTGTCCGGGGGTTCGAGCTTCGACTTGGGAAAATGGCTGGCGACAGGATGCTGCCGCCGTCTGCATATCTCCAGCATGCGACCGAGCGGCCAAGACGTACAGCTCGCCAAGTTGCTGGCGGTCTGCCCTCAAGCTGCATGGCTTCCAATCGCTTAGCTCGAAACGCAAGTTTGGACGCGGGCCGCGTCTGGTTGTTTATCTCTTAACCGCCGGAAGTGGTTTGCGTCAGGCTGTGTTGACTTGCGTCGCGAACAGAGTCGGAAGCATATGCAGCTCCGCATGGCTGTGGCAGCGCGCTCGCTACAGCTAGCTGGATGCGATGCCACTCCATCCTCGGGGTTGGGACGCAAGTAGAATTGGTTTCGGCGCACGAAGAGCCAGCGGGCTGCAGGTAATCGCATGGCAACTGCATTCGTACGGCGTGTGGCGTAGAGTGTAATGTTGTGCCAAGCAGGACCTGTCCAGCATTCTAGACGTTGCGAGGCTTACTCGAGGTGCCACCGCAGCCCCTCATGTGAAGGTTCGCATTAGCCAGGAGGATGGCGAATGGCGCATCGAGGGCAGCCGTGAGGGGCACAGTTGAAGAATCTCGAGCTGCGTACTCGGGCCAGGAGCTGATCGTACCCTCTTCGCGGTATTTGGTCGGTGATCAATGGGTCCGGGGGCGGAAACGATGGCCGTCAAGCTGTCGAGGTGCGCGGCCTTGTCCGATAGAGGGAGGTGGAGGGGCGGGCAGTCAAATCAACGATCCGAGAGCTGCCAACAGGCCCCAAAATTCAGGGCAGAGGGACATGCTCAGTTTTTGTAGGGTACTGCATACGCTGCCAGCACAATACGAGAGGAAGCCGCTGTTCAACCACATCGCGTGTTGTTGAAGTACGTCGGGCGGGACACCATGAATATAAAATGAAGCCGCCTCGATGACGGGCGATAGTTCAGCGATCCTGCGTCGAGTTCAGGGGCTTCCCTCCCAATCTGATGGACAGGGGACCCTGTCGCAAGGCCAGGTGCGGCCGGGACAGACATGCAAGAAGCACATGCCATCTGTAGTGGAGCAGTAGCGTCCGTGTCCGTAATGCAATCTAAGGGAAAGTCTCCGTTTGAGACCCTCTGCTGGCTCGAGCAACACGGTGGAGCGGGTGCCGGGCCACGCTGCCAAACCTCTTGCAGGTCTAGTGGAGTCCTAATTGATTGCTCTGCAACGACGAGGCGCCCAACCCAAATTTTGTCTGATTTCGCAAAGTGCAGTCGCGAAAATGGAATGGGCTCGGGCGTCCGCGTGCTTCAGGCCTCAAGCCAAGATTAGGATGGAGAGCACAGTAACTCGATGATTTCGGTACAGGATTTCTCCTGATGCGGGTTGTTTCCGGGTAGCATGTAAGGTGCATGTCCCTCTGTGCCGTCCGTGTTGTGGCCCTGAGGTCTGGCCGTGGTCGGCAGCACAGATACGACGATGTTCAATAGCCAATACAATGGCCCTGGGTGGTAATTTCAGCGCAAGGGCAGAGGGTGGCCCCGCGGTGAGCCTGTTCCTGCTTGCCCTGTCTGGGCTGTGTCTGTGCTGCTCCTGTCGAGTTGTGTGGTAGGATCGTTCTGTGAGTACACAGTAGCGCATCCCGTGATGGCGAGCGGGCCATTGGAAAGGGTGCGCTGGTTGGACGTGGGGTCTGATGAGGCGATCAGCCGTTGGCGAGATCGACACAGACAGGCGAGATGCCATTCGGCGAGGCCATAGAGCCCCGTAGTTGGAAGGGGGGTGGCGCCTGGAGGAGCGCTGCAGCTAGCAACTGTTGCGTGTGGGAGCTGTCACAGCCCCGGTGGTGGTGGCCTGGGGATGGAATGGGCAACACGAGGGCGCTTGAGGCTTCGGCGAGGCGTGCAATGCTGGGCTGCAGCAGCAAATCGTCGAGGCAGCGGGAGGAGGAATTCGATGGTGGTGGGCTTGGGGTGCCGGGAGAGGCCGACACAGTGCCCAGAGGCTGGCACGGTGAGTCCGTTTTGGCCAGCATCCCGCGAAGGAACCCTGTACCAGGGTGGAGACCCTTGTGGCTTTTGTCTGGTGCCGGCAATCTTTTTTTCTGCAGTGTGGTCTCCATTTCATATCGCGATCCTCGTTTTGGGTGTGTGTTGTTTTTTTCCAGGGCTTGGGAGGCGTATTGTTGTTCATCTCGTCAGAGATTTCAAAACAAAAAAAGATAAAAACTGTCAAGAGGAATATCGGCTAGGTGACGTCGTTTCCGAACCTGACAACGTCATCCTGTCTGCAGATTGGGAGGCAGGCAAAGCTCTGCAGCGCCCGCAAGGCACCCCTTTCCCTGTAAACACCCGCCCAGGACAGAGGCAGTATGCCCTGGGACTCACTCATCCTCAGGCGTCGAGATCGAACGAGGGCAGAATGTCAGAATGTGTAGGCGATGGGAGCGGTACCGTTGTTGCAGAAAAGTTGAAATGAGGTATGGATGGACCCCTGCTTGGTGCACTCCCAAGCACCTCCCATCCCTGCACTGGCCCGGTACTTCAGTTCAGGCACATGCTCTGCCGCACCACACCGTACCGCACCGTATCGCCTCCCTTGTTCGTCCTGCTTCCTCCTGAACTAGGTGCTCCCGTGGACCCCACTACCACCACGGGGATGAGAGATTGTTGCTGTAGGTCAGCCAGACGGACATGATCCGTTTATAAACAGTGTGTGGGTGAGGCCGGATCCAGATGGCCGAGGGGGCCAGAGGACAGCTTGTGCTTTTGGAGGGTTCAATTTTAACGTGGCCGGGAGAGATTACACTTCATGTTCCCGTGGTACTGCATGCAAACTGTTGTATGATGGATGTGAGCGTGGGTGTATGTGCAGCGAGTACTCCGTACATGGCCTTTGTAAGGGCGTCGAGTACGAGGCTGGTGTACCGGTACGGTACCGTGCCTACCCCAAATGCACGGCAACGGTGGCCCGCGTGCTCACGACCGTTTTGCCCTCTCTCTCTCCCGCACACCCCCTGAGACCCCTGTGATTTCCAGGCGTCGCGCGCAGGGAAGTGGCCTTGTGGTCAATGCTCCCTCATCAGGGAAGAAAGATTCGTTGATTTTGGGTGACCCATGTCGACCCTGGCTGACCCATACAAAGAGCCCAGTCACCCTTTCCCTGACCTCCCTCCCCAGGACTCCCAAATCAAATAAAGTGCGACCCAGCCCGAGTTCCCATTCCTTCGCTCTCCTGATTCCGCAAACTTCTACTGTTGTCGTCCCGTCAACTGCCTCTCTCCGTCTTGGAATCTCCATCAGCAACAAAGGGAATATCAAATACCCTTAAGCTTAAGGCAATATCAGTCAGGGACTCCCTGTATCTACCATCTCGCCTTCACACATCGTCTTCTTTTTGTTCTTTTTTCTAGTTTTTGGTTTTTAGAGATACCCAGTTTCCTTCCATCACCCCCAACTTAAATCACAATGGCCGAGGAACAGAAGCCCGTCGCCGTCCCCGCCGAGGAGACTCCTGCGACCACCACCGCCGAGACCACCGCCCCCGTCGCCGACGCGCCTGTCGAGGCTGCTAAGGATGAGGCTGCCCCTGCCGGTATGTGACACAACTTACTGTCCCCGTCACGCAAGTGACCGTCTGTCGACTAGCCTTTGCTGACCATGTACTTGCAGCCACCACCGAGGCGACAAAGGAGCCCGCTACTGAGACCCCTGCTGCTGAGGCTGATGCCGCCGCCGCTGCACCAGCTGCCGAGGAGGCAAAGAAGGAGGCCGAGCCCGTCGAGGACGGCCAACTCGAGCACAAGGGCAGCAACTTCCCCAAGTATGTTCCATCGCCGCGGCCACACGTTGACAAGATCAAGTTGCTAACCGTGCGCCAGGAACTTCATCTACACCAAGAAGTTCTTCTGGTTCGGCTCCGAGGCCGTTGACCCCAAGAAGTTCCCCGGTCTGCTGAAGGACCACCACCTCGCCGCATGGGCCAGCGAGACCGGCAAGGGTCTGCTGTTCTTCAGCGAGAAGGGCCAGGACAAGAACGCGCCCACCAGCGCCATCGCTCTGGTGAGTTGATCATCCTAACACGTACTGCGCTCAGCATGCTAACCCGCCGTTCAGCACGAGGCCGCTGAGCCCACCACCGAGGGCCCCAACAAGTTCGTCCTGTCCTCCAAGGGCCACAAGCACACCTTCAAGGCCACCAACACTGCCGAGCGTGACAACTGGGTCAGCCAGATCAAGCTGAGGATCGCTGAGGCCAAGGAGCTCGCCACCACCATCACCGAGTCTGAGCAGTACAAGGCTACCCTCGCTTCCTTCTCCCCCGCCGTCAAGAAGGAGGAAAAGAAGGAGGAGAAGGCCGAGGAGAAGAAGGACGAGACTGAGGCCCCCAAGGCCGCTGAGGAGACCCCAGCCGCCGAGGGTGCTGCCGTCCCTGCCACCACTGAGGCTGCCACCGATACCCCCGCCGAGGCTGAGGCCAAGGAGGAGGCCAAGGAGGAGGCCGCTGACTCCAAGAAGGACGAGCGCAAGCGCTCTGCTAGCAGGAAGCGCGCCTCTATCTTCGGCGCTCTCCTCGGCGGTAACAAGAAGGGCGAGTCTTCTGCCGCTAAGGACGTGAAGGCCGAGGAGAAGAAGGAGGAGGCCGTCGCCGAGGCCCCCGCTGAGGGTGCTGCCGCCACCGAGACCCCCGCTGCTGCCACCACCGAGACTGCGGAGCCCGCTACCGAGGCTGCCAAGGAGCCCGAGGCCGCTGCCGCTGCCGAGACCCCCGCTGCTGAGGAGGCCAAGGGCAAGGCTGCCGAGAAGCCCACGCCCACCAAGCGCACCAGGTATGTCTTGGCCTAGACTGCGCTATTCTATACAATGTTCAAATTACTAACATGTCTACAGCCTCTTCGGTGGTCTGTCGTTCGGCAAGAAGAAGCCTGAGGAGGCTGCCCCCGCCACCCCGGCTAAGGACACTCCCACCGTTTCTGAGGATGCCCCTGTCATCCCCAAGCCCGACACTGTCGAGCCCCTGAGCACCGAGGTCTCCAGCCCCGCCAACGTCCCCGTCGAGACCACTGAGACCACTCCTGCCGTTAACGGCGAGAAGAAGGAGGTCAAGAGCGACAAGCGCAAGTCGTCTTTCCCCTTTGCCCTGGGCGGCAAGAAGAGCAACCCCACTAGCCCTGCTGCTGTTGAGGAGGGCGCCGCCTCTCCTGACGCTGAGAAGGCCAAGAGCCCCAACCCCTTCTCCAAGTTCCGTGCTACCATCAAGGTGAGTTCACACGATTAAAGCCTATGCATACATCCCACAGGCAAGTTTGCTGACTCAAGAAACAGAACAAGGGCAAGGCTGCTGAGAAGCCCGCTGACAAGGCCGAGGACAAGCCCGCTGAGGGCGCCGCCGAGGAGGCTGCGAAGCCTTCCGAGGAGGTCAAGGCTGCCGAGGAGACCAAGCCCGAGACCGTCACCGAGGAGGCCGAGCCTGCCAAGGACGCTCCCGTTGCCAGCACCCCGGCGGTCACTGCTTCGGCCTAGAAAGCTGAATAGTCATCTCAGCCGGCATGGGGCAATCATGACATCTTGCCCCATGCGGATCGACGAAACAATACTATAGAGCGAGGTCGATGACACGAAAGGCGTCGCATGAAGGGAGCATCACACCACTTATGATACCCACTCCCTGGGTGTATGGGATCGGATTTGCATTTCGAGATACCCAAACGAAATTCCCATTTGTCTCGGAGCAACTTTTCGACTGGGGGGAGGCCGACTTTCCTTGTTTTGACTCCGTCCGCAATATCGAGTTCCCGCGTTCGCAACTCAATGTCTTTTGTTTTTGATACCCGAAGTATACCCAAAGACAGTCGTTTGGAAGGGCGGGGGGAGCCATGGAGGCTGATGAAACGACGGAAAGGAGCAGGAGCATATAAACTACAAAACCCGCAAAAAAAGATGATGTCTGGAAAACAAAAAGATGGAAAGGTTTGGTTTCGAGATGTGTTGATTGATGGAAACGGTGCGTGCTTCTTGGGCCTGTTGGTTGTGTCGGGGTCACATAGGATCTTGACGCGCTGGTTGACCTAGAGCATTCATTTAACTAATAGCTAATATAAACTCTCGTGTGTTGAGCCTCGTCACCTTGTATCCCTATACTCTCAGTTACCTCTCTATTTTGTGAAGCCATCGTGGCCACGGCCCACGGTGTGTGCTCGCGTGTTGTGGTTTTTTGGTTCGGGTGAGCGTAGTCGATCGATCGTGCGTCGATCGTCATCGGTCTGTTGGAGCTCGGGGCTGACCTCGATCCCTGATCCTTGGGCACAATGCACTGGGTCTCCAGTCCCATGGTCTGCCTCATCTACCTGACACGGAGTCTGATAGGTAGTATTGATGCCCGAGCCAGCAGCGTACCCTCCAACGGCGTCAAGGGGTCACGACTCAGCAAGCTCCTGGATTCCTGACCTGGTGCCTCACCGTCTGTTCGACAATCTCCCGGGCTGCAAGTAAGGAGCCAGCCAACCTAGGCCTAGACGGAGGCGGTCTAGGACGAAACGGTACGTGGGAGATTTCGTCTGAAGTGCTATATGCAGTTTTGTCATATGTTCAATGCATCTAATCTACTTGGTTCGTGCAGACCGGAGTCTGTATCGCAGACTAACACCGGCCTGCTCGCCGGTGTGTCGAGCGGGCGCCGCTGTTGTGCAAGGGTTGGGACATTTTGGAGGCCATCCGCGTCAACAGGCATCATCCTGTCAACGCACCCCGAGCCTCTCTCCTGCAGGTCTGAGTCCACACACACAACATGCCATTGACAGACCAAGAAAACCCCGCTGATAATCTGACAGAGTTTGCCAATTGCTTGGACTACCAGTGGTGGTATGATTTTCCACAGCGAGGCAGCGTCACCACTAACCCGGCCACACTCTCGTTATCCTATTTGCTGCCCTGGCTTTTCTGGCAATGACGTGCATGCGCTTGTCTGTCGGGCGCACGACTCGCCGCCGGCCGGGCCTGGGACTCGACTAGCTGGCGATGCCCGGTTCCGGGTCAGTCGAAAGAGCGGTGGGTGGATGGGGTGTCCGGGTCCCGTTCGGCGGGTGCCGTCGTCTAGCAGGCTGGTTGCCGGACGGGGATATCCGTCAAGTCATTGTACATGGACTGTTTTACTGCGCCGTAGACATCACAGCCGTGGCTGCGTGTCAGTTGACAGACAGACGGACAGTAGAGGTTATCGAACTGCCAACCGCAGATGACCCGTGAGGTGGAACACCTCACGATCTGGTGTTCTGAGCCGGGTCTCTGGTCGCTGCTATGGGTCTGAATAGATGTATGCCTTTACCCTGTGCCTAGGGATTCGCGGACCGGAACGCCCAGCCCGTCATCTGTTGGCTGGGCCCGTGACTTGGTGCTTTTTCGGTGGCCACACGGAATTAGCCTTTTACGCTTCCATACGACATGGCCGCGGAAGCCCATGCATGTCCGATGCCTTGTACGTCGTCCAGTCCCTAGCACGGGCCAAGTGACAGGTTGGGAGAAAGAGCTGAATTGGAACTCCGTGATATCAGACATTCAAATAGTGACCCTGAGTGTCTCCTCATGCTACTGAACCCGTTGAGCTGATCCTTGCTGGCGGTCTCCAAGATAGCCTAAACCGACTTCTAGCTCGAGTACTCCGAGTCGAATTATGTCAACGTCTCTTGAAATGAATACCTAGGTACTGCGTGTATGGTCGGTGAAGACTGCACCAGAATTGAACTACTCTCCAGCTGCCTGCCGAAACATGCGAGACTGCCAGCGTGTGGATTTACCATGACACTTTCTCATCAGACAGACGTGTGAAATATTCGCCAGGCAAGATACCACCGCCGGTCGCTTTCCCGTACTCGCAAGTTTCGGATGTCTCACCTGCCGAGGAATGTTCTTTAGCCAGCGAGTCTGGGAGCAATTTCCGCAGTTGGCTACGTGTGGCTATTTTTGACAGCAGCTAACTCCATGGGGCTTGCAAGTTCCATAAGCTGTAAAGCACACTGATATTGCTGCAGGGTTTCGTGGGTGGCAATGGTAACGCCTCAGCCGCTGCCCGCCAATGTCACGTCACGGAGCAGCAAGAGCCGTAAAGCCGCCCCATCTGCGACTGCTATGAGGCTTCTATGGCTTGACGCAGAGGTGGACCTGGCCTTGAAGTATGTGAACATAGCCTTGACATGTCGATTCTTCGGAGTTGGCATCAGCGGGATCCGGTACAAGTCTTGAATCTGTAGCTGATATCTATTTGTGGCATTCATTTCGTATCGACGCACACCCGTTCGACATATGCTTGCTGATACTTGTTGCTCTAGTAGAATAGAAAGCAGAACTTGACGTTCTGTTACTCTGCTTATATCGACCCTCAACGAAAAAGAAAATGCTCTGAAGTACGTGATGAAAAATGTCGCCGCATGGATTGGCTTGCCAAAATGTCTCCGTTTGATACCTTCACAGTAGCTGCGCATTTTTAGGGCCGTGCGATCGTACCTTTATCGTACCTTTCGTCTATATAATACCCCATGGGAGTTAAGAGGGGGAAATCATGAAGGAGTATATCCTATAAGAAGTAAAAAAGTTATATTACACATATAGAGAAGTTTGTCATAGAAGAGACTATAAAGAAAGCTTTCCTATAGGCATCTAAGTAAGTAGAACAGAAGGGTAAAATATAACTACCTAGGTAGTAAGGAACAAGGAGCTTAAGAGGTCAGAGTCTATAAGATAAAAGGTTAAGAGCGAAGAAGTTAAAGGTGGAACCCGCGGTCTGCTGATTAGCATGGTGATAAAGGGGAGGAGAGCGGTCTGCTAACTAGGGTGGTTATAGGGAGGTGAGGGCCTTTTGGCTAGAGTGGTGTTGGTGAGGGAGAGAAGGAAGGGGGGTCTGTGAGCTAGAGAGGTTATAGGAAAGGGAGGGGCCTGTTAGCTAGTGTGATAGGAGAGGGGAATAGGTTGTGAACTATAAGGATAAGGGAAGGAAGCTGTCTTAAATAATTATTCTATACTATTAACTTCTCTTATCGTTAGAATAAACTATTCTAACTTATATATAAAATAAGAGTTAAAAATATAGAGGACTTTATATAGTATAAACTATTAATTTATATAGTTTTATTCTTAATTTATATATATTTAAAGGTATATATAGTTCTTTTATATAGTAATAAATATTTAAAACTTTATTTAATTTCTTACTTTATAACTATCTTACCTCTTATATTATAACCTTAATAAGAATAAGAATAATAGTTAGTTTATATATAAATCTAAACTTTATAAAGCGGTTAATATACTAGTTAACTAAGAAGGTGTAGAACGAATTTTATAGAGTTATATAACTATAGGTTACTTAAGTAGGATTAAAGAGATTAAGTTTTAATTTAACTAATTTTAAATTAATTAAA
Source organism: Diaporthe longicolla (assembly GCA_000800745.1). Classification (NCBI taxonomy): domain Eukaryota; kingdom Fungi; phylum Ascomycota; class Sordariomycetes; order Diaporthales; family Diaporthaceae; genus Diaporthe; species Diaporthe longicolla. The sequence goes on along the minus strand of JUJX01000203.1, from coordinate 4,129 downwards.
TTAAATATTAAGTTAAATAATCTTATATTAAATTAAAAGGATTAAAATTTAAGCTTCTTAATTTAAACTAAAGAGATAGATTATATAGATATATTTATTACTAATAAATAATATTAAAATAAAATAGCTCTTTAATAGTTAATTTAAATATTCTTCTTAAATAACTCTTATTAACTAATAATTATTATACTATTTAAAATATTATTTAACTACCGCCTTATTATATATCTTAAATATAAACCCTTTTAATATCTTAGTTTATAAAACCTAAGAAGCTTTAATTATTATATCTTACTTCTTACCTCTTAACTTCCTAACTTAACTTTCTTCTTACTAACCTTATACTTCTTAACTTCTTAACTTCTTACTTCTTACTTTTTAACTTTTTAACCTTCTAACCTCTTACTTATTAACTTTATATTTTTTAATATTTTACTTTTTAATATATTATTTTTTAATTAAAATAAGTAGTTTAAAAAGAAAATTAAAAATATTAATTTTTTTAATAATATTATATTTTTAATTAAATTTATTTAAAGTTTATAATTTAAAGTTAAATATAAATATTCTTTTTATAAATATTATTATTAATTTAACTAAGTTTAACTTTTATAAAATATATAATTTTAATATTTAATTATAATTATTTTAAAGTTATAGTTAAATAATATAAACTTTATATATTATTTTAATTCTTCTATTAAACTAAAATCTATAATAAAAAAAAATAATAAAAGAAAGTATAATAACTTTATAATTCTACTCTATAACCTATTTATAGTTAAAAGTTATTATTTTATATTAGTAGCTATAGTATTAAGCTATACCTATTTATACTAATGCTATTAATAAGCTATTAGTTTTAATATAGATTAGTCTATTAAAGTTAAAGCTATTATAAACTATAAGTAACCTAGTTTAATATTATTAAATATTATATAAAAATACTATCGCTATATAACTTAAAGAAGTTAGCTAAAATAAGTAATAATAAAAGCTACTATTACTTTAATTAAAGTTCTAGCTTTATTTAAATATATACCTATTATAACCTTCTTATACTATATTATAAAACTATTTAAAAGTAATCTTTTAATTTATTATATAAAGTTAAAATAACTATTAAATAAGGTAACTATAATTTATTATTTAAATATATAAAACTAATAACTTATAAATAGTTATAAAATAGTAATTAATAACTAAATATACTTTTATATTAAAAACGCTTTTAGATTTAAAGCTATTAGTATTATATCTATATTAATAAAACTTAATTTATTTATTAATAAACTAAAAGTATATAATATAGATTCTAATACTATTAAAATTTATATATTTTTTAGAGTAAAGCTATAAAGGGGTATAAATTTATTATTAGTAGTATAGAAGGTATTTAAAAGCTTTAAAGAAAGGTTTAACTAAAGTTAAACTAAGCTATAGATTTAAAATAGTTAAATAAAAATAATTAAAAAAAACTATAGATCTTTTAACTTTATACTTAGAAAGGATAGTTAAATAGTATAAATATTAAGTTATATACTTTATATAAAATAGTTAAAACTTATTTATTAAATTAATATTACTATTAATAATATTATATATAATTATATTAAATATAAGTTAAATTTAAAGAAAATCTAATAACTTATAATATCTTTCTACTTCTTATATTTAGTATAAGATTATAAGTTTATCTATAAAGTACTTACCTATAAAGTCTTTTATATCTTCTAGGCCTAGCCTTTCTACTAGCTGATTTAGGAGGTGAAGTATATAAAGGAGATTGAGGACTTTAACTCTACCTCTATAAGAAAGGCCGCCGAGTTCTACTAGCAGCTAGCCGATATGTTGCTGTGTACTAAGGACCCCCCTGATGACTACACTGAGGTCCTACCATCGATATTTGAGAACCGGCTGGTGCTCCCAAATATCTGGGAGCAGGCGTGCACGTTCGCCAAGGCCGACAAGCGTGATCCGCCCGTGTTGGACTGGAACATGCTTCGGCGTTTCCTTTAGGAAGTCGCAGACAATCCAAGCATCAAACAGGCGATCGAGAAGGATCAACCCGAATTTGAATTTGGCACGGCGACAAAGCGACCAATGCTTCTGCCAATCATCAGTGACAGCCCTAGGTCCGGCAAGCGCAAGCGCAAGGGCAAGGATGACGGAGATGAGGATGACGGAGATGAGGATGACGGAGATGAGGATGACGGAGATGAGGATGACGGAGACGAGGATGACGGAGACGAGCCGGCGTCCTCTGGTGCTCCAGTCAAGAGGAAGCGCGGGCTCAAACCGCAGCCCAAATCCGCGGAAAAGGTGGACACGGCGGATGACGAGATAAGCGATGCTTCCGACGACAGCTTCGTTACGCCTCCGCCATATGACCGTGAGAAGGCGCTACGAGATGGCCTGGAACTGCTTAACCAGCAGGAGGGTCACGACAAGGAAGCCGGGGGCTCGGCAGAGTAGGGGGCCAGGTATTGGCATCAATTGGTGCCAACCGTGTACAAAAGGAAACCAGCCAACTCACAGTTAGGTTTAGCACCAGTGATTTGAATTCAATGAGCACTCACATTAAGTGGCCTTAGTTAGGACCTTCAGGTTAATATATACATACTAGAATACAAAATACTAATGGACTGCTACTACCCTCTGTGACCTATATATAAAGATATACTATATAAAAGGCTTCGGCCACACTATATTTTCTTATTAAATATCAATTTATTTACTATCTACTTAGCTATTAGACCTCCCTAGCCTAAAGCTTATATATAAACTCTCTAAGTTCTTAGTACTTCTACTTATATTAATCTCTTATAAACTCTTTAAATTTCCCTCTTTCTTTACTTTTTAAATATTTTATAATTCTTTTAAAAAGATTTCTATTTTTATTAATAAAAGTATAAATATAAAATAATATAAAGTTATTATATTTTTCTTTTTTTATTAATTTATTATATATTTTCTCTTTTATTTTCTTTAAAATATTTAAAATATTTTTATAAATTACTTTTATATAATTATTTTTAAAATAATTTATTTTAACTTTTATTTTTAATAAATAACTATATATTTAAATAGATATTTTAATATTTATTTAATAAAGGTTTTCTTTTTTTAAATTATATTTTTATTTAAAGTTTTTAAATATATATATATATATTAATAATAAAGAATTATCTTTTTAATTAAGATTTTTTTTATAAAATTATTTATATAAAAGTTATTTCCCTTATAAATATAAAGTTAAAAAACCTATAGTTATTCTTTTTAATTAATTTTATTTAAATATTTTAAATCTATAACTTAATTTAAGTTAAGAACTATTTTTATATTAAAAAAACCTTTTTTTAAATATTAATCTTTATCTTTTCCTCCTACTTTAATAATAATATATTATTCTCTTACTTAACTTTAAAGTTTATAAAGTAGTTAATTATATTAGAATCTATAATAAATTCTTTTAAATAATTTATTAAAATACTAAAGATTTTTAATATAAAAAGATTATTTTTAAAAACTTTTTTAAAAGCTTCTTTTATATAATTAAAGATTTATATATTAATTTTTATTTTATAATTAATTATTAGTTTTATATATTTAAATAATAAATTATAATTATTATATTTAATAATTATTTTAGCTTTAATTAAAAGATTACTTTTAAATAGTTTTATAATATAGTATAAGAAGATTATAATAAATATATATTTATAAAGTAAAGTTAAAACTTTAATTAAAATAATAGTAGCTTTTTATAGGAATAGGGGTAAGTGTAATATAATTACTTATAAGGTTATATAATTAATCTATAAGTATATAGTAAAGGTTTAGCCTTCTACCTTCTAGGTATAGGCTCTTCCTCCTAATATACTAATTAACTAATATAACTATAATTTTTATATATATATAAAACTTATACTAATACTAATTAGTACTTACTTTAAATAGTAAGTATAGATAGTAAGGTATAAAGAGATAGATAATTACTTTAATAGCTAGATTCTTTATAAATCTTTAGGTAAAGTAGTTATACTAATACTATAGGTTCTACTAAATTTATTATAGTAGTAATACTATAATAAATTATATAATAATAATATAGTTAGATATATATTAA
>JUJX01000202.1:70513-95993 GCA_000800745.1 Diaporthe longicolla | reverse complement strand
TCCTTTCCGTGCGTGTTTCCTAGTGTCTTGTGCGTCTTGGCTGACTCTCAACTACCGCAACAGGGCCAACCCGCCGCTGTCAAAGTTTTCAACGTGCCCCAGTTTGCGAGCCCCATCTCGCAAAAGACCTTTTTCAAGGGCGACAAGGTTCAGCTGAAATGGAACCAGCAGGGCTCCAGCTTGATCGTGCTGGCCCAGACAGACGTTGACAAGTCGAACAAGAGCTACTATGGAGAGACCACGATGTACTTGTTGAGTGCGAACGGCGCCTTCGATGCTCGTGTCACCTTGGACAAGGAGGGCCCGATCCACGATGTGGCTTGGTCCCCTAATGGCAGGGAGTTCGGTGTCATCTACGGCTACATGCCCGCCAAGACAACCATTTTCAACCACCGAGGCGTTGCGACCCATTCCTTCCCAATGGGCCCAAGAAACACAATCATCTTTTCTCCTACGGGACGATTCGTCTTGGTTGCTGGATTCGGTAATTTGGCGGGCCAGATCGACGTGTACGACCTCGAAAAGGACCACCGCAAGGTTTGTACCATCGAGAGCGGAAACCCCAGTGTGTGCCAGTGGAGTCCCGATAGCGTCTACATCATGACGGCAACGACCTCACCTCGTCTGCGCGTGGACAACGGCGTGAAGCTCTGGCATGTTGGCGGGGGCATCATGTACAACGAGGAGATGGTCGAGCTCTACAACGTCGTGTGGCGGCCCCTACCGGCCGATCACTTGCCTAAGAACCTGGACCCGCTCAACCCGGTCCCGACACCGCACGACTCTGCGGTGGCCTACCTCGGCACAGTCAAGACACCATCCAAGCCTGTTGGTGCCTATCGGCCGCCGGGTGCTCGGGGTACTTCGACACCGTTACATTTCAAGCGTGAGGATGAAGGCGGCGCTGCACATGTCATGGGCAATGGTGCCCCCTCTGCTAGCTTGAACGGCTTTGGACGAGCTCGCCGTCAGGTTCCTGGTGCTGAGTTTGCTGAACAGGCACAGGCCCCAGGCGCAGCATATGGTCGCCAGTCCGTCCCAGGCGCTGAGCCTGTTGGCGGCGACGACAACCTGTCCAAGACCGCCCTCAAGAACAAGAAGAAGCGGGGGAACAAGAAGGCGAAGGACAGCGAAGGAAAGCCTGCAGGTGGTAACGAGGGCGGTTTAGCACCCCCGACGCAGGAATATGGTAGTGGCTCGGGAGGTGAGACTCGGAGGAGCGATCGCCGCGGTGGCCAACAGCATGGTACCTCGCGGAGCCGCTCGCGCCACCCTCAGAACGGCCAAGGCCGCAGCCGCAGCAATACGCAACGGAACAATGAGCACGGTCGCAACAACGGGCCTCGGGACCACACCCCATCCGGGCGAGACCACCAGCAAGAGCCAGCCGAGCAAGCCCCCGCTCAAGGAGATAACTCTGCTGCGAACCAGGCCCAGAACCCCAACGCCAAGAAGATGAGGGGCCTGCAAAAGAAGATCCGGGCGATAGAGGATCTCGAAATGCGTCTGGCCGGGGGCGAGAAGTTGGAGGACACACAGATGAAGAAGATTGGGACCAAAGTGTCCGTCCTTAAGGAGTTGGAGGCGTTGGAGAAGGAGTCGGCATAAGGGCTGGCCATGTATGAGACGACTGGGCGAACCTGTAGCCCACTCCTCCCACGACGTGCTCTGCTGCACATCTCCCCGATGGCCAACCGCACCATCAACGAAGAGCGTGCGATACAAGCAAGTCAAGGGAGAGCGATACAGACTAGAAGGCAGGGCACTCACGAACTCGCAGACACCGCCATGGTCCATGCAAGCCAGGAGGCCGGCCACAAATTTTGGACAGACCACCTAGAAAATCGCCTCTGCAGAGGAGCCGAGGGCATAGAAAGCTTAGGGCAAAACGCTCAGCGTAGACATACCAGATAAAATGATTAAAAGATGTATCGAACACTTCCGCTGTCCACTCTTTTCGTCCTGCGCAAAATAGGCAATGAAGTAGACCACTTAGCCTGAGAGCTCCCCTGAGCAACGAGACCATTCCTGCACAGTGGCCCAAACACAGTTCGGGCCCCTTCGCCCTTTCTCCACAGACATGGCTCTCAGAGGGTCCCAACATCGTCTCACTGCGGAGGATGGGCAGTTACAACGCGAGGGCGTTGGCTCGAGTCGAGGACCTGGGACGACATGTCAGTACAATTGTCTGATTGATATCATCGATACAGCAGATGCGCTTTGCGGATAGATATCTCGACTCGACTCTATGATACGCTTTCACGTGCTGTCCCGCGGGCAGACGGGTTCCACTATTTGGTGATGTTATCGCACTCGCTCTGGCTGGTGGTTTACCCTCCTATTTGGAGATGCAAGGAGAACCCGGAGTGAAGATCAAACAAGTATGCTGGATAAGAATGGGAATGAAAAAAGGTCCAATACCTGGGATTCGCTCGTCTTCTGAATTGAGGGGGCAAGATCAGTAGTACCACCTACAGATCAGTCATGTCTCCATCATCTTTAAGACCCCTAGTATCTCATAATTTGCCTCGCGCAAAGATTTGATTAACGCTGATTCCTATCCTTTTTTTTGTGGGGTATGAAGTGGCACGAATGTGAAGTAATATCCTTGCCCCTGGCCACTACCTATAATACATCATCTCATGAGTGGAAATTCTTTCAAAGACGAGCGACTTAATCCGCCCGCCACCATTCAGTCTAGGCGCCAAAGATGCCTCGTTCGGCCCTCGAGCCATGGCTCAGGCGTCTACGAACCCCTTGACATTGTTCAGCCAGGCCAGATACTCCCGCTGCTCCTTGACGTCCATGTAGTCTGGCACAAACACAGCCAGAGTAGAATTGATTCCACGCTCGTCCAGGTAAGTCTCCATCAGAAGCTGGAGGTCCTCATCCAGGGTGCCAAATGGCGGGCCAGGATAGATGTCACGGCCCTTGTGCTCAGCTTCGGGGTTCGCCGCGTGGGCGATGGCGGGGTCGTTGTAGTAGTACATGTTCTCGACGATGATGCTGGCATCCTGGGCGATGGCGTCTATATTCAGGGCGCCCTTTCCGGGCTTCTCGACGACGATGTTCAAGCGGCACGTCACGTTGGGCTCGTTGCCGGTGTCGGCGTCGTCAATCTCCTCGTTCTCCTGAGAGCGTGCGCCCTCCTCGTCGCCGAGGGCTGAGTCCTCGTCAAACATCTCGTTCTCCATGTTGGAAATATCGGCGATTGAGAAAGTCACCGTGATCCTGCAGACACGGTGTGTTAGCATGGGCTGCGCCAGACAGCTCGAGGCAGTGGCAGTGCATCTGTGGAGATGGCTTACTTCTCGTTGTTGTACGTGCGTGTAAGCACGACGTTCTGGGCGCCAGGAGTGTCCTGGATCTCGAAGGGGCTGTTGTCTAGGAAGTCCTTGATACTGGCTGGTTGCGGCTCGTTCTCCTTCATCTCGGCCTCGAACGAGATCTCGCTGCTCAGCTTCGCGCTCAGCTCACTGTCGACCCCAGAGGCGGCCATCCGGAGCAGAGAGGTCGAAAAGGCAGAGACCTGCGGCCGGAAGGTCCTGCATTGATCGCGCAGAAGAGCACTGTGTCTGGTTGAGGCAGGTCTGGCGATTGAAGAGAGGCGTGCAAGGGTCCGCGGCGCATTGCGCGCTACACTCCGTGCCGAAAACATTCTGTGTGGTGTTGAGGGGTTTCTGAGTGGCGTTGGAAGAGAGAAGACTGCGAGCAGACTTCGTAGTCCAAAACTCAGAAACAAGCGTGGGAGACTTCGGTTGAACAGCTCAAATTTTCGGTTGGAAGGGCTAGCTTGGAGGGTCGGATGAGCTTGTGATGATGCTAAACGGGTGGAGCTGGGTGGCGGAAGCTTTTTTTTTGAAAGTCGATAGCCCGTCACTTATTGATGACTAAGCAACCGAGGAGGCTCGAACTGAACCTCCAAGCTGTAAGTCTCCACCAGCACGTCCTATGTAGAACGGTTTCCCAGTTTCCTGCATTGACTCGGATCGTGCTGGCATGGGGACATTTAATATTGTAGTCGACGTTGTATGTTTCTTAAACGCTGGGTCGTGAGCGTTTACCACTGTATGGAGGCGCTGCGAAACCAGCTAAAATTGTAGCATCAGATCAAATTACGAAGTACTTTCAACGTCTGCTGAAAAGCTCAGCTCCAGGATGTAGCAATCGGTAGAGCAGCACCGCAAAAGCCCCCGGACCTCTTCCTGATCCTGGCAAGAAGACATAGCTTGATAGCAGTCACGTAAACGCGCCATTGCTCTGAACTTGGCCTACTATTGGTAGCCTCGTCATCCTGACTGGGATTATTGCTGTGATTACAGGTGGAAGAGTCTACCCATATGAACGTGTGACAAGCAACGCTGGAGTTCTTGAAGATGAGATTTGCAGCTATGTCCCTTTCGAGGAGAGCTACCCATGACGCAGAGAAGCTGATGGGGTTTTTTCGGCTCGAACCTTCTCCAAGTCTAGTCTGAAATTTATAGGGCTCATCATAGACCGACGGAGACCCATGAAATCACCGAGATGACCACATGAGACTGAGATCCCGGAGATGTGGCTCTTGTCTTGAAATGTATGAATCCGCCAGAAAATCAGAAAGTGGTTCTCTCATGGAGAGAAAGACAGAGCCGCTGCAAACGATCCACCGGGCCTCCAAGTTGTACAAGTACTCCGTGGGGAGGGGACGTAGGCCGAAAGCCTAGTCGCTAATGGAAATGGGCTCGAAGATGATGTTGATGTAGGCGCCCGGAATCCTTCTCTTGAAGCGCCCCACAGCTGCTGAGCATAAGGACCAATGCGGCGTGCTCACGCAATATGCTGTTACTTCGAGAAGAGCAATTGGACCTGGACCCCGTTTTACTAGGAGGATGTCGCGACTGGTGTTGGATGGCCGGGATGTCATATAGAAAGATCCAGATAGGTCAATGACCTGGTGTACGCTGGAGCAGTAACGCCGCAGAAGAAGCGCATCGGCTCTCTCACACGCGGGCAGTGACTGTTCCTGGGATAGGACGAGGCGGAACTCTTCAGTGTTAGCATGCGTGAACCAGCGTGATTGTGGCTTTCGAGTACCCCTTTCGACGACTTTGAAATGATCTGCGCACTAACGGAAGCTGTCCCCAATTCATGTCCCTATCCTTCTCAGGCACATTGGCACTTTGCTGTGCTGGTATTGCCGACATATACCAACAGAGCTTGAGGAGTGCCTGGACGGCGTTGGGCGATTAAGAGGCCGGGAGCCGATGTTGCTACTCAGTGGAAGCTCCGTCACCGCTGTGTTTGAGGGTATGTATGACTGGCGCCTTCAGGCATGCAAGCGCAGCAAGCAGGACCAATAGCCCGGGATGAGAATTCTTCAGGTGGCTTAGAAAGCTAAGGATGACCAGGCCGGTAGCTGATATTTACTGGCTGCTGGGCGGGAAGCTGGATGGTTTGACAGTGCCGGCCTCGTTTATACGGACAAAAGACAAGGACGCTAGAAAGGACCATGCCCCTTCCCACCTTTTGAGCAAGTCGAGATTGTTTTGCTTCAAGAGGTCTGGGAGAACTTGAGTGGGTCAGGTCAGCAGTGATCTTGAAGATGGGAGGTTGCGGTTGCTGTGCAACTTACAGAAGCCATTCTGTTGTTCCTTGCGCAGGGTCTCGACTTTCAAGCGGAGGAGATCCTCCTTGGCGCTTGCCGGCCTTCCTGGGCGGCGCGATTTCTTGAGTTCCTCAAGCTCCTGATCATGCTGGTGCACATATCTGCGGCGTGATCAGTAAGCGACCGGCAAGAAAGTATGAGGCACAACGGCTTACTCGTTGATGAGGTCCTGCACCTTGGCCAGATCGAAAGCCTGGCCGTCATTCTCCTGGGCGGCCTTCTGAAAGAAAGTGATCCTGTGGGCTGAGTGGACATGGTTGTCAGCAGGGCTTCCTGAGGAGTAGGGCAGGGAAGAGGAGGGCTGTCACGAACTCAGGGGTTGATCGTGCTTCTTCCTGGCGGCGGCAAGCTTCTCAAGACGTTCGTCACGGACTTGGGCCTTGTGCAGCTTCTTGGTATCCCGCGAGAACTCGTGAAGGACGATGTTGCCATTCCGCTTCTTGGCAATTCGTTTCCTCGTCCTTTCCAAAGTCTTGGGCATTGTGAGAGATTGAATCTGGCACGGCAAAGGTCGATGTAACAATTTGGATGTGTGTGTCGACACTGGTGTGTCTGTCTACTGCGGAATGTCGACTTTCTACGACGATTTTCGATCTATGCGTCGGTCAGATAACTTATCGGCTTTTCCCCCCCACCCCTGCATGCGGGTCCAGGCAGGATACCACCAAGCAGGGGCTATCCCTGCTGGGCCGTTGCTGGGGAAGGTCTGGGCTAGCCGCAACAGGAAGTGCTGGTAGGCCCATAACCCGCCAAAAACGCGGTTTACAGACGCGCCTGCCCCAGTGGCCCGCTGCACGATGTGGATCGCCCTAGCAGTGGTCAAGCAATTATCTCCCTCCTCATGATTCCTTCCGCCTGTACTCTTTAGTAGGAGCATCTTCGGTCCTGTGCATGTCGCATCTGCTGGACCACGAGAGCTGCCCTCTTCCAGACCATTGCCCGGCTCATCTTGCTCACTTGCACCCTCACCCATCTACTACTGTGTGGTCTGATCTGTGCCGCGCCTGCCGCAAAGTAAACATCAACACATAGACACAACAACCTCCCCCGACCGCGTCCCCGCTCTGGGTTGGACTGGACCCAAACCTCCGCCCGAGATCCAAGACCGTACATGTAGAGCATATACAACAACACATGGCCTTCTAATGAGCCGGCCACGACAATCCTGCCACCTAGTCGCGCGCATTCCCACCCGGAGGTACCTTCACGCAGAAAATGGGTATCCAAGGTACGCCGTTTTGACCACAAAGACTGCGAACTTACACTGCTAACACGTGCCAAAGGGCTTCTCCCATTGCTCAAATCCATCCAGAAGCCGACAGAGCTGAAGAAGTTTTCCGGTGAGGTCCTCGGCGTTGATGCTTATGGCTGGCTCCATCGCGGTGCTGTAAGCTGTGCCATAGAGCTAGCACAAGGGAAACCGACCAGGAAGTGAGTATCCGCCATTCAAGCCCGTGACTTGGTTCGCTCCTGACCGCCGAGTAGATATGTCGACTTTGCCATGCACCGCGTCAGAATGGTCAAACATTTCGGTGTCACCCCATACCTGGTGTTTGATGGCGATTTCCTTCCCAGCAAGGCTCACACCGAGGCAGCGCGAGAGAAACGTCGCGAGCATAGTCGAAAGGCTGGCCTCGAGCTCCTCAAGGCCGGCAAGCCATCGCAGGCCCAGCTCGAGTTCCAAAAGGCCATCGACATCACCCCGGAGATGGCCAGGCATCTCATCGAGGAGTTGAAGAAAGCGGATGTCCCGTATGTTGTCGCTCCGTACGAGGCTGACTCCCAATTGGTTTACCTAGAGCGTCACGGCTTCATCAACGGCATCATTTCGGAAGACTCTGATCTCCTGGTCTTCGGAGCCAAGCGATTGCTCACCAAGATGGACCAGCACGGCCAATGCATCGAGATCAACCGGAAAGACTTTTGCGCCGTGCGCGAGATATCGCTCACCGGCTGGACCGACGACCAGTTCCGGCAGATGACCATATTCAGCGGTTGTGACTACCTCGAGGGGATCAACAACATGGGCTTGAAGACAGCATATCGGATGATGCGCAAATACAAGACGCCAGAGCGCATGATCCGGATGCTGCAGTTTGACGGCAAGTTCCGCGTCTCAGAGAATTATCTTGCCCAGTACAAGCAGGCAGAATTGACGTTCCTGTATCAACGAGTCTTCTGTCCCAAGAAAAAGGACCTCGTTCTCCTGACTGAGCCGCCTGCTTCGTCGCCGTTGGATATCGAGCAGATGCCGTACATCGGCGCAAGAATCGGCCAGGAGCTTGCCAGGGCGATAGCAGTGGGAGAGGTGAACCCGATTTCCAAGCTGCCGATTGTCATCGCTCCGCTCCCGGGAAGTCGGAGGACTTATAACACGATAAGGACATATAATACGGCTCGACCATCGCCCGTGACAGCTGCGACGGCCCAGCAGAGCAGACCGTCTCTGGGCAAGCCCATCGATGCGTACTTCCAAGACCACAAACGCATCGCCATGGGAGAGATGGACCGCAACTGTTTCTCTCTTGATGCCACAAGAGTGGCTGCTCTCACGCAAAACGGGCTGACACCCAGGGTCTTTCCCCTGCCTAGGCCGTACATTGGTGGGAGCACACGCACCCCGGCGGCTCGCCCGTACACTTCGATCCAGCGCCGCCGAACGGAGCCGATCTCCCAAACACTCTCAGACCTGGACCCATCTCTGGATCAATCCTCGAACCGTCGAAGGACAGCTGGCCCGACAAGGCGGATATCCGTCACCGAAGACAGACCGCTAAAAAAGGCACGACTTTGTGCGGACGAGAAAGCAAGTGAGGCGGCAGATCAGTCGGCCCAGAAAAGCAGGTTCTTTCCTCCCGTGCAGTCGCCCAAGCAACATCAAACCTCTGATGACGCTACTCTCTTGTCAGATGATTCAATCGAGGAGGCTCTCATGAGCTTGCCTGAAATTGACGGTCAATGGGGCGGAACAAGAGCCTCGAGAGGGAAAGAGGAACTGCATATCTTCCAGGACGCAAGCTGTTCAGAACCATCCGTCATCCCAGAGGCTCGTGATGTCAAAGATGAGGACGATATCAGAGGTCGCACGGCCATATCCCGCAAGAGTCCCGAACCCGATGGGGAGGAGGAGCGGTCTGCAAGAAACGTGAGGGACACTGGAGCGGGCTCCGCCGGGTCATTGCGCGGCTCGATCAAAGAATTCTCGTGCACACCAGATCTGCCGAAGATGGCAAACAAGACTTGCATGGCTTTTGGACTTCCCACGCCAGCATCTAGTGCCCAGGGCTCAGAGTCGAAGCCGCCAGCTCGTTCGCCAGTGGATACTCCGGTTCAAACACCTTTGCAACGTATGGGTGTTCAGGCCCTGCAGCGGGGCAAGGGCAACCGTTCGCCTTTCCTCAAATCGAAGCCATCCGCTGCAGCTCCGGGGAGGCGGCACAGCCTGAAGCATGCTTTAGATTCCTTGCCCACCAACCCGGCTTTTGTGCCGTTACCCAAGGTCGATCTAGTAGAGGTCGAGGCTCTGAACAGGCCTGGCGGCAGCGAGGATCAAATTATCTCAGATGGTGACGAGGAGAATGATCCACCGCTTGGAATTGTCGAGGAATCACACCATAACCGACTGGACCTATCGAGATTTGTATATGGCTGAAACAGGTTCGGTTGGCAAGCGAGGAGAGGCCGATGTGACCGAGTATGCGGCTAAATACGGCAGGGCACAGGTGACATCCTCGGGAGAATATTGTCGAACAGACAGTCATGGGTTGATGCGTACTAAAGCATAGCGTTAGGAGTTTTGCGGGTATTGCTTGATTGAACAAATACATGGCAATATTGTATCATGCTTATGGATTGGCATTGGAGTCCTGAAATTTGGTGGACAGGCAAAGCCATGAGGGCCGGAATTGACAGACGTACTCTTGATGCGTACTCACCACCCGCGGGGCAGAGTAGAAACATGTGTTCATATATCTTGCGTGGTTCCCTCCCCTCTGCGCTATTTCCGAAGAACACTGGCAACCTGTGGCTGAAATCTACAGTATGCTACGGCATATGGATTCTTGCACAATTCCGCAGATCATATGACTAACTGTTGACGATGTCGCAGGGTGACTGGAAAATGGATGCACGAGTATTGCTGACAGCACACATTCTTGGCGACCCTGAAGCAGGCAGATCTCAGGAGGGGACCTATAGATGCACTGGTAGCAAAACGGGGCACAGGTGCTAGGGTACTTCGATCTTAGTGTACCGCGATAAGGACATCAGGCCGATAAGACAATGCCAAGATTTCGAATCCCCACCCAAAAAATATTCCAACCACCCATGGTTCGAATGTGCCCTTGAGAGACGGCAACTGCGAAGTGGTACACCCACCCAAACGACTTGCCCGTCGACAGCAATTCACTCGCCCAAAGACCTCCCACTTTCTCACCATGGCGGACTCATCCCTAAAGGTTTGACTACCTCGCCCCTGCTGCAGCCGACGGCTGATGGCGACTGACGCGCACATGTCCACAGGATCGTTTGCGCGACCACTCCGAGGCTTTCGATAGCCTGTTGTCCCTGATTCCAGCAAAGCTCTACTATGGCGAGGACACAAGTGTATGTCATTCTTCAGCCTGCCCCGCCTGTGTTAGGTCATGCTCTCTCCCTGCGTTCCAGCCAGCTCACACAACACACCGGCATTACAGGATCAATGGCAGCGAAAGAAGCAGACCAAGGAGCAGGCCAGAGCTGCAAAGCGGAGCAAGCTGGACCCAGACAGTGCGCTGAACCGGAATGCCAAGGAGGTCTTGGACGAACGGGTCCGGAATAAGCGCAAGGCACAGGAGCTTGAGCCAAGTGAGGATGGAAGCGCCGAGGACGACGATGATGCCCAGGAGCTAGAGCTGCGTGGCATCAGCAAGGAGGCGCCGCGTGAAGGCCTCAAAAAGCGTAAACTGGTTGATGACGACACGACCGAGACAGCCAAGTCAGCCCAGCCTACGACAAACGACGAGGCGAAGACGGGGCCGTTGTCGACACATCAGGAGAAGAAGTTATTGAAGAAGCAGAAAAAGGCTGAAAAGAATGCCGAGAAGAAGAAGACACGAACGGCGAAAGCGCCCAACAAGGGCGAGACGGTCGAGGCAGACGGCTCTGCAACAGGGCATGAAAATGACCCACCGACACCAGACGATGTGAGGCAGTCGAGGGAGGGAGTGGACGAGGAGGAGACCAAACCACACAAGGACATGAGGCCCATTGATGTGTCGGGTCTGGCGGAAGAGGACGCAAATCACACATCATCGTCCCAAGCATCTTCACCTTCGTCTCCTATCTTCGACACGGCTGAACCCGACGAGCCATCCGCTGAACCCGAAAGCACCACAACTTCAATAGCCAGCGAGACTGTACCCGCAGACAAATCCAGAAAGATCAAAGTCCCGTCTGACACCACCGAGCTCCGCGCCCGCCTGGCCGCCAAGATCGCGGCCTTGCGCGCAGCCCGCAAGGCTGACGGACCCGACGGCAAGCCGATTCGCACGCGAGAGGAACTGATCGAGTCGCGGCGCAAGAAGCTGGCCGAGCGCAAGGCCCACAAGAAGGAGCTTCGACAGAAGGCCAAGGAGGCCGAGGACAAGAAACGCGAGGAGGCGCTGGCCAGCGCACGGAACTCGCCCATGCTTAGCTTCGGCTCCCCGGAACATGACCTGAACTTCTCATTTGGGCGAGTGGCATTTGCGGACGGCACACAGATGTCGCACGACCTGAGCTACACGAAGGACAAGAACGGCAAGAAAAAGGGCCCCGTGGACCCCAAGGGCGCGCTCGCAAAATTGGAAGCGCAAAAGAAGCGCCTGGCAGAGCTGGACGATGCCAAGAGAAAAGAAGTATTGGAGAAGGAGACATGGCTCGCAGCCAGAAGGAGGGCCGAGGGCGAGAAGGTCCACAACGACGAGTCCCTGCTTAAGAAGGCAGTCAAGCGCAAGGACAAGGCCAAGAAGAAGAGCGAGAAGGAGTGGACAGAACGTGTACAGGGCGTACAGAAGGCACAGAAACAGCGCCAGCAGAAGCGTGAAGAAAACATCCGCAAACGCAAGGAGACCAAGCAGGCGGGCAAGGGAGGCAAGAAGAAGGGTGGCGGCAAGTCCCCAGCCAAGAAGAGCCGCCCCGGCTTTGAGGGCAGCGGGTTCGGCAGGAGAAAGTAAAGAAGAAAACAAGTCGAGCGATCCGGGTGACGAGCACAGCCAACCAAAGTCTTGGTTGGTATCCCAACAAATGGGATTGGGCGCTATCAGTAGTATCGGGAGGAACTGTAAATATCTTCTACAACCGCTGCGTCATATGAGCGGTGACGAGCTAATCGGATACTTGGTCACGGGAGCTTTCATATCCAGTGTAAGGTGCAAGAACACAAAGGTGTCAAGATGAAGTGATTGTAAATTATGCCAGTGTTTGAGAAAATATGGCCAGCGGAAACACCTGGTTTTCGTCCACCCGCGACGTGCGGAAAATTGGGTTTGGTTTGTTTTGTCATAACGACAATGCCATTCTCGTTCGTTTTGCGTCCCTAGAGCCTCCTCCACCAATTGTTCGCATCCAGGTTTCCATGCCGCTTGAGTAAGTTGAAAGAACGCCCGGCCGTTCGCATGAACAACAACCCACCCGCTCACACCCCTCCTTCTGTTATCCTCTGCCGAGGGATTGAGATGGCCCGCGAAGTCTCTGCCGGGTGCCAGCACAGTCGCATCCATACTCTCAACTCGTGTGGAGCTTGAAGGCCTTTGCACCCGCTGGATCAGAGCAAGACGGTCATTATGGGTTGTACTGATACAATGTGCCCGCAAAGCCTTGCCTATTACAGGAGGGAGTCGAGGCGGGTGAAGACGTTGAGACAGGCAGCCACAACCTCGAGTTGAAGCTCCTTGTCCTTGGCCTTGTTGACCTCCTAAGGAATTGTTAGTATCGAAATACACTCGTGAGCAGAAGGCGACGGGGGGCCAACCTCAGAGATGACTTGTGGCAAGTTCGCGCCAATCCCGTTCCCAGTGGCCTTCTTTCCGAATGGGAACTGGCTGTATTCGGCCAGCAGCTCGTCGGTCTGGGCGAACGCGCGCTCCCTGGCCTCGTGGCCAAGGGTGGACAGTGCGTTTTCGAGGACATTAGCCGCGTAGGCCGCGCATACCATTGCAATTGTTCGTGTGTACCGGAATTCGAGGTTTTCGGGGAGCCACTGCGTCGCTGGAAGGACAACTGTCCTCTGGGTGAGAACATTCCTGACGCGCCGCCGGATTTCCTCCTTTGCGCCGCCGTCGGCGACTGGATGCGTTGCCATGTCGAAGAGCAGGAAGTTGCGCTTCTCGGTGCGCAGAATACCCTTGTCCACAAGCCCTTTCGCCAGCCGCTCACGGACCTGCTTCAGCTGGTAACCGATCTTCATGAGGTTCCATGTCTCGCCTGCAAAAACCAGAACACAAGTCAGCAGCCCGACACCAAGAGCAGGAGTCCCGGCCGGATGTTTGGATCCGGATTTCAAGCCCAACGGCCTACGCACCACTCATTAGGTCGATCCATGAGCTGACGCTCATCTTCTCGCTCGCCTTCATCATCTTGAGGGCCTCGTCGAGTAGCACCTCTCCTGTCAGTGTATCATCGACAACCTCAATGACACGGTCTGGCAGGGGGAAGCGCCTTCTCGAGGGATCCTTTTGCATGCTGATCCTCCCGCGAAGGGCAAGCTCCAAGACGATACAGCCTCGAAGAGCATACGATATGTTGTCATTCCAAAAAGAGAGGTATCCCTGCCCGCCCGGGACGTTAGCGATGTGGTAGAGGCAGGTGCATGGCGCTGGCGCGGACGCAGCGGCGGCCCGGTCGCGTTCGCGAGCATCTCGGCCTTTGCGCCAGCGTTCCCAACAAGAGAGGAAGGAGAACGAACCTGCTTGTCCTTGAGCCCCAGCAGGAGAACTTCCTCCATCAGCGTCAGCTTTGGCTGCTTGCTGCGCTCTGTGCTCTCGCTGATGTCTCGGGGGTCGAACGCGATCTTGTGGCCATTTTCGTTGCTCTCGTAGCTCGTCTCCGGGGTGTTGTCGAAGTTGCTCGAGGAGTTGTTTCGTTGGATGCCACCGTTGCTGCTCTCGCCCTCGGCAGCAGCGCCGCCGCCACCGCCCCTGCGTCTGGTCAAACCCGAAGACGATGACATTGCGGTGTGGAAGTGGGTAGTGTGGTTGTGGGAGGCGGGTTGTGCAGGGCCGGAACTCGTCGGCGAGAATGACTCGATCGCGAAGCTTCAGGGCTGTCAGAGGGAGGGCAGCCAGGTGGCCAAGGCGACGAGTGGCCAAGCTCGGGGCGGGTTCTCGGGGCCGTGGATGATGTGTGTTGGACTCGGTGCTTGAGCCGGGTCGGAAGGGGTTCGCGATCGGGGGGCAATGTAGTGGGACGAGGGACCAATGTAGGCCGTGACAAGGTGCCAGGCCAAGTTCGGAGCGTAGGCGAGAGGGTCTAATCCCTCGGAGGGCAATGGCTGTCTGTTGGCTGCTGGGAAAAGGCCAGGCGCGCTGATGGATTGGACGAGAGTATGGACGACGAAATGGAGATGGCCCGTATTTCGCAGTGCAGCCCCACGGAATGGAGATTAGGTTGGTGGGCAGGCATGCAAGCAAGCAAGCAAGCAAGCAAGCAAGCAGTCGGGCTGGTAGAGTTGAGGCAGAGAGGTAGCAAGAGACCCCTACACTATACCTAGGTCAGGGCCTGGGGGACGAATCTTGTTGTTGTTGCTGATGACCATAGACCAGATGATGAGACCACGTCGATTTATTAACATACCTGTTGGGGGGAGAACAGCCTGGGGGAAAGGGAGGTTCGTGGTTCACACGCGGTTTCAAGCCTAGAGGAAGGGAGGTGTGTGGTTGTGTGCTCCAGCTCCCTGTGGCTGCGCAGTGCACTTCAGCAGTCCGTTGCTGTGCTCTACTCTGCTGTGTGCTGTTCTCTTCTGTCAGTCAGTCAGTCCAGGCTGTGCTGCAGCAAGCTGCGAGGTGGAATGTCGCACAGGCCTGAGAGAAAGCAAGTTACCCAGTAGGAGCTGGACAAAGCGCACCCACCCTCTTACCTGCTGCTGCACGGGCCGCCCTCTTTCACAGGTAGCTGGCCCCCCCACGTCCTGCTGCAATTAGCAGGGAGACCGACCTAGTCTCCAGTGGGGTCATTTCTTGCTATCAGTACCTTCTTGCACTCCATTTCTCACATCGCCTGTCAACCCAACAGGTATCTATCGAGCCCAAACAGCTGCGATCACGATCTCTCCCCACCAAGGTTCAAGCAGACACCCACTCTGGCTGCATACAGGTTCCGTATGTGACCAGCACACAAAGCCACAGCATCCTCAAAACCTCCTGCAGCCGTTTGGCCCAGCCCGCTACTGCAAACAACACTTCACGATGGGCTCTGGAAGCATCTACGATGAGGATGGCTTGCGCCGGACGAAGCACCGACCCGACCAGGGTATTGACGAACCCAGGCATGACGATCGGCCGAGCAAGCGAAGTGGTCGCCTGCACGAGTCGCCAGAAACCCACGCCCGACGCGACAGGTCGACAGAGAGGAGTCGGGACCGCCACCGTCACAAAAGGCGTTCTAGAAGCCCGTGGTCTACGAGGCAGAGTTCGCGAGATCGAGGTGGCGACAGCAGGCGAAGGAGACGGGACTCACGGTCACCCGCAGACACAGACTCACATAGACGACGGCGGAGACATTCGCGCCCTGCAGAAGCCCACAGCGGTGACGAGGCGGGACACAATGTGAGCAAACGCCACCGTCACTCAAGCCCGGAAAAGGCCAATCGTGAGGACAGCCAGCCAGTTGCCAGGCGATCTGGCCCATTGCCGTCACAAGCGGAGTCCTTTGCAGTCAGCAACGGTGAGGAACCCGAAAAGCCCAAGGAGAAACCCAACTTTGGAAACACGGGCGCCCTCGCTGCTGCATCAAACTCGGTCACGCAGGCAGACGGGACGACCATCACGCTGAAGTATCACGAGCCCCCCGAGGCGAGAAAACCCCCTGCGCGGGACCAGTGGAAGCTCTTCGTGTTCAAGGGCAACGACGTCGTGGACACGATCGAGCTGGGGGGCCGGAGCTGTTGGCTCGTGGGGAGGGAGTCGACAGTGGTCGACATGGCCGCCGAGCACCCCAGCATCTCCAAGCAGCATGCTGTGATCCAGTTCCGGTACACGGAGAAGAGGAACGAGTTTGGCGACAAGATCGGGAGGGTCAAGCCGTACCTGATCGATCTGGAGAGTGCAAACGGCACCGAACTAAACGGTGACAAGATACCAGACCGGCGGTATCTGGAGTTGAGGCCCAAGGATGTGGTCAAGTTCGGCCTCAGCACCAGGGAGTATGTCGTCATGCTCTCGAGAGATTGATGGGCTGCTGGTGGTATTCGGGCCTACCCAAACATACCTCTTCGAGGCCGATGTCGGCACATGAGCCAAGTGACATGATGTTGCATGAGGCCTTCGATGCGCAACGCAAGATGTTGCCTTGCAGTCGTCACGCTGCCCACGTGGGCTGCAGGGGAGCGAGGCTACCATGGCCACTCGGCACCTATCTCACCGTGCCAGCACCATCCGAGGCTGGTCATCGCAAAGCGAAAGACACTGCTATGCCGGGTTTGCGGTGCCCTGACGCCGCGGCGCCCCGTGGCACTCGCCCACGTTTTCCAGACCAGAAGGTCGTATCTCGCACGTGCCTCTCCAGGTGAGGTTGACCGGCCATCTGGCGCAAGGTTGACCGGGCGCAAGTAAATAGGATAAATTCTCCAGGGTACAACTTAGGCCGTAGTCCGGCGTCTCGCACGGGCGGCCTCTACTCGCCTTGTGACAGGAGTCTAATTGTAGGAGGCAAACGAACCGACGGTGGCCATGAGATACAACGAGGCAAACTTGGATATTGACATACAGCAGCGAAATCAGATGGCGTTACATTTCAGGGGAGGAGGATGGGCTGAATCCGCCCGAGTCATGGAGCATCAAGTGCACCCCATGCACCCCAAGGTGGCCGGCCTGCCGCAACCTGGAAGGATGGCCGCTTTGGTGACATAACTTCTCAAGTACTACACAATGAGAGGTGTGTATAAATGCTGGAGCAATTCAGGAATGTTTGAGTCGAGTGGTGCGTCACACAAACTGGACTATCCAGTGTAACCGCCGTTGTAACGGACGACGAATCTCAGTCATGGGACGGAGCTTGAGCCTTTGTTCCTACCCTCCATCAACCAGCTTTCTGAGAGGATGATTATGCTTTTGATCTGCTGAGCCCCCAAGATCCACCTGCTCCTGTCGATCCGATCTGTCCAGTGCGCGGGCCAGCTAGGCCACACTCAGAGCAGCCTAAATGCACTAGCTTGCTGATGTCTGGGGAACGCCTGACAGTCCGGAGCAGGGACATAAGCACCGGTTGACAGCAGCACGTGAATGTGTGGCGTTGCGAACTGCTACTCTGCAGACGGGGCGGGATGCAGGGCCCCCTGAACCGCTGCGTCTCACTCTCGCATTGCTGGAGTGTGCAGGTGTGTTGTGTTATTAGTCAACCACGAGGCCTCCTCTGAGGAGGGCCCTCTTTGCAGGCAGGCATGGCCGCTCCCACTCTTTGCACCTCTGCTACTCAATGTGTATCTTTCACCCTCTGCTTTCTTTCTTCTTCTTCTTTTGTCACAAGGCTGATCTACCACAGCGCGGTGCTAATCGCTGGCAGGCTGACCTACCGGATAGCCTGCCGGCTATGGCTTGGCTGTCATTATACATGTACATACCTGGCATATTGGACAAGGTCCAATGGTACAATGTGCCGTGTATGGGACAGACAAACTGTCATGGAATACCAGCTCATGGGACAAGTCTATGTAGAAATGACGCCCCATTACTTGCAGGAGTGCAACAAGCTAATCAGGCCTTTTCTTGTTCCTTTTCTCTCCCATTGCCCCTCTTCTGTGTCAACTCGTGAGTACTTGGGAGTACCCGTCGAGCTTGCCAGCCTCTTGGGATCCCTGCAGTCGAACCAGCCCATGCTGCGGCCATGCCAGGCAGTTACTGCGATCTCATCTATCTTGGGCCGCCACCCCTGGCCTGGTTCCCGTCTGGCAGTTTGGGTGTCTTCGGCTTATAGCCTCGCACATGCGCCTCTCCCGTGGGCGCGTGGCTTCCCTGTCTCAGACTCTTGACGACACTGGAGCTCCTGAGCTCAGGGTCACATGGACAGCCGGGCAAATCGCCGGTCAGTCATTATAACCGCCAACCTTCCCAATCTGCCTAGTCTTTGTACCTTACAGCACCATACGTGGCGCCAAGGACCCCTTTTCACCAGACCTGGAGAGTTTTCAGCTCGTTGTCTCCGTCTTGGTCTGGTCCAGCATCGTCAACACACATCTCTGCGACAGAGAAGCACTGGCTTCTTGTCGCAGCCTCACACAATACAAGCATGGTGAGTCTCCTTGGCCCGTCTCACGGCCCCTTCACACTTACTGCATGCCGGCCTGGGAATGTGAGCTCACGTCAAGCTCTGAAAATGGCTTGCTTACCTGGATCATCCTCCAAGTCTGTGGTCCGGGGCCGAGTCCCGCCAGATCGCATATCCGACGGGGCGGCCCGCTCATTCTGCCTTCATTCACTTGTCAGCAGCGCCTTCCATGTTGCTGGCCACTCCACGTCAGCACTTGGACATGGCCTGCATACACTCTCATCACATTATTTCAGCTGTTTTAGGGGCTTGCTTTTCTAACTTCACGTGTAGGGGACCATCAACAGGAAAATCTCCCGTTTCGACATCACTGCCGTTTACACCCACCCAAGTGCCAAGGTAGATATCGTCTTGGTTCATGGTCTCAATGGCGACCCTCAGAGAACTTGGACGGCCAAGAGTCCGAATGGAAACGGTGCTTTCTGGCCGGTAGACCTCCTCCCCAAGTCTCTGGAGGCCGAGAACGCGCATGCAAATGTCCTGGTGTATGGGTACAACGCCGATGTCTCATCCAAGAAGCACGGCACCGGTCCCAGCAGCAACTACATTCATCAGCATGCACAGACCCTGGTCACCTTTCTAACCACCTATCGGAAGAGTAAGAAGACGACGCGGAACCCGATTATTTGGGTGGCACACAGTCTTGGAGGTATTCTCGTGAAACGAGCCCTGGAGCACTCAGACAGTGTGCGCGTCGCCGACCACGAGGACTACCGCTCTATCTATGTGTCAACATATGGCATCATCTTCCTGGGCACACCGCATGATGGCTCTGAACTTGCCTCCTGGGGATCAGCCTTGCAAGGAATGGCCGGCCATGTCCCCAGGAAGTTTTTCGACAGCGAGCCCGTCCTGATCGAGACCCTGAGGAAAGACAACGAGACCCTAGATAACATCAACATCAACTTCCTCAACATCTATCAGAGATTCAAGATCCACATGGTTCATGAGAACCAGAAGACCGACCTGAAGGGGACCAAGTCACTGATCGTGGATGCCAAATCGGCCGCGCCTCGCTTGCCTGGTGTCACATCTTATGGTGTGGAAGCAGATGTAAGAAATTACCATACAAAACGCGGTCAAAACTGCCAAGAATCCTTCTCTCGCCTCTTGCTATCCCGCAAGGGTCCCAGGGCGGACTGTGTGGCAAATTGACTGGTGCCTCTGCTGACTTTGGCTATTCTAGCACTCAACCATGTGCAAATTCGCCGGTTTTGATGCGCCTGGATATCGAACAGTTTCCACGGCCATCGCGGAATGGGTCCAGGCAGCACCTGATGTCACAAGTGTTCGCTGGAGTGTTGAGGACGACGCTCGTCGCGTTCGAGCACAACTAGAGATGAATGAACGAGCAAGACCATTTGTAAGCTATACATGATCTGCGCCATTGGGCCTACTTTAAAGGGGTAAAGGCATTGGCTACTTCGATGGACAAGATTGCTAACTTCAACTCGTAGCTTCCACAACCCGAAGGCTCCTCACAAGTGGCTGGTATGTTTCAGGTGTCAGAGACCCCAGTGCTTTCATCGCCTAGTAGTGGCGCCGTCCCGTTCAGCATCGAGCCGGCTGAGTCACACGGTGCAGATATGTCAGGTGGCCGAGGCAATCGCTAAAGCCCCGAGGATATATGGGCTGATGTTTTTGTCTATAGATCAACAAAATGAGACTACTTCAAACCCCCCAGCTCCACAAGAGCAAAACGCTCCGCCGTCTCCATTACCTCTATTGATCCAGCCAGCACAGTCTGGGCAAGGCACCCAAAGCTTGTTGAAGCATAATGCGCCGCCAGAGGCCCTGTTCATACATCCAGAGGCCTTCCGCCCCAACTCATACTTCGTCGGCAGGAAAGAAGAGCTTGATGAGCTCCACAGCATGCTTCAAGACAAGAGGCGGAGGTCAGAAGGAACCTCAACTGTGTTGATTTCTTGTCTCCCAGGGGGTGGCAAAACACACATGGCCAGGCAATACGTTTTCTCACACAAGAACGACTATCCAGGAGGCATCTTCTGGCTGCGTGCTACGTCGGCCCAGGAGCTCGAGGGCGAGTTTTGGCGTGTCGCAAGGACCGCTGCTCTCAAGGACCTTATGGACAAGAAGAACTACGACGAGCTGAAAGACGACACTAAGATCGTAGATATCGTCCGAGAATGGTTCAGCGGATTCGCAGAGTGGCTCATGATCCTGGATGGGATCATGTTTGACTCGCCAGGCATAGAACGATTTGTCCCTGACGTGGTCAACTCGAGCATAATATTGACATCCACAGACCCGGCAGCCACTGGAAATCACCACTTCAATAACCCTCAACTCCTTCCATTACCACTCCTCCCGGCACAAGAGGCTCAAGAGTTGTTGCTCTTGGAGACAGAGAAGAGGAAGCCGTGGAGCCAAGAAGATCTCAGCCAGGCAACAGAACTAGTACAGATCCTAGGACGGCTCCCATTGATGATTCACTTCGTCTCTCAGCAAATAAAGGCCAACCAGGAGCCACTGGCGACCTTTCTCAAGAGGTACCGCAATCGGCCCAAAGTTGGAAAAGTTCCGGCCTACGAGTACGTGCTGGAGCAGCTGCAATCGAGAGGAGCTACTGCAGCCCTGAACGTCATGTCCATACTGGTCTTTTTTGACCAAAACATGCCTGTGGAGATGATGGCACTAGGTAAGTCGAAGACCGCACCCTCGTCATTCTACAGCTTTTAGGGGCCCGAAGGCCTGGCAGGCACTGTTTCCCGTCAGGAGCGATAGACGAAGCACACGACGTGCTTTCTCACAACGTGCCACGAATGAGACTTTCGTACGAGCATTCGAGCCAGACCTGGATGCCCGGGATCCTTGTATGACATACTGTGAGACTAGGCTGACCGATGATGTTGCAGGTCTTCATGCGCTCGGCAGAGAGATACCTTATAAGACACGCGATGCCTCAACACATGGCAAAGGGAGTCTGAGCAATACATTGAGAGTGTTGATTGCCTTCGCGCTGGTCGAGAGGACCGAGACACAGGATGTGTCACCGACCAGCTCGAGAAGTTCTAGACAAAGCTTTCCTCTTCACTCGGAAAGCTTGGACACGTTGCGGATTCACAGTGTCATCCAGCGATACTTTATCGAGCACCTCGCTGCAAAGACCCAGCATGTGTATTGGCTCGAGCGATCTGTTGCGGTTTTTTCAAAGTCCTACGAAGAGGCAGACCGGCGCATATCAGAGCAGCCCAAGGTTGGCCTTCCGGACGACTACAGGAGATTCTACATCCACGGGAAGAAACTCGTTGAGCACATCAAGCGATATGAGCGGAGGCATTCAGAACTACAGTCGCTCAGGATAGAGCTCGAGGCGAAGTTAGAAGAGATCCACGGCAAGGTTCACGGGCTTTCGAGCAAGATACAAGCTATGATCGTTGATAAATCCGATGAAATAGCACAGACATCGATCTTCGACAGGACTAACAGCCTATCAGAGTCGGACTCAGCCACATCAAGCTCCCAGAGCCAGAGCCAGCAGGAAGCTTGGGCACAAATGGATGACGACGACCCTCGCTTGTACCATTCCCCTGCCGCGTTGGCGCCCGACCAGCACTACGATGCATACGGACTGCCGTTCCCATACCCAGACGGGAGCACCATTCCGGCTATGCCCTTTCAATACGAGGATGAACACGAGCGGACACCACAAATCACACCAAAAGTCGGCCAGGTCTCGCCAGATCCGGACCAAAACGGGTGGACGACAGTGGTCCAACATCACAACCAACAAAAGCCTAGGACTGATTATCTGATCAACCAGAGAGGACACCACAAAAGTGACTCGGAGATCGGAATCAGCCATGACATCGCCAGATCACCATTCTTCCACACGTCGTCACCACGCGGCGGCTCTAGGTCATCTAGTAAAGGCCGCCTGAGCGCCCACAGTGAGGCCGAGCTGGCCCTCCAGAAAATGCGCAAGGCGTCGCCGCCGAACCCTCGTGGTGGAAGGGCCGTCCAGGATAAGGGAAGGAGCCTGAGTTCCAGCACGGCGACCAGACCACGGGATATCATGACCAGGGGCGAATACAACTACGCAAGGGTTGCATCCGGCCTCACGCCTACAGACAAGTCACCACCAGCCGAGTTCTACCGCGGCACCGGCGGTGAACCTCTGTCAGCCTCGTCGTGGACTGCCGAGACTGTCAAAAGATTCAAGGAGAGCCTCAAACCAGCAGGCAGGAAATCATCCACGGGGAGTTCAAACAGCAAGACAGCGCCGACTTCTGGGAGCGTCCATACGTCGCCTGGAGCAGAGCAAGTAGCAACGATGCCACCGTTTCCACAGGTAACAGGCACGCGGACTGCTAGATCCAGCCCCGGCGGCGTTACCCCCTTCTACCCCCCAGGTTTCCCCGTCGAGCAGATGATCGCTGATGCGCGCCGTAACAACCCCCCGAATCTCCACCAGTGGAACACCAGCTCTTACACACCTGGACTGGGCCGGCTTGACGCCTTGAACCTTCCACGTGCGCAGCATGGGGTCGACCAGGATGCCAACGCAGTGCCATACCCCTTCCCACCGAATATCTGGTTCCCGGCGCCTGAGGCGGTGTCGGCGCCCATGTCGAGAAACTCGAGCCAGCAATCGAGCAACCAGTCTTCGGCCGGCAGGCGCCGGGGGGGAAACCTCGCACTCGCGACGAGCTCCACCGCTCTCAGAGGCCGACGGCACTCGAGCCCCTTATCCAGCCCCATCAGGTCAGCACCGCCGCCAGGCTCCCTTCTCCCGGTGCGAGGCCATAGTAGACCGCCCTCGGTGGTCACGGAACCAAGCCCCCGCCTTCGCCCGAGGTACGACGCGCCCGAAATGCCTGCCGGCCAGGCCCGGGTCTTCCTCCCCGAGCCCCTGCCTCTGCCTCTGCCACGGCCCAGGGCAGGGTCTAACACGCCCGGCGCCCCAGTTCGTCCGAGGTGGTACAAGCGGGCCTCCGGGCGGCTGCGCGGGCGGGCACAGTCCCAAAGCCCCAGCGCGGTGCTCCGGGTGTCGGGCGGCGCCAGCGTGCACAGTGCAGGCAGCCCGGATCCTGTATCCGCGGTCGAAGCAGGAGGTGAGGCCATGGCCCGCTCGGGGTCTGGCGGGATCGTAGTAGGGGATGGGAGGATAGTCGGGTTCGGGGAATTACCTGTCGGCGCGGATCATGCCAAGGAGGCCGTGAGGGCGCCGCCCATGAGCAGGAGCAGCTCCGGTGGTGTCGGGTTGGGCATCATGCATGAGACAGAGTGATTGCACTTTACAGAGGGATGCCAAAGCACTGCCTACCATTGGCACTAGGTCCAGGGGCACTGGACCAAGGTGCCTTGGGACAGGCAACACAAGCTCTTTTCAGTCAGATACAAGGTCTCCTCGTGTGCCGACATCCTGTAGTCGATTAGCCGCTGGGGTCATCGAATTGAACAATAATGCAGGGCTGCATCGCCGCGATACGTGGACAAGGCGCGCCGTCGTAGCACGGAACGTGTCGCGGACAGCTTGTGGCATATGTGGTAAGAAGTGTACAATTATAACTACGTGTAAGACGGGCCGATGGTCTCAAGCCGACCTGCTACTTAGTGATTGATATTCACCTTTGAGCTTGTCTCATAAATCGTCTGCACTTTAGTGGTATGCTAGCATCGAAGAAGAGGCAGCCGTGCCTGGCGCAGCTGCCCGAGGTTTCACCGTGCCTTTTGACGGCCTTGTTATCTCAAAGAGCCCAGGGGTCATCATGCCAGACCGAATTCTGCGATCTCGCCCATCTCCGTCTTCAGCTCTGCCCCGGCCTTGTACGCCACCCTCCACCTCAGCTTGATGGACTCGACCTTCTTACTTTTGTCTCCCGCGTGCCAGACCTCGATAGACTGTGTGACCCCGCGGCTTTGTTTTGGCTCTAGTGACCGACCTGTCTGCGGCTTAAGTTGAGATTCGAATCCCTTGATGCATCTTGTTAGTCACGTAGCCCATTAAATTCCCTGACATCGGGGCATGGGACTCACTTTTGTCACCGCAAGCTGGAAATGCAATTCTGAGATCGGCTGCGCTGTGTTGTTACTGAAAGCAAATGAGAGATTGATGCTGTTGGAAGAGCCGGTGGTCCGGTTTGCAAGCATGTCAATCTTTAGGCTGGTGTTGTTGACCACGGCCCTATGTTCTCGAGGCAGCGCTGGTGTATCGGCGGGCAAGGCAGAAGCAAAGTTCCACTCGTCATCATCGTTGACCTTGGGCGCCGGTGCCGCAGCCGGGCCCGGGCCCGGGGTGGCAGATTTCGAAGCATTGGGAAAGCCAGTCCCAAAATTTGGAGAAGACAGGGCGGCAAAAGGATCTGCCGCTTGTGCCGGGGCGGCGAACGCGGATTGCTGGTAATTAGGTGGCTGCGGCGTATTGTTCTTGGATGTGGATGGAGCCGAGTTGAAGGCATTGAAAGACGAAAACGGGTCAGGGGTGGATGTGGATGCCCCTGGACCTTGTGCAGAGCTGGCTTGTGTCGCTGCGGAGAGCAACGAAGGTCCTGGAACACCTGTCAGATTTGGTTAGTGAAAGCCTTTTGTTTGTGCGTGGCAGAGGACCATTTCCTTACCCTCGTTGTTCCCAAGTCCTAGCGATATTCCACCAGTCTGGCCAAAGGTGGCGCCACTTCCGCCAGCATCGCCGATGGACAAACCAAGCAAGTCGTCTTCGAGACCTCCGGGCTGGCTCTGGCCGGCCGTACTCGGGCCCGCGGAACCGTTGCCCGCGGGCCCATTGGGCTCTGCCTCGCCGTCAAAGTCGATGAGGTTGAGCTCCTGAGCTGCGCTCTTGACGGCGGCCTGGGAGGCGACGTGCTCTCCGCGCGCGATCTTGGAAGCGCCCTCGAGGTCACCCTTCTTCATCAGCTTGTACCTCTCCACCGTCCGGTGGATGCTGTCATTGATCTCGAAAAGCCTTGCGACAGCCTCGTGATCATCAGACTCCTCCTCGCACATCTTCTGAATCTTGGGCTGTGCGCTCTGAAGAGCAGATGCCAGCTCCTCGAAAACATCGCCGTCTGTCATGCTGTCGCCTTCCTTGAAGCCCTCCAGCCTCTCCTCGAGCAGTTTCGCCTTGGCTTGGATCTTCGAGACGTCTTCGGCGGCTTTTGCGCGATAGTCGACCTTGGATCTTGTGTCGTAGCCAGCCATGATCTTCATGAGTCGGTTTGCCTCCTGCAGATCCTCGGGGGCGCCTCGTCGGATGAGCTCCTGGAGCTTGGCTGACTGGGCCTCGCGCTCCTCCTCCTCCATCTCCTCGGCCGACTTGAGGTTCTGCGCGCAGAAATGGTTAGACAGTGCTGCTGGGGGGTCAAATGGGGGTCATGA
>JUJX01000202.1:53465-70458 GCA_000800745.1 Diaporthe longicolla | reverse complement strand
CTCGGGGAAGGTATAGCCCTTGTAACTCAGCAGCCTGTGCATGTCCCTGATGAAGCCCATATCCTCCTTGTAGCGGCTGGTCTCGCAGATGGTGCTGCGCCACTCCTCGATGGCCTCGAGGATCTTCATCTGGACCCTGCTGTAGCGCATGGGGGGGCGCTCGGGGAATCTGCGGACGAGCTCGTTGAGGAACTCCTTGGTGCCGATCTGGAGGTGGAAGGGGTAGCCGCAGTTCTTGACACAGATGTCGAGCAGGTTGAGGGCCAGCAGGGAGACATTAGGGTTGCGGTGGTTGATGTAGTTAACGATGGCGACGGCGGCCTCGCGCGGGGCGGTGCCCTTCTTGGAGTTGATAAGATCTGAGATCTCGAGGTTGAGGGCGAGGTTGGGCTCGTAGTTCTCCGGGCTGCAGGCAGCCTGGATGAATCGCTGGAGCTGCGAGGGGGTATGGCCGCCGTATCCCCCCCACTGGTCTCGCGCGGCGGCCCTGGCGCTCGCCGCCTCCATCGTGGGTGGTGAGAAGCGTACCTGTCGCTCGCCCTGCTGTCCTCTCGCCCCGTGTTGCTGTCCTGGCAGTGCGCTGGTGTGAATGCTGTGGGCTGTAGTCTTCGGCTTCGGCTTCGGCTTCGGCTCCAATGTTAGGATGCAGTCACAGCCGGAGACTCAGGGGCCAGGTCGCAATGGGCCGGTGCCGCTCGGAGAGGTGATGCTTGCTCGGGTGGTTGTGCTGTTGAAGCTTCGCTGTGCACTCTGGCCGTACGCTTGAGGGGAGCTGGGGAAGGCCAACGGCTGAGCCTCCCTGCTGGCCGATGAACCCAGCTGGACGTAAGCTACCGCGGCGGGGACCGACGGAGGAGTACATGTACCTGGTCTTGTGTGCCCGGCAGCCCTGACCACTAGGTACAAGTACCCGAGGGTTCGACCACCAAGGTACATGGACACCTGCGTACGGATAACTAAGGTAGCTCTGGGCAGTGGGCACTTCTAACCCGATTAATACTTATGCCGGAGCAATCGCCCCTCCAAAAAAGACGTCGGCGTTCCCAATTGCAAGTCCAACCTCCAAAACTACCTACCGTCATAAATCACAAACCAACTTTGCGACAAAACATACCTAGCGCACTCCTGCCACGCTCACCATGGTCCGCCACAAGAAAGACCCTCGAAGCAAAAAGACCTTCACCGTCCACCCAAAACGCGGGCCTGGCAACGCGCACCAGGGTGATAATGTCCAGAATCAGCAAGACGACGACCCCACCAACGATGCCGCCTCCTCGTCAACTGGCCGATCACGTCCGCCGTTCAAGGCCGCCTGCTGGGATCTAGGCCACTGCGACCCCAAGCGCTGCAGCGGGAAACGTCTTATGAAGGTCGGCCTTATGCGCGGCCTGCATCTGGGCCAGCGCTTCAACGGTGTCATCATCACCCCCAACGGCAACCATGTTGTGTCGCCCGCGGACAAGGAGCTCCTAGAGACCTACGGCGCCGCCGTCGTCGAGTGCTCCTGGGCCAGGACCAAAGAGGTTCAGTGGAACAAGGTCGGCGGAAAGTGCGAGAGGCTGTTGCCCTACCTGGTCGCCGCCAACACCGTCAATTACGGCAAACCATGGAGGCTGAACTGCGCTGAGGCCCTCGCTGCTGCCTTTGCCATCTGTGGCCACCTCGACTGGGCCGCCCAGGTGCTGGAACCCTTCTCGTACGGCGAGGCATTCCTGAAGATCAATGCGTCACTTTTGAGGAGGTACGCAGAATGCGAGGACGAGAAGGCCATCAAGAAGACCGAGGAGGAGTGGATAGAGAGGCTTGAGAAAGAGTATGCCGACAATCGCGACGGTGGTTCTGACGACGACATGTGGAAGAGCGGCAACGTCAACAGACGGGCCATCCCAGACTCGAGCGACGATGACGACGACCAGGACTCAGACGAGGAGGGCAGCGGTGAGGACGAAGAAGACGGAGACGAATCCGTGGATGGTATCTATCTCGGCAAGAAGCCTGACCCCACACCAAGGGAGGCCAGCCACGAGAAAGGCCCCTTCGACATATCGGACGACAGCGAAGAAGAGGACGCTGCTATGGAGGAAATTCGCAGGAAAGTCCTGGCCTCGAAACCTTTCGCCAACCCGGACGACTCAGACCAGAAGAAGCGCCCCGAGACAATATCAAGGCCGCAGCAACCGAGCGGCAAGACAAAGGTGGACTCGGATGCGGAGCCCGATTCCGACAATGGCGAGGAGGATGACGAGTTCGACAACATCATAGCTGCAACACCCATGACCGACAGGATAGGTCTCGGCAAGCTGGAGAAGGAGAGGTCCAAGGCGACAGTCACGAGTAGAACGTTCATGTCCAATAGCGTATCGGCCCCAAAGCGATGGTAGGATTCGCCTGTGCAGCACAGCTTGTCCGCCTGCACTTTTGATTTCATCTCGTATCTGTGTCTAGCAATGTAGCGAGACTCTGATCTATGTAAATATCTATGCATCTCATGTACATTTTGCGGCACACGTCTTACACGGCTCGATGCCTGAGCAGAGAATTTCTCGGCGCCTCGGGCCTCTATGGCGTTCGCCCTGAGAGCGTGTCTATTCGCTCACAAGTATCTCTTTTGCTGTACCTCTTCGTACAGCTGGATCACGTCGCCCGCCTCGAACTGATCCCAAGACTCGAACGAGACACCGCACTCGGTGCCTCTCCTCATCTCTTTCACATCCTTCTTGCCCTGCTTTAGGGCATCAAGTTTGCCTGCGCGAGGAAGTCAGTCAGTCAGCTCAAGTCTCATGATGTGGGTCGAGCAAAGTGGACGGGGTATCGTACCTTCAAAAATCTTCTCCCCATCCCGCATCACCCTGTACATCCCGCCTCGCGTCAGTGTGCCCGTCCTCACCTTGACACCGGCAATGTTCTTGTATTTCCGCTTGACAATGTTGATAGCGAACACTTGTAGGACTTCGGCCTCGGCCAGGACCTTCTGGCTGATTATCGGCGCCAGCTGTTCTGACATCATCTCTTTGACATCCTCAACGAGGTGGTAGATGATCGTGTGATCGAGGATGCGGACGCCCTTTTCCTCCGCCATGCTCTTGATGTAGCCCGGTATGGGGTTGTTGAAGTTGATGATGCAGCCTTTGGCCACAGCCATGAGATCGACGTCCGACTCGTTAATCTGACCGGGGGAGGACCTCAGGACCCGCGCGTGCACCTCGTTGTTGCCAATCTCCAGGACCGCAGTGCAGACTGCCTCGACGGAGCCCATCACGTCGCCCCTCACGATGGTGTTCACTGTCTTGGGTCCTGATTGTTCCGCCTCTTCCGAGACAGCGTCCTCGCCGTCCTCAGCCATCATCTTCTCCAGCGCTTCTTGCTCGGCCTTCTCTCGATTCTTCAGCTCCTCCTCCCCCTTCTGCGTGGCAGCCTTTGCCCGGTCCGCGAGTTCCTCCCGGTAATCAACCGCAGCCTGGGCCCTGCCCTCGTCCTCCGCCTGGAGGACCAGGTCTCCAGCCACTGGCGAGTCCCTCCATCCGAGTACCTCAACTGGAGTTCCCGGTCCGGCTTCCTCGACTTCGACTCCAGCCTCGTTGCGCATCATCCTGACCCTAGCGTACGTGGTCCCGGCGACGACCAGATCGCCCACGCGTATTGTGCCGCGCTTGATCAGTACAGTTGCCGCCTTGCCGTCTACCTTGACGCTCGCCTCCAAGATCCAGCCCTCTGCCATGCCGTCCGTCTCGGCGCGGACGTCCAGGATCTCGGACAAGGTCAATATGTTCTCTTCCAAGTCGTCCATACCCTTGCCCGTCTTGCCGCTCACGCCGACCACCTGCACGTCACCGCCGAAGTCCTCGATCTCCACACCGTTCGCTGCCAGATCCTGTTTGACCTGGTCGATGCGCCTTTCATCCATGTCTATCTTGTTGATGGCCACGATGATGGGAACCTTTGCGTTTTGAGCGTGCTTGAGCGCCTCGAGGGTCTGTGGCTTGACACTGTCGTCGACCGCCACGACCAGGACCACAATGTCTGTCACATTGGCACCGCGCTGCCGCATACTCAGGAACGCGGCGTGTCCAGGCGTGTCCAGGAAGGTGATGACCTTGCCGGAGGAGAGACGAACCGAAAAAGCACCGATATGTTGCGTGATGCCACCGTGCTCTTGTGCCGCAACAGATGACTTCCGCAGCCAGTCTAACATGGTGGTCTTGCCATGGTCGACATGTCCCATGATAGTAACGATTGGTGGGCGGGGCGGCAATGTGGACGGGTCCTCTGGTGGTGGCCGCGGTTTTAGGTCTACCTCGTCGCCTGTGTCGAGGACGGGATCGAGACCGTACTCTGCGGCGACGAGCGCGGCGGTTTCGCCGGTCATGATGCTGTCATGAAGTATGTTTTCGAATCCAAGTTCTCCTAGATCGCTAAGGAATTGTTGTGGTCTGACGCCGAGGGCCTGTGCAAGATCAAAAACGGTGATGTACTCTGGCAGTAAGATCGTCTTCGGGGCCTCAGCTTCCTTGGCAGCCCTTTTCTCCTCCTTACGCCGGTTGGCCGCTTGCTTCCGAGCTTGATACTCTTCATAGTCAAATCCTGTGTCGTGGTCATCGTCCTCATCCTCGTCGTAGCCTCTGTTCCGGTAATGCTGCCTTTTCTTGGGCCTGTCTTCGAATCGCTCGACGTTCCTTCCCCGATCGCGTCGTTGCATGTCCCTGTCCAGCTCCCTCTCTCTTCCAGCAGCGCGTGCTTCCCGCTTGGGTGCTCGTTGACTGACAGCATTCTGGCGCCGTCTGAGGGCCTGCCGCTCTTCAGGGGAAGCCATGTCGCCCTCCGGAAGACCCCAATCACCCCCCTCGCCGCTTCTTTGCTGATCACCCGAAGATGCTTCAGCTGCCTCCTGCATCATCGCAAACTGGTCGACCGGATCTGGCAATTGTGAGGCTTGCCTGCTTCCCGTGCTACCAGAGCTCGACGCATGCTCTTTGGGCGGCGCTGCTTCCAGGCCTCTGGTGTTCTCAGACCGGGAATTCGCGACGGTTTCAACTGGATCTGCCACAGGTTTGCCAACGCCGAATGGCTTGTCCGAACTGGGAGCTCGGCCCGGTCTGCCAAATTCTGATGACAACCTGCGTGGCAAATCTTGGTAAGGGGTTGTTGCCGATACTTGTCCAGGGGCAGAGCTTGTTGGAATTGGCGAGAAGGGCTGTCCCTCGCCGGGTAGATTGAACGGGCTCAGACTTTCAAACTCATCTACTTTTGGCGATCTTTGGCGTAGGAGGGGGTACCTATCCGATTTGCGCTGGGGCAACGGCCCGCTTTCTCTTCTCCTGATAGCGAAACCTCGAGAGGAGTTATTTGAATCTCTGGATTCTGGCCGTTGCGCTGCAACGGGAGAATCAGACGCAGAGTGCGAAGAACCCGGAATGGTCTCCTGTGTGCCCCTCCGCGCTGTTGTATTTCCAGCAACTGGACTTGATTCGGGATTGTAGTTGCCCGTCGCACCGGTCCCCACCGCAGATCGTATTGGGCTTTTACTGGCAGAGCCGAGTCGACCCGGGGGGTAGAAAGGCTTATGCTCCGTTGGTCGCCATGCTCTGTCCTGCGCAACATTGTCGCTCTGTGTTGTAGCGGCTCTTGGGGGCTGCGTTGCTGCACTCGGTTGCCCTGAGGCAGCTGCCACAAGCTCTCCCCTGGCAGCGGCAGGTTGACTGCCTGAAACGGACGTGGGTTTGGCCGGTGGGATCTTGCCGCCTTGGAACATGCCTGGTTTCCTTGCTCCAAAGGCCGGCGGCGAGGCAGCGCTCGCCCAGTCCGCATTTGTCTGGCCGGGCAAGGTGCCTGACCCAAATTTCCCATAGGAGCTGTATACGCGGACGCCGGTCCGGGTCGCCACGGAGGATGAGGGGGCGCGTGCTGACGTCGGGGTCCTAGAGCGCGGTTGGGCCAGGTTGTGGAAGTTTTGTCGTCGACATGATGCGCAGACGTAGAAGCCGCCCTGCTTCTGCATGTTCGCGCCTGTCAGTCTTGCCGGCTCATACATTCTGCCACAGCATTGCAAACGTACCTGGACTTTGCTTCTCAACATGCTGGAGCTCAGTCTTGCGATTGATTGCAACCAGACAACGCCAGGTGGGTAATTTACTGTTGTCAACGAGACCAGAACAGCTCGCGCGCCCGGCTCCGCGCCGGGAATCTTTATGGGGCTCGTCAGGTAGGGACCGAATCGGCGGGGCCGGATATGCACTGGGGCCAACCAGCTAGCTGTTCCGGCACCCAGGTACCCGCCCGACTGCTTAGGTACCTGGGTACTGGCAGGCAAGCTCTTGCCAGCTCAAGCTTGAAGCTCCTTATTACAACATATTACTGTTCAATTGCTGTATTCCGCTTAGATATCGACCTGCACGCGACACAAACTAGAAAATTATCCAGCCCCGGTCCAACAGCCATCTACAGATCTGATCAAAATTGCCCTCACAAGCAATTTGATCGCAACGTCCACCCTCTCTGGGGATTTCAATTCCGGCCAGACCGGGTCACAGTCCGCCAGTATGCCGCCCAAAAAGGTCCTCTCGAGGAAGCCAAAGTCCTCGTCGTCAAGCTCCTCCGAGCCCCCAAAACCCTTCAAGCGTGCCCCTGAAGTCCTGGCTCCATTCTATGGCTCCCTGTCACCGGCCCATGCCTACGTAGCCCACGTCGACTCCAAGCCCGCAGACTTCAAGCGCAAGATCTTCCTGGTCCCCGTCGCCATCAACATTGCAATTACCCTGCTCTTTGCCTGGCGCGTTTACTATGTAAGCCCTTGGTACTTCGCCCTTCTCGCCTCGGCCCTCGGCCACAGCAACGAGACAACGGTGGCACCCTCCGAGTCTCCATGGGGCGCAATAGCCTGGATCATAGCCCGCCGCGCATTCACCTTCCTGCTGGATTTCCTCTTGTTTGTCTTTGTGTGGCCTTGGCCTGTCGAATTCTGTTTCGGGAGGACTCACGGCAGTCCCGCGCAGTGGCGCTGGAACGTCGGCTTCCGCGACAGGGAGATCTACGTACGTCGCAGCAGGCCCACGTGGGACGCCAAGGTCAGGGACGCCGTCAAGGGGGAGGACTTCGAGGCGAGGAGCCAGCTCTTGACCAACATCGGGGTGGCCGTGAACCCGATGCTGCTGAACGAGAAGACGGGCTACCTGACCATGAACAACGAGTGGGATCTCGACTGGGCTGCCATGGTCGGCGCCACGAGGCTGGTCGACAAGAAGACGGTGGCGCTCGATGCGTTCAGGCTGTTGGTCCTGGTGCACCACGAGGGCCACGGGTGGTTATCTTTGGACCTCAAGGAAACAAGAGGGGACGCTTCGTCAGACGATGCCACGGTCGATGAGCGGAGGACCCAAGTCTTTGCCTTCCGGGATGCGCTGGCTGCTGCGGGAAAGGAGGACCTGTTTTACCGCTGGATCGAGATCGTCCAGTTCGAGTCTTCGCAGCCGGGCGGCTTCGGCCCGGAAAAGCAAGCCGAGGTGGCTCAGAAGATCAGAGACTTGTTTGAAGAACAGGGCATCGATTTCGATGAATTCTGGAAGGAGAGCGTCGGCTCGGACGGGCTCGCGAACATGTAGAATCAAGCGCCCACCAAGCACGCGGTGCTGTCACATTTCAAGAGAAGCATTGCTGTTCATGACAGTGTCCGGTCCAGGGCGACTGCGTCTATTCGTGAACTCCGCATCGTGTCCTGTAGTGCCCAAATGTGAAAGAACCAGGGGTGCCGCTGTGTATGACCCAAAGCCGCCCGCCGTCTATGCAGGGCCCATCACGCCTCTACAGAGTCTTCTTTTCCACGGTCCCTCCCCTTGCCTGACATCCAAGTCAGAGCCCTACTTTGACTTCTTGCCTGACTTCTTGCCCGACGCCCCCTTGCCGAGAGCCGCCTCTCGCTTCTTTGCCTCCTTGGCCTCGATCTCGGCTCGCTTGGCCTTCTCCTGCTCCTCCTTCTCCTGGCGTTCGGCCTGCGAGACGGGTTAGCAAGCGTCAAGATTGAAAATGACAAGGGTCCTTACCTCTTTCCGGGCCTTGTCGGCCTCTCTCTTCTCGCGGATGGCCGCCAGCCGCGCCAGGTCGGCCTTGGCCTGGTCGGTCTTGCCCTCCTCGTGCAATTTCCTGTAGCGTGCCTGGGCCTGCGCGGCCTCAAGAGTCTCCCTCTCGCGCCGGCTCTGTGGTTGCTTGATGCTCAGCTCGGAAACAGCCTCGGCCGCGTCGTCGACATTGACGGGCTCAAGCTGCTTGCGCG
Organism: Diaporthe longicolla; assembly: GCA_000800745.1. NCBI lineage: Eukaryota > Fungi > Ascomycota > Sordariomycetes > Diaporthales > Diaporthaceae > Diaporthe > Diaporthe longicolla. The sequence goes on along the minus strand of JUJX01000202.1, from coordinate 62,195 downwards.
CAGCCTTGGAGTGGTTCGGGTTGGCGGGCATGTCATCGTCCTCGTCATCCTCAGACTCGCCGTCGCTTGGGGGCAGGTCGCCGACTTGGACAGCGGCGGCCTTTGCCCTGGCGATGGCGGCGTCCTTACGGGCCTTCTTCTCCTTCTTGCGATCTTCACGGCTGAGTTCAGCGGCGGCGTTGGATGGGCCGGCGCCGTCGTCAGACTCTTCTCCCGACTCGTCCTCGGACTCGTCAGAGTCGGACTCATCCTTCTTGTTGGCGTCGACGCTCCACATGGAAACCTCATTGCCGTCGGCGTCAAGGGGTCGAAGGTCGCGCGAGAAGTGTTTGCCGCCTGATGGAGTTCCGTGTTAGCGATTACGAACTGGAAACACAGTTGGGCAGATTTGCAGAGCCACAAGCATGGCACATACCTCCACGTGTGGGCTTCTTAAACTTGCCGCCCCGGCCGCGTGAGTTTCCTCCAGGACCGCCTGCCATCATGTACGGCAAGATGGATTAGAAGGGTTGGGTTAGGAGTGTGTCGTAGATTCTCCTCACAAGCTGAGAGACTTGTGACGGGTAGAAGTGATTGGCAGGTCGTGGGCACAGGTTTGTGTTTGTGAGAATGCGTGCGAGTTACTCGAACATGCGTGTTCAACCAGGTGTGGCCAAGTGGAGGGGTATGGACGGTGACAAAAGAAGAGAGGGGCACAACGAGAAATGATTCACACGGTCAGGACCTTAAAAGACACGGCTGCCCGTTTCCATCCAATTGTTTCCACCCAATTATTAGGTACCTGTGCAGCTAGCAGTGCAGCTAGTAAGCACCCAGGGTAGCCAGCAGCCACTAGTCAGGCAGAGATACCCGACAGTAATAAGGAGTGCAAACAATGCCCTGGACACTTGCCTCGACTGTCCTTGACTGCCCACCCAGCAGCCTGCCTAGGTGTCCAGGTCCGTCTGTACTATCAGGTTGGTGGGTAGGGGAGCCTGCTGGCTAGGATTGCAAGAAATGCAAGGGTCGTGCTTACACCCAAGGTTCGCCTCCAGCTTGATTGGTTGCTTGGAGGGGCTTAGGTAAGTCCCTCGGCCGCGGACCCACACAGGGAGGTCTAGTGTAAAACCTCTGCAGCTGCCAGTCCCTTTCCTCTTCTTCCTTTTCCCCTTTCCTCATCAACATAAAACTTCAGGACCCCCGTATTCACTCTGACTTTTGGCCTGTTTTCTCCGTGGCAGCTGGAGGGGAAACCGGGGGTCAGAATAATCATCGTTTGCTTACCTTCTGGCCTGTAACCAGCTGCGGCTTAAGTTGGGTACCAGATAAATTATATCAACGAGACACTCTCTTGCTGTTCGGTGGTCGCTGCCATGTTGGCTGTATTCGGAGCAGCATCTGTCCATCTTCGTACCTAGGTAGCCGGATGCTTTGGGAGACTCCTTCGTACGTAGCTGTTGCTTGTCAAGCGGCGAGGTGGAATGGCCAATGCGCCAATAGTTTCCGCGGCAGGTTGCTTTCGAATGGGATCTTATCCCAAAGTCTACTCTCACGCTCAGCCCAGACACGCAACCTCCAACATCCATCCATCACACAAGTGTTGGGGGCCACGAGGTGATGCGCCACACCAACACCAGCAAGTACATTCGTGATGGACCCTTTCGTGTCCAGAGAGTGGTCAGCACCAGCTACAAGCAGTGCTGATATCGGCTGGGATCGTAGACCTCAACATAACCGACGACCCCTATGGCAACACGCACACGTATCAGCACACCACCGTCCACAGCCTCGCCAACGTCTAGCGCCTGCCTCGCTGGCCGACCAGGCAGCTAGGGTTGCTGCGGCCCATATTGAAGAAATTGACGCTTCCCATCTCCATGACCTTTCCCCGAGAGCCTTGCAGGTTCTTTTGAGGCACTTGGACTTCAAGTAGGCCGAGAGACTCTCTGTTTTGCAACCAAACATAACCAAAGTGTGGCCACTGACCATGCCTTAGTGACATATCTCTGAGCACCTGGAAGACCCTGCGGGAGCTTGCACGAGCCGGCCATGTCGACACCAAAAATGAGCTGGCTTTGCACCATTTCCTCCGCCACATCGAGAAGCCGACGGCCGACCTTTCTGTCTACATGGCTCCTCTCCAGTCCCACAACTTTGCTTTCATATCACATTTACGCATCGCAGGCTCCTGCCTGATCAAATCCGAGGAGCTACTCTACCTTCCACAATGGGCCAAGAACCTCGGCTTGTTGGAGTTCATCGAGCCCTCCCTTGTTGGAGCACCCTTTCCTAGGCTGAGCGACCGCTTGTTTAAGGCGTGGAGCTTGCACGACGTCCCATTTCCTCAGTTGAAAGGAATCAGGCTCTCTACACAAAGCCCTCTTATTACAAAGGAGTCACTCCAGTACTTCACCCGATTCCCAGCATTGGTAATGCTTGACATTATGTCTGAGAAGCAAGCATGGACGCTTTCAAAATCGCTTGCTAATGTCCTCGGTTGGATATACTGCAACTGGGTCGAAGCTGAGCAATGGGATCACAAACAGGATGACGGTGACAAGGTCGACAACGTACCCGAGATCGGTCAGCCTTCTCACAAGGATTGGATGCAATTGTCTCTGGGTATCGACCGGCTCTATTTCGACCCACGGCATGGGGTCGCACATGGCAAAATTGAAACCGTTGCAGATAACGGCTTCAAGATCTACAATAGATTGGAGTTGCCAGCTTCGAAAATGCTCCAGCAGGCACATATCATGCCTGAGCCACCCTGGTCCTGTGCCTTGGCTTCGCTGACTCTTGGTCAAGACCTGCATCTCATCCGCCAAAACCACTACTCGTCCAAGAGGATCTTCTTCTGGCGATACTGGCAGGACGGAGTCAAATACCCGCTTTCTTCAAAGGCAACTGGCCGAGAAACATCTGCAAAGCCACACTCTGCTGATTCTGTGACACAGCGTCGTAACAGAACCGACGCCGCGGTCATACGGTCAAGCAAGAAACGCTCGGCCGCCTCCATCAGCGACGTGCTGTCTCATTTTGGAGGGGCTTGATCCTCAAGCAAATACGAGCATTCTACAACCGTAGAAGGCTCCCCTAGGGAGATGGTCATGGCTGATCTCCAATGAGAATGGCGGCTGCCCGTTCTCACATCCAGGTACTCTTTGTCATGAGTGACCACTTCAGCAGGCATTTGCTACGCTCACGCAAATTCGATGGGTGCGTAGGCATCAGCTGGTCAAGCCACCGGTGACTGGCGACTCGAGCTCACCACGCATAAGTTTGCCTGGTCCAAGTTTGCCTGTTCCAATTCTGAATTTTGGCCGCTCGCTGTGGAGCTAATTTTGACGACTTCGAGTAGTCTTTAGATGGGGTTTACCGCTTTGCACTTTCCCTACTAATGGGAACTGAATAGCGGCGGCAATATGACTTGAGGATGCTCAAAGGTCCAGAACTAATAGTCTGGCCATTGAGGGCGACATGCTTAAATCAAAGTGGTCGTTAAGTTGGAGCCGTAAAGTCCCAGGGCCCCCAGATAGCGAGCCCTGACGCCTGATTGCCACCTGTTTTGATGGATATAGCTCACCGGAATCTGTGAGGGTTCCTATTAACTCAAGATAACGCTCAAAAAGGGGGGGAGAAAAAAACTTACTATTATACCAGTTTCAGTCTTCTTGCTCTCTGAGAAATATGTTGGCAGAGATTGCGCAGCAGGAGAGCATGCACTCATCTGGCTGGGATTGTCCCTCAGGAAGCAACAGACCTGTCAGTAATAACCACTCACAGGCTCGCGTTTCCGGAAGATGTGGACTGGGTATACATTTATCCCGTCTTGGGTGGGAGTCCGTACTTCTCACGTCGGCCGGGTTAGCAGACATCCCCACGACGACCTCAGCTGCTTCACACAATAGATTGATTTCAGATTTGATTCATTTTTTTTCTCAACTGTCGACGGGGTCTATGAGGTGACCACACGTATTTGTCTTAATTTTAGCCAGATGTCGCTCGATACCTTACACATTTTGGTCATTGTAGATGGTGGGAAGCTGGCTCTCCCTGAATATTGAACCTTACTCCTGTCATCACACCGGGGGTTAATGTCTTCCTCCTCCCTCGCAGGCGGGCGACAACAACTAGATGTCGTATCACATCCTGATTACAGCATAGGCTTCAGGTCATCCGCCACCTTGAACGGTGCCTCAGTCTTGGCCTTGATCTCGTCCACCGTGACGCCGTCAGCAATCTCAATGAGCGTGAGTCCGTGGGAGAAATCGACATCGAAGACGCCCTGTTGTCAGGTTAGCACCTCGTCGTCCGGTCGCGATACGGAAAGAAATAGATGTTCCCCAGGGCCGGAGACGACTTACCAGCTCAGTAATAATCCTAGACACGCAGGCCCGTCCGGTCAGCGGGAAGGCACACTGCTTCATGATCTTTGGGCGGCCCTTCTTGTCCGTGTGCTCCATGGTGACGACGACCTTTGTGGCGCTGGGGTTGCTGACCAGGTCCATGGCGCCGCCGAAGCCCTTGACCTTGCCCGGCAGCATCCAGTTGGCCAGGTCGCCGGTGGCGCTGACCTGCATGGCGCCGAGGATGGTGAGGTTGATGCGGCCGGAGCGGATCATGCCGAAGCTCTCCTCGCTGCCGAAGACGGCGGCACCGGGCTTGAGGGTGACGGTCTCCTTGCCGGCGTTGATCAGGTCGGCGTCCTCGGCTCCCTTGCGGGGGTAGGGGCCGAGCCCCAGGATGCCGTTCTCGCTCTGCAGCTGCACCTCGACCTCGGGTCCCACGAAGCCGGGAGCCAGCATGGGCATGCCGATGCCCAGGTTGGCGTACATGCCGTTCTTGAACTCCTTGGCGGCGCGCCTCACGATGCGTTCCCGCTTGGCGGCGGTGTCGCCGGTGCCGAGGGCCGCGGCGCCCTCCTCGTCGCCAGGCTCCTTGGAGAAGGTGAACTTCTCGATGTTCTTTTCTGCTGTGCTCTGGATGACGCGCTTGACGTAGATGCCCGGCAGGTGGACGGCCTCGGGGGCGATCTCGCCGGGCTCGACAATGTGCTCGGCCTCGACAATGGTCATCTTGGCGTTGCGGCCCATGGCGCCGTTGAAGTTGTTGGCGGCCAGGCGGAACTGGCAGTTGCCCAGCTTGTCGGCCTTGTAGGCCTTGACGAATGCGTAGTCGCCGTCGATGCTGTGCTCGAGCAGGTAGCTCTTCCCGTTGAAGACCTTGACGTCCTTGGGGTAGCTGTACTGGTCCGGCGTGCCGTCGGGCTTGTTCTTGAGCGGCAGGTCGCCGGTCTGCACGACGGTTCCGAAGGCCGCGGGCGTGTAGAAGGCCGGGATGCCCTTTCCGCCCGACGCGCACCGCTCGGCCAGCGTGCCCTGCGGCGTCAGCTCCAGCTCGACCTCGCCGGTCAGGTACATCTTCTCGAATGTCTTGTTCTCGCCGATGTAGCTGGCGATCATCTTGCTGATCTGTTTCGTCTTGAGGAGCTTGCCGAGCCCGCTGTTGTCGGTGCCGGCGTTGTTGGACACGGCCGTCAGCCCCGTGATGCCGGGCTTCTTGAGGATCTCGTCAATGAGCGTGTCGGGGACACCGCACAGCCCGAAGCCTCCGCAGAGGAGGGTGGTGTTGGGCTTCATGTCCTCGAGGGCCTTTGCGGCAGACGGGTACACCTTGTTGATCTCGGCCCGCCGTGAGGTCGCCGAGAAGGCGCGGGCCAACAGGAGGGCATGCTGTTCCCGGGACACTGCAGTCAGCATTTCCATTTCACACACCGGGAAAAGGGACTACTCGTCCTGGCCGAGGCCTCGGGTACGCACGTTCGAGCCATACTTGGAGTATGCCCGGAGGGTCCGCATACACACACCAGCGGACGGCATTGTCGCGTCGCCTGGTCGTTTCCTAGGATGACTCGAGGGCTACGGAGGATGAGGAGGAAATAACAACCCAGTCTGTGTCTGTCGAGGCAGCACGGTGACCAAAGAGAGCAGGACGGGAAGACGAAGGCGCTCCCCGGCGACGAGTTGGCAAGTCTAGTGCGGTAACCGACGACAACGGGTGTGTCTGAACAGGGGCGGGTCCACACGGCCACAGCGAGGCTCCGGATCTTGGTTATGGAGAGGGAAGGAAGTCCAATTGGGATGAGTTGAAGTCGAGGATACGACTAGCTTTCTCTCCGGGCCGGTAGACCACCCAGGCTCACTTAACCGACGACCCAAGAGTTCCCGATGTCGCCAAGCAGCCTCACCATGATCCTGTCCCGGAAAGCAGCGGCCGACTTGTTTCCCCAGGCCCAGCTCAAGTGGCCCCCCCCCACCTCGGGTGCAATCAGTCGGAGTCGGGAGCCTTCCTCGGCACTACTGCTGGCCGGGGGTAAGAATTGACCCGCCACTTTCCGCGGAACCTTTGGGGGGGCTCTGGACTCACCCGAGGGTCGGCAGCGGGTAGCTTCCGCCTCGTCGGATGAATGTTTTCGCAACCCATCTACAATATTCACTGCTTTTCGACGTCCTCACTACCCACGAACCTGTCCATTCGCCCCGAACCGGACACCTAACAACTGGCAACCCAACATCGACCGACGCTGCACGGCAGAGGGCGTGTCCGTCACCGGACCGAAGACGTCACGAACGATGCGGTGCGTGTCACGAGAAGAAGCCTGTCTTTGTTTATTATACACATCAGAGCAGAACAGAGCAAACGCAGCCAGCGCAGATCTAATGGTTCGTTGCCTTATTAGCAAGGTATCCGCCGTCTCCAGCCCTGGTGATGCAATGCCACGTACAAGCCACGGCTCCGGAATCGGTCCCGCGTCTGCGTCAAAAACTGTAAAACATCCATGTCCCTTCTAATTATCATGACGGTCCGTATCCCAATGTGATGCGTATCTGTCTGTACAATTGCACGCTGCCGCCCCCTGACCATTCGCCAAAACCGTGTACGCCCTTGCCGGCGTCGCTCGGTCCGGCCTGGGAAGCTCAGTGACCTCGGAGCTCTGCCAGGCTTTCCCGGGACTGCCGGCCCATGATTGGTTGCCCAGATGCCATAATGCCATGATTGCAGGTCACTATCCTCTGCCATCCGCGGAATCCGTCCCTGGTGCATGCGCCATCTCAGACTGCCGCTGAGGGGGGCTTGTCGTTTGCAGGTTTCGTGGGATTCTTATCGCAGAGGACCGAGTCTATCGTTGACCACTGTTGCTGGCTGCTGCGGGCCCAGGGGCGTGGAGGTCGACATTAAACTTCCATTTTCCTGTGGCAGGGTTTAGCATCATGCTTGGTCGACTTCAGGAGTCGTTGACAATCAGACTTACCATTCGCAAGGTTCTCAGCAGTGTCATCCAGGAGAATGACGCGCCTCTTGTTACAGTATGCTGTTTTATCCATGATCTCAACCTTCAGTTTCGGGTCCGACAGCTCTGGGATAGACTTCTCAAACATCTCCGACAGTGCCTCCACTGCCATCTCCAAGTCCTTTTGGTTGTCTTCAAAAATCTCAGTCAGATTGTTGCGGGCGAGGTAAAAGGCAAAGGCGTAGGTCCACTTCAGCGTTTGTCGGCAGGTCTGAAGCGCCTGCGACGCAGAGTTGAGGTATTGCACCTCGATCCAGGACATGCCTGAGGCCGTCTGCAGCTGGATCATCTTCTTCTCCGTCTTCTGGTAGATGTCCTTGTCCAGGCGAGCAGATTGCTCATGGTTGGCATAGCGGTTGTAGTAGTGCAGGTAGCGTTCAAGGGACACGCGGGACTTGGCCTGGGCATCGCGTGCATCGGTGCCGCTCTTCTCCTCAAACCGGTTGCAGTTGTACCAGCTGGTGCCGTGCTCTGACCAGAGCCCCATGCACATCCAGCAAAACTCATACTTGCACTTCCTACACGTCATATGATTGCAGCCGCCGTTCTTCTCAATGGTGGAGTTGCACTTGGGACATTCCTTGGTGTTTGCGGAAATCCAATTGGCCGTCTCGCTGTCGTCCGCGCACTTCTTGAGCCATCGCTTGACAAGCTCACAGGGTGCCGGTTGGTGATCGTTGAGGATGCAGCCAAAGCAGAAGCGGTGGCCACAGGAGCAGGCAACCGTAGGCACGACCCTGTCCAGATCTTTCTTCTTGATGCCGCAATTTATGGCGTTCTCGCAGTCAGGGGCAGGACACCACTTCAGGGTGCTGCTGTCCTCCACGTACGTCCTGTTCAGGAGCTGCCGGTATCGGTTCTGCAGGTCGTGGGCGACCAGGAGGTCCAGGGACCGGGCGTCAAGGATGCGATGGCAGCCATCCGAGGGACACTGTATCCGTGCAGCCTCGCCCTCCTCGCGGATCTTCTGGGTCAGGTAGTGTTGGTAGCAATCCACGCAGTAGCGGTGACCACACTTCATGGCGAAAGTCTGTAGGTTGTCGTCGTCCTCGCAGCATATCTCGCACATGAAGCCTGGCCTGACCTCGAGCTGGGGGGCCGAATTAGAGCTGGACCCGAGCCCGGCAGCCTCTAGTACCTTTTTGGGCTTGTCCATGTAGTCGTCGATCAGTCGCTCCTTGTTCCAGCGGAAGTAACGAAGCAGTATGGCCGCATCTTCCTTCGAAAGCTCCAAGATCATGTTCACCTCGTCGATCAGCTCGTCCTGCTGCTTTTGGATGTCTTCTGGCTCGTAGACTTTGTATGTCAGGTCATACGAGACTTTCTTCTTAGGACTGAAGTCGCTCTGACCGGGCAGCTCGGTGTCGGGCTCCTCCTCGAAATCGAAGCCTGGGGGG
>JUJX01000202.1:0-53428 GCA_000800745.1 Diaporthe longicolla | reverse complement strand
CAGCTGGCTCGCAGGAAGGGGTACGGGGAAGGGGGGCGAGGATGGAGCGTACCATCATCGGCAGAGTTGTCACTCTCGTCCTGCAGGACGTCGTCGTCGCTGGAGAGGTTGGAGAGCATGTCATCGTCGGAATCCATGTTGGTGGAGGCGGTGGTGAGTGGTGTCGGGGGAGAGCCTTGTGATGGATGGGCAGCTGCGGCAGAAGTCCTCTTGTTGGGAAGGAGGTCCTTGGTTGTCGAGGATAACTTCGCCTCAGCCGCCTTTCTCTTGCGAGATTTAGGAGGAATGGTGACGGGCGACTCGGAGGCAAAGACCCGAGTCTTGCTGCTCCGAGGCTGGGTTATTGTGGGGTCCTGATGGGAGAGGGTGAGATGGGATGGGTTGTGTTAGGTTGCGAGGTAAGTCGGTGGGGTTCGAGGCAGCCCGAGTATCTCGTAGGGCGCCTGGGGTAATGCGGGCGGGCAGGAAGGAAGGAGTGAGAGGAGTGGATGGGGTGGACGAGGTGACGGCTACGATGGCGGTCGTGGGTGGTCACGGTGGTGGTCTGGACACGATCGGTTGGAGATGGGATGGACCAGCTGGGTGCAGGCGGCCTATGTGACCAGTCAAGGTCTGTGTCGTATGCCTAGTAGACCGGTGGTCTAGTGAGGGGCAAAACTACCGTACCAAACGAGCAAAAGGGAAAGGGGAAAAAGGGAACCTGACCAGTGAAAAGTAATCGACGGGCACGGAGTTGGAACTGGGGTCACAAGTAAGCTGGGCGTAACAGAGGCAGGCGATAGAGAGGGACCGGGAGCCAGGCTGCAGCCGCCGATAATGGGCCGCCCGGTTATCCCTAACTCGCTCCTGCTTCGCAGCCGCAGCCGTAGCCGCATCCGCAGGCAGGCATGGCGGCAGCGACCACAGCAGGGCATATATCAGACTGGGTACCTGACCACCTGGGCAGGTAGTTGTGTCTATCTGGCAACCTGGAAACCTACCCCGGTAGATAGATACTGACTCTAAGCGCACACGCTCACTCGTACAAAGTCGAGTCTAGGTAGGATACCCACCGACAAGCATTTGGAGCCACAGCTCTTGGGCCGAGGTCAAGAGGACAGCAGGCACTGCTCAGCAATGAGCAAAACCATTTCGACTGCTTTCTATCTCGTTCCTTGTGTAGTTCAAATTCCATCCATCTCCCTCCTAGTACCGAGTATGTCGCTAATAGCCTAGTGATCCAACGGCAACCCGCCTGTTCGCTGACGAGTATGGCTAGAAGCGTACACCAGCATGATTTCCACCCTGGATTTTGATACTTCCATGCAGCAGTCCTGTTTGGACTTTTGACTCTATGTGGGACAAGCGAGCGTCTAAGTCCAAGAGACCTCCAACCTTGTTCGTACCCAAATGGCCGTCCCGTCTGCTGTGCAGACCACTGGCTGCAGGGGTCTTGCAGTGATGTCATCAGAACGACAGGCTACGGAGGCCCGACCCGTCGCCCATTGCTCGAGGTCCAACAGGCTGGTAGCACGCCCCGTCCCTATGGGAAGTCCTGAGCTCCCATCACGCCCACCCCTGGCCCTGTGACCGTTGAGCCATCCATCAGCAGACAAGACCAAAACATCAACTGCCAACCACCTGACCACATCGAAACTGTGCACAATGGCATTCAGAGCGTCCCTCCGTCCCGTGGCGCTGGCGGCCCGCTCCGGCATCGCCTCCACCGTCAGGACCACCAGGGCCTTCCACCCAACATCCGCTGCAATGATCAAGGTCGGCGACGGCATTCCTCACCTTGACGTCCTCAGAGAGGGTTCTCCAGCAAACTCTGTCAACCTGGCCGAGGAACTTGCCGCCGAGGATGGCATCATAATTGGCGTCCCGGGAGCCTTCAGTATGCTCATCTCTGGCCTGGCCGCCCCAGCTGTGTTATTGCTCACGGACACTGACGTTGCTGCACAGGCCCCGGGTGCTCGCAGAAGCACATCCCTAGCTATCTCACCCACCCAAACCTCAAGGACGCTGGCAAGGTCTTCGTGGTCAGCGTCAATGATCCTTTCGTGATGAGCGCTTGGGGTGAGGCGCTGGATCCCAGCGGCACACAAGGGGTATGTCCAATGTTCCCGGCGCCCGCCCCCAATCATTTCAGTCTGCTTAATTCAGTTCACTACCTGCAGATCCGATTCATTGCCGACCCATCTGGCGAGTTCACAAAGGCGCTTGACCTCGACTTCGATGCCACCAAAATCTTCGGAAATCACAGAAGCAAGCGGTACGCCCTGGTCGTTCAGAACGGCAGGGTGAAGTAAGTGTGATGCATCTTCTGATCCTCCTGCGGAGCTCATGCTAACATGAATGCCAGATCTACTCATATTGAGCCAGATGGAACTGGTACCAATGAGTCCCTAGCCGACAAAGTCCTCGGCGCCTCTTCCAAAGTCGACTGGAGTGCTTAATGCCTTGGGACGTGAAAGCCAGGCCAGCTGGGAACCTGTAGACTGAATTGAATGACTGCGAAACTCTGAAACCAATCGGTGGCCACCGCTGTGCCAGTCCTGAGTAAAAGTCTGCCCTCTCGAGCTACAGGTGGCAGAGGCTGATGTCGCCGACACATCCACTCTCAACTACTCCAGTTCGTGGGCTCTCCTGTAGATGCCCCGAGGCCTAATGTCCAGGGTATGCTTCTATGCGCGCGAAAACAAGGCCGCCGCTTCGGACATGACCTCTGATCTTTGTTTGGTCTCTGTGATCTCATGAGCTCCCGTTTCCATCCTGGTTCACCCTGTGTCGTTAATTATCCCGTGAGAGAGTAGGAACGGTCCTTGTTGCCAGTAGTTCCGGCGCCGCGTAAGCAGCCTGTGTTCTTAGAACGGCAGATTCACGACATAACCTTTGATCATCAGTGATTCTCCCGAACCATCAGATTGAGCTTTGCGTTGTTCGCGCCGAACTCTTCCGATGCTAGTCCCTTCAAGGGGCTAGCTGATTCAAGAATTGTTGGAACCGATCGCATCGTTCAGTCGCTTCGATAGCCGGCTGACGCATTCCGTCTCGCCATCTTGGACAGCCTTGCCAGCAAGAGCGATAACCTTGTCTCTGGATTTGGCACCTCGGGTGATCTGTAAATCTGATTTTGGGACGTCGAGTACCTGAGCATGGTGTCAGCTTTTCTGCTGCAGACGAGGTTCTGTACCGACGAGAACGACGCAGATACTATGGGTTGGATGTGGCCTGAGACAGCCTAGGCGACGGAGTGTGGCGACGGAGTGTAGAGCCGGGCGTGAAAGACTCACTTCGCTCAAAACGGCCAGAACGGCCTTGTTGGACTCGCCATCCTTGGGGACGGCAGACACGCAGAGCTCAATGGTACTACCAGTCAGAGCGGTGATGCCCTCCCGCACTTTGCTTGCGCCGGGCTTGACGTGGCAATGCAGGTAAATCGTCGGGGGCTTCTTTTTTGCCCCTGCGACGTATTGCAGGGCTCGATGCGAAGCCATGTGAATCCTTAATCTATTCGTGAGAAGACCAGAAAGAAATTCGCGTATCGAAGTGTCGGAGTAGCCGGACTTCTTCCACAATAACATGGCCGCGTCGGCAAATGGAACGAGAGGGCCGGTGAGTGTACCTGTCTGTTGAAGGAATAGGGAGAGTGGGTCTTTTTCGGCGGCCCGGCACGGAGGTTCAAAGCGTCACCCGGGATGAAGTCTCCCGGGTACAACGGCGTATAGGACAATAGCTGGAAACTCAGTCACGAGGACGAATACAGATACCGCAGCACTTCACACGCCATCAACAACTGCGCGTCTTCCCCTGCCCAAGTTTATCAAGGCTAAGGGATGGGAGCCCTTGATTCCAACAAGTACATGTGGTGACCTTTCTGACCACCTTCATAGGGCCTCTCAGTCTCCTGCACGGCTATAGCTTCTGGCCTCCAACATGACTGGCCAGTCCAATTTTCATTGGCAGGTCCTTATGCTCGCTCTCTGGTGCACATTAGAAGGACCAGTGGAATTGCCAACATCGCACCGTAGCAAGTGTCACGCGGCTTGACATGGCGGCTGCTCTCTGACACTGACGGCGGCTTCATCTGATACCTCTGGCCCTTGGTGCCGCAAGCCTGCTAGGCCGCGTACCACGTGTGCCACCGCGGGGTCCTCGGGACTGACTACCGCCGCGCGTGGATGGCGCAGGCACCCGTGATGTCCTCGTCTTTGGCGCAGGGGTCTGGAACTTGGGAGCTGCTGTCCGTGTCGAAGACGGGTTGTCAACGAAGGACGTATCTGTGGTCCTGCAGGCACGATCATTCAGCTTGTTGTGCGGTCAAGTCATGCGCGGGTCGGGCCAATTACATAAATGTGGTTTCGCCCTCGGGGTCCCCTGCAGGCTTCGTGTCAGGTATCTGTGTTGCCGCCTGCTCCTCTTGCTGCCTTGCCCTCCGGAACGACTCTGGTACGGGGCCCTGCCTGATGTATCAACCAGCTGCACTCAGTGCACAACGAGGTGCTGACCGAAGACAGCGTGTGGGGCGTCCGGGGGAATGCTTCGCACCTCGGGGAAATCGACACAGAATGCATTCATGTTTAGACCGTACATGAAGCTGGCGAAGCTCTCGCTGAAACGGGCCAGGCTCTCATGCATGAGCTGGAAATGCATCATGTTGGCCTCGAGGTCGGACATGGCGTCAGACAGCTCAGCAAAGGCGGGCTCGAAGGCATTGAGAGGGAATGAGGGCCCGCCGCTGGTGCTCGCCCTGGCTGAGTCGCGAAAGGAGGAGCGAGATGAGGGCCGCAGAGGTGTTGTCGGGCGTGAGGCCCTTGAGCGCGACGTTGAACGCTTTCGCTCCTGAGACATGGTCTATCTGGTCTTTTGTGATCAGGGATATGAAGAGGCTGTGCACCTAGGATTTTTTAATAATTTTGAGACGGATCTGGGCGGGCTCTGGCTTCATTTAGCTGCGCTGCCGCTTAGAGGGCTCTGACGCGTTGTTGTCGCGACTGGCGGTCGGCCTACCTGGAGCTGTTTTGGGCGGTTGGAGGGGCAGCTATCGACAAAGCTCTGGGCCAATTTGGGGATCTCGGCACGTGGCCCCCGTGCTGGAGTGCTGGAGTGCTGGAGGGGTCCCTGGTTTCCAGGGGAGGCCAGCATTTCCAGCCCCAGCTGCCGAGCTGCCACCCTGGATCCCAGGACTTGGCACTCGGTGACACTGGCAGACTGGAGCGGCGGCCCAAGGCGGGCGCGCTCGAAGTGCCCGTTGCAGTGGTACAGTGCGTATATGCTTGGTCTAATGTGGGCAAGTACCTACCTAGGCAGCTGCTAGGTAGGGAATAAGTCGGCCTAGCTGCTCGAGGCATGGAGGCACATCTCATTCTGGATTTCGATGATCATTCCAAGGACGAATGCGATGTGGGCTTGCGGGTTCCAGTCTTGGCCGACCCCGCCAGCCCTGGAGACTCAGGCCCAAGGCACGGGGACCAATTTCTCCCACTCTCTCCTAGCTACTCCAGAATGTCCCTCATCAGGTTCCAGGTCCCAGGTCCCTCACTCCTAACGGGCCGCGCTGTTCTCTCTCTCTCACCCTATTCCCGCCCGTCACCTCGCCACGGAGCGCTCGGGGGCTAGTTCCACTACCCTGACCAGACCCCTCGTGCCTTGTTCCTCGCCCCTCCTCGTGCCCATTGTCGTCGCCCTTGTCCACGAAAACCATACGAGTACGGACGGGCATATGCTCAAGTAGACAGCCCTGGGGATTCTCGGACCCAAGACTCGGGCCCTTGATCGCTAGACCACCTAGCCTGTTCGTCAACCAAAGAGGGTGGTGCAATCGCAATTTCCGGCTCCTCTGAGGCTGGCTCTGTGCATTTCCTGTACGTCTTTTACCTAGGTACGCATAAGCATACGCCTGCCACTGACTACCTCTACGCCTACAACTACGCCCCCAACACATCATCCCAATTCCTTCCACCGGTCCCGGCTTGCTTGTCGTTCCCGCTCCTCTGCGATCGTCACTGGGGGTTTCTTGTTGGACCTGCGGCTTGTCCTGTGCTGACACCTGTCCGACATAGGTAGCCTCTTTGATCCTCCCAACTGCGCCTCTAAGGACCTGCCCGACAGTATATCTTACTCTGTATCGCAATTGTTTCCATGCGGGCGCCTTTTTCCCGACTAGGTAAACTCCCACAGCCAACCTGTCGCCTAGCGCGCCTCTTTGCGCCGCCTCTCCGCCGACAGCACCACACCTCTACGCCGTCGCCTCGCAAGTGCCCCGGGACTTGGTACGCAACCTCCTCCTGTATACCACCATTGTATCGCGACAGCACCTCTGGATACTCCTCCCCTAGCGCGGTCCTAGGTTCAGCCGGGGCGCCTCTTCGATCCAGCGTCTCCCCAACCTCTCTCTCGTTAGCAGCACTTGTCGCGGTTGTCGCGCTTTACTTCGGCCTTCGACCTTTACACCAGACCTCCGAGGAGGCCGAGCAGCAAGACTTCAGCGACATGGCGCAAGACATCAAAACCGAGCTGCTGCCCGGGCGCGTTGATAACCTGACCCCTGAGCAAGAGGACAAGGTGCGGAAGCTCTGGGCTGCCATCTTTCAAGTGTGCGCGGTCGGCGAACAGGACGACACTGCCTCAAACGCCGCCTCGGTGGAGTCGCCGGCAGCGCTGTCGGACAAGACAAACACCAAAGATAAGGGAGACAAAAAGAAGAGGAAGATTACATTGTTCTCCAAGAAAAACAAGGACAAGACTGATGCGGACACGAACTCAACTGCGAGTGGTGTGAGCACCGCAATCAAAGCCGACGACGCCGATGACAAGTATGGACAAAACAAGCAGTTCCTCGACACGCTGGCAAACACCTCGCCCGAGGTCATTCGCGCCACCCTCTGGGAGATGGTCAAGCATGACCACCCCGACGCACTGGTGTTGCGCTTCCTCCGCGCAAGAAAATGGGACGTCGACAACGCGCTCGTCATGCTGGTGTCCACCATGAACTGGCGCGCCACCGAAGTCCACGTCGACGATGACATCATGAAGAACGGCGAGGCGGCGATGGTCGAAAAGTCACAGTCAAGTGACCCCAAGGCCAAGCAGCTGGGCGAGGATTTCATGGCGCAGATCCGCATGGGCAAGAGCTTCCTCCATGGTGTTGATGACAAGGGACGCCCCATATGTGTTGTAAGGGTGCGGCTGCACCACCAAGGTGAACAATGTGAAGAGTCTCTTGAGAGGTACACCGTGTATCTCATAGAGACGGCGCGCATGGTCCTACGCCCACCCGTCGATACCGCCACTATCTTGTTCGACATGACTGGGTTCTCAATGGCAAATATGGTATGCTAGAAGCTTCGTTCCGGATACCCATAAATAGTTGCTGATGCCCGCGCAGGACTACACGCCGGTCAAGTTCATGATCAAGTGTTTTGAGGCCAATTACCCTGAATCGTTGGGCTCGGTGCTGGTACACAAGTCACCCTGGATTTTCCAAGGTACGTACCGTACCTACACGGACGTGTTGGCCAATAATGAAAAGTCACTTGTGCTGACATGAATGACAGGAATTTGGAAGATTATTAAGGGTTGGCTTGATCCGGTGGTAGCTAGCAAAGTGCACTTTACCAACAACATAAAGGATGTAGAGCAGTTTATCCACTCCAGCAGGGTGCTGAAGGAGCTGGACGGACAGGAGGACTGGACCTACCAATACGTGGAGCCCATACCTGGCGAAAACGACAAGATGAAGGACGAGGCGACAAGGGACGGTTTGTTGGCCGCCCGCGAGCAATTGTACAAGGACTACGAGGAGGCAACTCTCAAGTGGATCCAGAACCCCGAGGACGCGTCGGCCAAGGTACAGCGAAACAGCATCGCGGCCAAGCTCAGGGCTGATTACTGGAAATTGGACCCGTACGTGAGGGCGAGGTCGCTCTATGACCGGACGGGTTGGTTGCAGGGAGAGAAGGTCGAGCCATACCCCAAGAAGGCGAATGCCGAGTCGGCAACGACGGCGGACGACGTGGATTAATGATCATGCAGATAGACGTATATATGGTGCAGTCGTGAAAAAGAAGATAGAGGTTCCGGCAGCCACGGTTCTGCAGGAAGAAAAACACCAAGGACACTGGCTGTTCTCCGGCTCAGGACGAGGGCTTGGAATTTCCCATGCGCAGTGAGTTTATGGACAGCAAGGCAATGGGTGCATCTCATATCCTAGGGTAGCTGTGTTAGACGAGCCGACTTCTCACATCTTGCTCTTGATCTGCTCGGCAAGAGCCTTGAGCTCATCCATTTCCAGCTTCTGCTGAGGCCAGCCAATGCCTAGCCCTTCGGTCTCGTTTGGCTTCGGGATCTGATCCCGTAGGAGCACCGGTCAGTGATCAAAGCTCAACTAATCAAGACTTCTCGGCCTTGTAATCCATTGCTGATCGTTTTGATCTCGACTTTTCTTTTCAGGTGATAGAGGGGGGGGGTTGGCGTTGCCAGCCGGGTCGTGCCATCTCAGGCCTACTTACAATGTGAACGTGAACCTAGTAACACGGTTAGTTATTCTGATTGCTCAAGGCCGTGCTCTAGGAACAAGACTTACATGACCAACCTCCTGGTGGGCGGCCTTTCCGTTGTTCTGCAGGATATTGTAGTCAACTGCGCCGGACGCAATAGCGATCTTCTTCGCGACGGGCTGCGTGCGCAGTGTAAGTTTATCAAGTCGATAAGAGGTGAACCAAGGGGAGGATGGCTGGGTAAAGGCCGGAACGTACCAAGAGCTCAGTCAGGTGCTCATCTGGGATGTCGGCCAGCTTCTCACCGTGGAATTTAGGAATGATGAGCTGCAGTGTGGTGGTTTGGCGGGTTAGAAGAAACACCGAGTGTTGCCGGACGCGGCGGGCGCCTTTCAGGGCGGGTTGACAGGACGTACAGCATGGCCCTTGCTCAGCGGCTGGATGTCCATGAAGGCCAACGTCTTCTCGCTCTCAAAGAGCTTGAAGGAAGGGATCTCGCCTGCATTCAGCAAGGTGTAAGCCATCAGGGTTCTTGGTGCAGGGACGAGTTGTGTCATGCAATGTCATGTCACTCGAGCCGCGAGGACGTCACCCACCCTTGATGATCTTGCAGAAGATGCAGGCGGCCATTCTGCTGGACATGTGTGCTTGATTTCGAGGCGACGGTAGATTAGAGGGGCAATTGGGGTTCTGAGGGTAGACCGGCGTCGGAAAAGGGTGTTATGTAGTAGAAATCCTGACGGAGATGTGTCGGCGAGGTTGCAAAATGTATTTGATTGTGTGAGGGGGTCTGACATCAACCGGGTCGTTGGCTAGCGATATCAGGTATATAGTATGTCACAAGCTTAGCCAAGTCGGAATGGGATCTCCCCAGCGAACTCACCTCTTGCCTTTTACCAGATGTGACCGTGGGATGACCCAACAAATTCCATTCTACCAATCTTTGGCACCTCCTCATCTGGATACTCCAGATTCGACTCATATTTTGCCAAAGTTTTGCTCAATATACTTTTGTTTAGTTGATTTTTGCTCTTCATCACTGTTAGTTTCGTGCCATAGACGACAAGTTGCCATTTTGTTTTGTCCATCCCATTTCTTGCTTGCTTTGGCCGTGGGTGGCAGTGTGGGCCACGGCAGCTCGGCTTCTTACATCATCGCCAGCCCCGCTGTCTTGGAGGGGCTGAGTTGCCTTCCTGGCCTTGAGACGTTTTTGTGCCTGAATACCTTCTACTCGGCGCTCTACTCCATCGCGGTACTCCTCTTTAAAAATACGAAAAAGTCACCTGCATCCTGCCATATTTTTAAGCAGCCGGAAGCCCACCAAACTCCGTCCCTTGCTCGTCCAACCCCGCGTCAACATGGCCGAGACCGTTTACAAGCGCACCAAGCTATTTGGCGGGGCGCTCGAATGCGACCTGCCCGACCAGTTCGCCGATGTCAGGTATGCGCCAGTCCGTCGCGTCGCATGACTGCAAATCAGCCTGTGCAACGTCTCTGCATCCAGATATCGCGAGAGTGCCGCCTTGCTGACAACAATGACAGCACGCTGCGGCAGGTCCCCGACGCCCAAGAAGTGTTCATCGACAAGGACGGTTTCACAAGCATCATCTTCGACATCACCGAGCGCGTGGGCGGATCCGGCAGCTCCCCGGAGATTGACGGCAAGGCCTTGACTACGCATCTAGAGGAGCTGGTCGGCACCGACGTTGACACTGTCAAGGTGTGGAACTCAACGGAGACGTCCTTCTCCAAGCTCGAGTACGTCTGCCTGCGCCACCGCGCCTTAGGCCCCTCCCCCAAAGTCCCGGCTCAGACGATCTTGGCTAACACTCTGTTTCTCAAACTGGAACAGTGCAAAGATCCCCGCCTACACGCTGATCGCGACGCAGACCCCGCCACCCGACCCGTCTAACAGATCCGCCGCCCCGGACTTCACAGCCATCATCCTGACGCTCTTGCGCCTCGAGAAGGAGCTGACCGACATACTCATCACGGTCAACGTGCCGCACATCAAGGGCGAGTACGACGACGAGGAGGTTGATCTGCAGCTCGGAAAGCAGGGCAAGCTCATTGGGGCCGCGGTCGAGGACGCCGCCAGGATCTGGGAGACGTTCAGGGTGAACGACTGGAACTTGTTCAATGAGATCTAAAGGCGCCGGAGAAAGCGCAGACATTTGGATAGAGAGTGAAAGTGAGAGTGATACCCCCTACTGCAAATGAGCTGGGACATACCCGTGGATAATGTCACGCTACGAACATTATGAAATCACGAATGGGATTCGACTACAACATAGTTCTCTTGTGCAAGGCTATGCTTTTGGGACAACAGAACGAAGGATTTCATGGCACGATAATCGGGAGAACCGGGTATTGCTGGACCATATCCCACGCTGGAGCTATAAACAGTGCGTTCCAAGGAGATTATTAGTCTTGTTGATCGACGGTTTGGGGGTTTGCAGGTTTTTCTTTTGCGGCGAACCCTCAAGTCAGGTCGATCAGTGCAAGTTGATCGAGTGCCCGCGCTACGCCCTCGACTTTATGTGGTTTGCTGCTTCCGTCATTACTCATGTGTGCCGATGAGGTCGGCTTCTTATCCCCCGAGCTCGTGTCTTTCTCCTTCTGAGACCACCGCGTTGCAACCATCTTCATGATGTCCTTCTGGGGACTCGCTGGGTTCTCTTGCTTCATTAATCTCATCTGCTCCTTCATGAATTTCTGGTATTCAGATTCTTTGCCCGGCTTGCCCCTCGGCACAGGTTTGGTCTGCCGCAGCTCGCTCTTGCAGGCGCCACAGCGGTGCCGGTCGGGGTGGATGCTCTTGGAGTGCCGCTTGAACTCGAGCCCACACGCCGTGCACTCCCAGACGTACTTGAAGTCGATGTCGTAGCTGTGTTTGGTGGTCACCTCGATGCCCCGGTCGCCAAAGCGACGGGTGACCTTTGCCGCCCACGCCTTGAATTCCCTGCCGTGTGGGTTTGTGGTAACACCGCTGACCATGAAGTTCGCCAGGTGACAGAACTCGTGCGCTATGACGTTGAGAAGCCGGCCCTCGTCGTCGATGACCTTCTCCGCCAGCTCGATCGACGCGTGGTGCTTGTACCGCACCGACGTGACGGCGCCCGTCTCGCCGTCCTTCCGCTTGATCGTCTCGCGCTTCCAGTTGGCCCGCCCGGCTGTCGTGTTCAGCTTGTTTGTCCAATCGATGCGGATGCCACCGGTCGCAGCCGACAGCTCTGATATCTTGCCGTCTGTGACGTGTGTGTCCAGCTCACGCAAGAATTTGTCGGCGAGCTCATGCTTGGATGATTCGAAGGCCTTCTTCGCAGCCTTGGCTGTCGCCGCCGCGCTGGGTTGACCTTTTTTGCTTGGGCTAGCCGGCCTCTTGGATGGACTTCCGCTGACGGACGGAAGGAAGAGCTGCTTCTTGGGCGAGTGCTCGTTGTTCCAGTCATCAATGAATTCTTGGTCCCAAAAGGTCTCCACGTCAGGGCGATGGGGTGTTGCTGGTATGCGCGATATCTTCTTGCTTGGAGACACTAGACTTGACTTTTTGGGGTTTGAGGGCGGAGATGGTGGTGTATTTGGTCGCTCAGACTTTGCTGAGGATTCTCGAGATCTCAGTAGCTCCAAGTCGTGTCTGCAGGTCCTGGTCAGCAGCCTGAGATGCCAGAAGGAGAGACCAAACTTACATGTCCAATTTCGAGAGCGGTTTTGTGAGGTCTGATGGTGTCATGTCTCTCGATTTGCTTGTCTTCTTGGATGTCGGCCTGTCCTCGGCTCTGTCGATTTCACTGCCAGACTGCCGTTGATCGTTCCGGGCCTGCGCCTCAATCGCCTCCGCTAAAAGTTGTGCACTTGGACTGGGGCTGCGCTTTGATTGCCCACGAGCAGGCTCGCTCATTCCCCTGCCTTCGGTCCCCGGTCTCTTGGGCCTTGATGGAGATATTTGAAGGGGTTCTTCGTCTGATGAGTTGGCCTCATCCGAGCCTGAGACCCTACTGGCCTCAAAGTCGGATCCGTCATCGTCGCAGAAGTCCTCGATGAATGTCTCCTCGTGCATCGAGTCGGTGTCTGAACGGTAGTCGAGCTCAACACTCTTGACCACTGGCCTCGGCTTGGTGATCCTGAGCTCAGTGCGACGAGGTCTGGCAGGGTCTTCCTCGTCATCGAAGATGGTCCGCGAGGGCTTTCTGTCCATCTGTGGCCGAAGCAATGTTCTGTCGGAGAGCGCTCCGAGTTTGCGCCTCCTGACTGTACTCCTGCCGAAGACATCTTCTGGCTGTGATGTTGGTTGGCTTAAACTCCCACTCTGCTCCTCTCTGTTCCTGCCCAAGTCCTGCAGTTCCGGGAAGTCGTCATCGTCCGAGTCGAGAACAATGCGCCTGGCTCTAGCCATGGCTGCGGATCGTTCCAAGCGAGAAGACGCCGACGGGGATGGATTTTTATTTTGGAGGGTGAGATAGTAGATGCAGCGTCCCTATGCAGATGTGAATTCCATACATACTCTCATGAGAGATTGGTTCTTTGCACAAAATAAAGGGAGGTGCCCGTGGGCGTAGTAAACATGTTTCCAGGGCAACGGCCTGCCACATGGCGGGACACCGAGATTGTACTCCGCACCGCTCAGGCCTCAAAAATATAGTCTACCGCCGGGCTACATACGCCAATAATAAATCTGATTGTGCCAGTCTTTCGCCCAATGTTGGAATTGATCGGTAGGCCGGAAAGGACCATTGCATCTGCATCATTCGTCCTCGCTGCCCCCCCCCCCAGCACACTCCTCCCGCCCCATTTATCACCTCCAGCTCCTTCTGCCTCTACATGCACATTATATGCCTTCAAATCCACATTCATAACCACTAGCCCAGTGTTACTTAATGATGTGGACTGGTAACTTGCTGGCCTACTCCAGAACCGGCCTCTTTGAACATAATGAACCCGTCCGGCCATACTCTCCTGCCAAATTACGCCTGCTTGGGGTGCAGGCTTTCGGCTGACAGGACAAGATGTGGAGCATCGTTGAGCCTGCGTATGTCTGTCACCACGCCGTGGCACCTCTTGAGTAAAGAAGAGTGTTGTGCAGCCATGTGGGTCCGCGTTGTTATATGACTGGCCAGCTTGCAGAGCATCCCACACACAGCAGCCTCTGCGTACGCGGCAGAACAAGGGCACTGTAAAATGAATCATTGGCCATGAACCTTACATGGCCATATGATCGTAAGGAACGCTTATACAACGGTACAATTGGGCACAACAGTGGTAGTGAGCTAGGAGGCCCCAGTGTCGGGTCCAGACATTTGTCCAACTGGCAGATGTTGGGTCGTGAATCGTCTAATAAGCAGTTGGTGGCGCCGTGGTGCTGCCCGGTCGGGCCTCTACAAACCTCCGCATGCTTGGCACACAGCCATCAAGTACACTGTGGTACGCATCCGCCCATCTCTCCTCGTCCTTGATGACGAGGACAGACATCATGTGCACTCCCTCGGAACTGAGAGGCGTTGGCTACAGGAAACATGCACAACATATGAAGGCGTGGCGGCCGCGCAGCACCGTAGCTGCTGGCAAAAGTGCGAAGACATGTTGACGATCGCGGACTGGCGGTACGCACGCTGTGTCTGCTTCGGCGGCGTTCCAGCGAGCTGGGTCGCCAGTTGCCTTGGAGGCCGTTGGGGAGGCGTCGCGAGGGACAGAGCCAGGACCAGCGAGCCGTGCAGGAGGGACGGAAGTGCCGGGAATTACACAGACAGGGAACACAGTGCCAGCCCGAGGGCGATGGCGCCGCGCGGTATCCCTTGCACCCCTGGCTGATCTAAAATAGGCCACTGGGACGGTCGCTCCTTAACGTGGGACCCCACCGCATGCAGACGGCGGGCACCCAAATTTCTGGGAGAGGTGCCTGGGTCAGCGGGAAGACCAGGCAGGGCATTGATAAGCCGATACCGTCACGGCCTGCAGGCCTTCGTATCGGAAAATGCACGTCTGCAGAGCACAGCACTATCTGTACCCAGCCAGTGCTTTTTTGCATGAACTTTATGATTGGTGTGGTGGCAGTTGAGCAATACGACAGCGCTACTCGCGTGGTGGAGGACTTCGTGTGCTGGAGGATCATGAGTAGGATCCAAAGGCGTGCTGCCGCGAGAACAACCAGCCAACTGTGGCCATCCCCCAACAAGCATCCAAAGCTTGTCAACTTCATTGACCGAATGCCAGGAGCGTGCCCGCTGATTGGCCTTGGGAGATGATTTCGTGGTGTTTTGCGGTGCAAATGCGGCCACCTGGCCACCGCAATTTGTTGATCAGAAACTCGATATGCCGTGCATGTTTCTCATGATGACGTCGAGAGTGACAGACGGGTGATAGAGATCCTCGACCATATTTTCCTTCTTTTCCTTTCTG
Source organism: Diaporthe longicolla (assembly GCA_000800745.1). Lineage (NCBI taxonomy): Eukaryota > Fungi > Ascomycota > Sordariomycetes > Diaporthales > Diaporthaceae > Diaporthe > Diaporthe longicolla. The sequence continues at coordinate 38,552 of JUJX01000202.1, read as the reverse complement.
TTTTGGGCTGGCTGGCTCCCTGGCCCGTATCACGGCACGATCCACGGCCCACTGTTGCGCGTTGAGCTTGTTCCAGCACAGTCCGCTGTGGCTGCGTGTTCCCTCGCAAGTTCCCATTACGAGCTCTCTTGCAATGGGACGTGGCTAGCCCAGTACGGCTAGCCTCGCTCGGTCAATTGGCAGCAGGTGTGTCCCGACGCGCAGGCGTCAGGGGTAAATGGGCAGCTCCTTTGTGGCGAAACACGATCAACAGGACGCGATTCGAGCAGCCAATGCCGGGCCAATCTGCCATGTCTGCCAGCCATCAACAGGCGGCACACGCAGACACGCAGACCACCAATCCGTCGATGTGCGAGGTGGTTTGGGCGCCGGCTGCACGGTAGAGTACATTGTACAGAGGGATCTGATGTGGCAAATTATGTCTGCCGCCTAGTGCAGTCGGCGCCTGTACGAGTAGTCTCTAGTGTACCGTTTCAATCCGAGCAGCCTCGATCGATTGAACGAGGAATGCCCACACAGTCTGACAAGCCACACATTCAGACTGTTTGACTTTATGTCTGTCCACTGCCCCAAAAGCAGAGTGATAGTCGACGGGCCGCTCGAGGGTGGTGTAAATGTGTGGTCCCAGCAGTAATTTCCCATTGTTCAGTCTGTCCAGTCTGTCAGTGTAGCGTTGGCCGCCATCCAGCCCATCCCGTCGTCGGATCGGTGTCCGTGGCCCGGGCGGGTTCGCCATCCGGGATAGTCTGGATAGATCGTCTGCTACTCGGCTGTGCTGTCGATCGTGAGCCTGGGCGGGCCTGGCAGGGCAGCAAGGCAAGGATGTGGTGTGATACCAGTCCTTTACATGGACTGCCATCAAGGGCGGATGGTTGATTGCTTCAATGCCTCGAGCCGGGGGATAAGGGGCCCCCAGGCGGTTGACAACCACCGAACGTGTTTCATCGTCGGGAGGGAATATTCGCTCGTGACAAACCACTCCCACGGATTGTCATTCAACGTCAGTGGCCAGCCTTCACTCTCAGTTCATCCGGTCGGATGTGCATGTGCTTGATGTCCCCAAGGGAAGAGCAGGGCCGGCCTGCGGTACAGCATGCCCATGGGCACACTGGCACTCTGGCACATCGTAGATATCCACCGCTTGTATGTGTGATAAATGACAGCCGGGTCCTCATCAAACCTTGCCAGGGCTGCGCTGCCGAGCAGAAACCGTAGCACGCAGGTATGGAAGCAGAGAACAGTACGTGGAACGAATGGAGCCCGGGTTTGAGCTCCATGCTCGTCGTTGCAAGCCCACAAGGCCGAGAGGGTAATAAAGCACAGTATGTGGGGCAAGACGAATTGATGGTCCACGCACAGCCACTCCCCACCTGTGGTTGCTTGCAGTGGTCTGCCAGTCGTCTGCTCATCTCCCAGCCGGAGACTTTCGACCAAGGCCGCTGGCAGGGCAGTCCCAAGGAGCAACCAGGACAAGTCAGAATGACTAGATAAGGGGGAAAGATTCCGTACCTAGGTGTAGCGCCCGGGTGCGAGAGAGCGTGAGAGCCAGTGAGCCAACGATTGGGGAGCATTTGGGGGGCGGGCGTGCTTGCAGTTCCTTGCACAAGAGCAGATACCACAGTAGTGGCCGCACCTTGTCCACCGTACGGGGACGCACTGTCAGACACTGTAGGTGTGGATGCGGCCTTGATTGGGAGCGATGGGTGAAAGAGCAAGGCGTTGCCCCTGCCGCCCTGGCCACCCCCCTGCCTTCAAAGTCACTCCTGGCACCTGCAGCCTCCTTTTCCCCCTTTCCAAGTTCCCGCCGCCCACACGCAGGACAGGCCTCACACCACGCACCCTACTCCTCGCCTAGCAGCATCCGCCTTCTCCCCAGCTTGGTTTTTTTCTCTAGGACCAAGAAAACCGGTCTGCCAGCTTTCTTGGACCATACTTTTCCTGAAATCTCGACCCTTCTCACCTTTTCCTTCCTCACCACCCTTTTCCCCTTCTACACTCGCTCTTTCCCGACCCTCCCCCTTCTTCCTCCTTTGAGCCTCTGCTCTACTTTCTCCCTTGCCGGCACCGCCTACCTAGCGCGTCGCCGACTTGCCGTTCGCTGATTCACCAAGTGCCGATCCGTCGACCCAATCGCTCTGGGTGCCTTCGCCAGTGCACCAGCCGACCTGCGAGAACCTCAGTCCAACCCGTCTCGCAGTGGCCGTGGGATCGTGCAACAGGAATAGCCGCGGACGAGGATTAAGACCGTGGAACAGCGGGAAGAGAAGGGCACAACGCCCCCTGTTTTGGAATTCGGACTGCTCAGCCTCCGCAACGGAAGCAATCGCACACTCACGTCACCACCGCGTGAGGTTAATCAAATCATACCGACTGCTCTTCAGCACCTGCTTACTATTCTCTCTCGCCGAGCGCCCCCCATCAGGACTCAGGCCAGCCAGTTTTGATTTTAATCATTCGAGGTTTACTGCACAGCACGGACTATACTTAATAAATCGACTTCAAAGTCGGTCTCTTTCGGTTGCTCCCCCATTCCAGGCCACATGAGTCTGATTGGTGAGTTTCACTTCCTTTTGTTCCCCAGCAACTTCAAACGCGGGCGAGCCAAGGAACCACGTCGCGCCCCCTGTTGGCCCTGTTCCTGCTACTGCACCCTGGCTGCTGCGCCAACATCGCCCACACCAACCCACACATCACTGCCCCGTCTTGTTGATACCACACGCCGCATCATGCACATCCATTCGTTCGGTCAAGTCGCTGACATTGATTCTTTCGCGGACTAGACATCTAATCCAACATGTCGGGCTATCCGGCCAACAATCACGATTATGATGATGGCTACGGCCATCGTCAGCAAGGAAACACTGACTCCTACTATGACAATGATCAGGGTCAGTACTACGACAATGGCTACGACGCCCGCGGCCATGGCGGGCAGGAAGGCTATTATGATGAGTCGTAAGTTCAGCCTCGCGCCTCTCCAACCCAGCAGCAATCAACTGACAGACCTTGCCAGGGGCTACTACAATTCCGACCCCAATAATCCCTACCACCAGGACGGCGGCTACTACGAGGGCCACGACCAGTACAACGATGGCTACGACAACGGCTACTATGACCAAGGCTACGATCAAGGCTATGGCGGTCAGGGCCAACGTCGTGGGGGCTCTGAGGAAGATTCCGAGACTTTCAGCGACTTCACGATGAGATCTGACATGGCCCGAGCCGCCGACATGGACTACTATGGCCGGGGCGACGAGTACGGCGGCTACCAAGACGGCCAAGGTGGCCGTGGCTACCGCCCGCCGTCCTCGCAAATTTCGTACGGCGGCAACCGTTCGTCCGGTGCTTCCACGCCCAACTACGCCATGGACTACGGCAATGTTCTCCCAGCCGGCCAACGCTCCCGAGAGCCGTATCCTGCGTGGACATCGGAAGCTCAGATCCCCCTTTCTAAGGAGGAGATCGAGGACATCTTCCTTGATCTTGCAAACAAATTTGGTTTCCAGAGGGACAGCATGCGCAACATGTACGACCACTTGATGACACTGTTGGACTCGCGGGCCTCGCGCATGACTCCAAACCAGGCGCTCCTCTCCCTCCACGCCGACTACATTGGCGGAGACAACGCGAACTTCCGCAAGTGGTACTTCGCTGCGCATCTTGATCTCGACGACGCCGTCGGCTTCTCCAACGTGAAGGGGAAGGGGAAGTCGAAGAAGAAGGCCAAGAAGAAGAAGGGTGAGGCTGAGGAGCAGACCCTGGAGGATCTTGAAGGCGACAACTCGCTTGAAGCCGCAGAGTTCCGATGGAAGACACGCATGAACCGCATGTCTCAGCACGATCGTGTGCGACAAATTGCGCTCTACCTCCTTTGCTGGGGTGAAGCCAACCAAGTTCGTTTCATGCCCGAGTGTCTATGCTTCGTCTTCAAGTGCGCCGACGACTACCTGAACTCGCCTGCCTGCCAAAACTCCGTCGAGCCCGTACCGGAGTTCAGCTTCCTGAACAACGTCATCACACCCCTGTACCAGTACTGCAGAGACCAAGGTTACGAGATCACAAACGGCGTCTACGTCCGACGCGAGCGTGACCACAACAGGATCATTGGTTACGATGACTGCAACCAACTGTTTTGGTACCCAGAGGGTATCGAACGCATCGTCCTCGAGGACAAGTCCAAGCTGGTTGACGTGCCTCCCGCTGAGCGGTACCTGAAGCTGAACCAGGTGAACTGGAAGAAGTGCTTCTTCAAGACCTACAAGGAGACCCGTTCTTGGATGCACCTGATCGTCAATTTCAACCGTATTTGGGTCATTCACTTGACGGTCTTCTGGATGTTCACGGCAAACAACGCTCCTTCGCTGCTGGTTCCTAATTACGAACAGCAGGTCAACCAGCAACCGGCTCGCTCTGCCCAATGGTCTATCGTCGGGTTTGGTGGAGGCATAGCATCTCTCATCCAGATCCTGGCGACACTTGCAGAGTGGGCTTACGTTCCCAGGCGGTGGGCCGGTGCTCAGCATCTTACCAAGCGACTGTTGTTCCTCCTCCTGGTCTTTGTGATCAACGTCGCGCCTGGCGTGTATGTGTTCCTGCCACAGGCGACCGTTTCGGCTTACAACGCACACCAGAACACCACAATCGCGCTCGTTCTTGGTGTTGTGCAATTCTTCATTGCCCTCATCACCTTGATCTTCTTTGCCGTCATGCCTCTTGGTGGACTGTTTGGCAGCTACCTGGTGAGCAAGAAATCTCGACGCTACGTGGCCAGCCAGACATTTACTGCGAGTTGGCCTCAACTAAAGGGCAACGACATGGCCATGTCTTACGGGCTGTGGGTTGTTATTTTTGGTGCCAAGTTCGGTGAATCTTACGGATTCCTGACCTTGTCGTTCCGTGACACCATCCGCTATCTGGCCATAATGGACACCACTAGCTGCTTGGGCGACACGATTATCGGCAACAACCTCTGCAAGTACCATCCGACGATCCTCCTGATCCTGATGGCTTTCACGGACCTGGTTTTCTTCTTCCTTGACACATACCTGTGGTACGTGCTCATGAACGCCGTGGTGTCTATCGCCAGATCATTTTATCTGGGTTCTTCCATCATGACGCCCTGGAGGAACGTCTTCTCCCGTCTCCCGAAGCGAATTTACTCAAAAGTGTTGGCCACAACCGACATGGAGATCAAATACAAGCCGAAGGTGCTCATCTCCCAGATCTGGAACGCCATCGTCATCTCCATGTACCGAGAGCATCTCCTCGCCATCGATCACGTGCAGAAGCTTCTCTACCACCAGGTGCCTTCCGAGCAGGAGGGAAAGCGGACACTGCGTGCCCCGACCTTTTTCGTCTCGCAGGAAGATCACTCCTTCAAGACGGAATTCTTCCCCAGCCACAGTGAGGCAGAGCGTCGTATCTCGTTCTTCGCGCAGTCCCTGTCCACTCCAATTCCAGAGCCGCTTCCCGTGGACAACATGCCGACATTCACGGTCCTTATTCCTCACTACAGCGAGAAGATTCTGCTTTCACTCCGAGAAATCATCCGTGAGGATGAGCCATACTCTCGTGTCACTCTTCTGGAATACCTGAAGCAACTGCATCCTCACGAGTGGGACTGCTTCGTCAAGGATACCAAGATCTTGTCGGACGAGACCGCCCAATACAATGGCGACGAGGAGAAGGCTGAAAAGGACACCGCCAAGAGCAAGATCGACGATCTCCCCTTCTACTGCATCGGTTTTAAGTCTTCCGCCCCAGAATACACACTTCGCACCCGTATCTGGGCTTCCTTGCGCTTCCAGACACTCTACCGCACAATTTCTGGTTTCATGAACTACAGCCGTGCTATCAAGCTACTGTACCGCGTTGAGAACCCTGAAGTCGTGCAGATGTTCGGCGGCAACTCTGACAAGCTCGAACGTGAGCTGGAGCGTATGGCCCGCCGCAAGTTCAAGATTTGTGTCTCCATGCAACGGTACGCCAAGTTCAAGAAGGAAGAAATGGAGAACGCGGAGTTCCTCCTTCGCGCGTATCCCGACTTGCAGATCGCCTACCTGGATGAGGAGCCACCCGCGAACGAGGGTGAGGAACCGCGCCTGTACTCGGCCCTGATCGACGGCCACTGTGAGCCCATGGAGAACGGCATGCGCAAGCCTAAGTTCCGAATTCAACTCTCTGGCAACCCCATTCTGGGAGACGGCAAGTCCGACAACCAGAACCACTCGATCATTTTCTACCGTGGTGAATACATCCAGCTTATCGACGCCAACCAGGACAACTACCTCGAGGAGTGCTTGAAGATCCGAAGCGTACTCGCTGAGTTCGAGGAGATGAAGACTGACAACGTCTCTCCCTACACTCCCGGAGTCAAGAACGAGTCTCCTGCTCCTGTTGCTATCCTCGGTGCCCGTGAATACATTTTCTCCGAGAACATTGGTATCCTTGGTGACGTCGCCGCCGGAAAGGAACAGACATTCGGAACCCTCTTTGCTCGTACCTTGGCCCAAATCGGCGGAAAGCTCCATTACGGTCACCCCGATTTCCTCAACGGTATTTACATGACCACGCGAGGCGGTGTCTCCAAGGCGCAGAAGGGTCTCCATTTGAACGAGGATATTTATGCCGGTATGAATGCTGTCCTACGTGGTGGTCGCATCAAGCACTGTGAATACTTCCAGTGTGGTAAGGGTCGTGATCTGGGTTTTGGCTCCATTCTCAACTTCACGACCAAGATCGGAACAGGCATGGGTGAACAGATGCTCTCTCGAGAGTACTATTACCTGGGTACCCAACTGCCCCTGGACAGATTCCTCTCCTTCTACTACGCACATCCCGGATTCCACGTCAACAACATGTTCATTATGCTTTCGGTTCACATGTTTATGCTCTGCCTGATCAACCTCGGCGCCCTCCGACACGAGACCATTGCCTGCAACTACAACAGGGACGTCCCTATTACGGATCCTTTGTACCCTACCGGTTGCCAGAACACCCCCGCGCTGATGGACTGGGTCTACCGCAGTGTCATCTCCATTATCTTCGTCATTTTCCTGGCCTTCGTGCCTCTGGTCGTTCAGGAGCTCACTGAGCGCGGCGTACTCCGTGCGTCGACCCGTCTGGCCAAGCAAATCTGCTCCTTGTCGCCCTTCTTTGAGGTGTTCGTCTGTCAGATCTATGCCAACGCAGTGCAACAGAACTTGTCCTTCGGAGGTGCCAGATACATTGGTACAGGCCGTGGCTTCGCCACCGCGCGTATACCATTCGGAATCCTGTTCTCGCGTTTTGCTGGGCCGTCGATCTACTTTGGAGCTCGCATGCTGTTGATGTTGCTGTTTGCAACTTTGACTGTCTGGCAGGCTGCCCTGGTTTACTTCTGGATGTCTCTGCTTGCGCTCTGCATCTCGCCGTTCCTCTACAACCCTCACCAATTTGCATGGAACGACTTCTTCATCGACTACCGAGAGTTCCTCCGATGGCTCTCTCGGGGTAACTCGGTGTCTCACGCGTCGTCTTGGATCGCCTACTGCCGTCTGTCTCGTACACGGCTTACTGGATACAAGCGCAAGCTTGTGGGCGAGCCTTCGGGCAAGCTGTCGGCCGATGTGAACCGAGCTCACGTGACTAACGTCTTCTTTGCCGAGATCATCGCGCCGCTGCTTCTCGCCGTAGTCACTCTGATTCCTTATCTGTTCATCAATGCGCAGACTGGAGTCCATGACACAAGTAACATCTTGAAGGACAACAATCCGGATGCCAAGCCCACGGCGGCGCTGCTGCGTGTCGCTATCATCGCATTCGGCCCCATTGCCGTCAACGCTGGCGTGTGTGCTGTCTTCTTCGCCATGGCCTGTTGCATGGGGCCCTTGTTCAGTATGTGCTGCAAGAAGTTCGGAAGCGTACTCGCCGCGATTGCACACGCGATTGCCGTCATCATGCTCCTCGTATTTTTCGAGGTGCTCTACGTTCTTGAGGGTTTTAACTTCACCCGCACGATAAGCGGCATGATCGCGGTCATTGCTGTGCAGCGTTGGGTGATGAAAGTCATCATCACCTTCGCCCTGACGAGAGAGATGAAGACTGACCAGGCCAATATTGCCTTCTGGACCGGTAAATGGTACTCGATGGGCTGGCACTCGGTCTCGCAGCCTGCACGAGAGTTCCTCTGCAAGATCACCGAGCTGAGCTTCTTCGCTGGCGACTTCATCTTGGGACACGCACTCCTGTTCATAATGTGTCCGGTGATCCTAATTCCCCAGGTGGACAAGTTGCATTCCATCATGCTCTTCTGGCTCCGTCCTAGGTATGTTTTGACACGCTCCCTTTGTTGAGAATGGAAACGCTAACACGACACCGCAGCCGGCAAATTCGGCCACCCATCTACTCGCTCAAGCAGTCCAAGCTGAGGAGGAAGCGCGTCTTCCGCTATGCGCTGCTCTACTTCATCCTGCTGATCCTGTTCCTGGTGCTGATGGTGGGCCCAAGCCTCGCGGGCAAGTATGTGCCGTCGTCGTTGTTTAAAATGCTCGACAGCACAAACCTGGTTCAACCCACAGGCCTGGACAAGAACAACACCATCGGAGAAACTGAGACAGGCACTGCTGGCAATTCCTACACAGGAGCACTGTTGACAATGACTGGGTCTGGCTCTGGTGCGGCGGCGTCAAGCACGGGAGAGGCCGCCAAGATCCGTCTCTTCTAAGGTGGTGTGGTCTGTCTCACAAGAAGAAAAGAGGGAGAGATAGGAAAGACCCTTGCACATGGAACGGTGTTTTTATTGCTCTTTGCTTTACCATTGGGGGGCCGGAGGAGTACATTGTATTTGATTTTTGTGCGTCCTTTCGACAAGTATACGAAAGGTTCATGGGCATGGTAAGTGGTTGTCTAGACTTGCCCCTCGGGCACGCACGCACGCACACTCGGGCATGCATTCTATACTTCTCTGGATGCGTTCTCTCGATGCCCCGAGGCGGCATCATGAATGGCATATTTAATTCAAGTCTGAAGCTACAATCAAAGGATCTGCTTTGTCGCGTTAGTTGGGCAGTCACTAGACAGTTGTTGATGGGGCGAGGTCGATGTGGTTGGCGAGGGGAGTCTGCCTCCTTTCCAGGCTCATGCTGCGCGTGAGATGGGATTGCAGGCCCCAGCCATAGGCCAATAATGCCTTGGGCCGGGGCGTGAATTATGCATAGGTTGCAAAGCTACTAAAGAGACAGAACGCGTCTCTTCAGCCCAAAGTTCCTGCCTGGGTGAGAGCCTCCATCAATCCATGCGCTATCCACCATTTCATGCGAGCCCTGTTATGTAAGCTGGCTGGGCAGTCCGAAGTGGAAAGGGCGGATGACTCGGTACGTGCCCGGTACCTAGCGGCGCTGACAAGACTGACTGGCATATTGGGTGGGTTTCATCGGCCCACGCCAATGCAGTGGGTGGGTTACCGCTGGCTAGTGCATATTGCCCCTGATCCTCTCTAATCCTGCCCCGTCACGGCAACGACGACGCGCTTCCACTTGATCACCGTCATCCTGCCTGGGACCAATTTTTTTTTTTGTTGGTTGTTGTTCCCTCGCTCATCACCCACGTTTCACTATCGCTTCCCGCCACTTGACACGTCGGAGACCCTCGACACATTGCGCGCGATATCGCCGGTTTCCTCTCCGCCGCGAAGAGACGAGGCACCATCACCCAATGGATCTGCACGAGATCCAGGCACAGGTGGCCGTCCTGCTGCGCGAGGCTTCGCAGACCTTCCAGAAGGTCCCCGGATCCGCCGTCCTCATCCGTTACGTCCAGGCCAGCTACCAAAATGACCCAATCCGCTCCATCTTCGAACTGTTCCTGCTCATCTTCTTCATCCGCTACCTGTTGAGCCCGTCCTACGCGACCAACGACTCCAACTACGTCAAGCTCAGCGAGGATGAGATCGAGGAGCTGGTCGAAGAGTGGCAGCCCGAGCCTCTGGTCGGCAAGCAGAACACCACCGAGGAGATGGAGATGGAGAGGCTTCCTGTGATAGTTGGGTTTGTTTCCCTCCGTATTGGTCAAGGCGACAGACGAGGGCAAAACTAATCAGAGGGCGCCACCCACAGGGCAACTGGACCCAAGGTCAAGCTGGCAAATGGCAGAACCGTCACGAACCTGGCCTCATACAATGTGTACAACTTCAACGCCAACGAGCAGATCAAAGAGAAGGCCATCAACACCCTGCGCACTTACGGCGTCGGCCCCTGCGGACCTCCGCAGTTTTACGGAACACAGGACGTCCACATGAAGACCGAATCCGACGTTGCTGCCTACCTCGGGACCGAGGCATGCATCCTGTACGCTCAAGGCTTTTCCACCAGCTCCAGTGTCATCCCGGCCTTCTGCAAGAGGGGCGACGTCATTGTTACCGATCGCGCAACCAACTATCCCGTCCGCAAGGGTATCGAGCTGTCGAGGTGTACAATCAAGTGGTATAACCCGGGCGATTGGGACGATCTGGAGAACGTTATGAGACAAGTCGCCCAGGACCAGAAGAAACAAAAGAAGCTGACGAGGCGCTTTCTTGTGGCCGAGGGGCTTTCCGAGACCACTGGCGCCTCGATTGACTTGCCACGCATGGTAAGAACAGCGACTCCTGCAGAGATCCCCCTCGCCTGAAGCTGACCGTCCCATCGCACAGATCGAACTCAAGGAGAAGTACAAGTTCCGCATGATTCTAGATGAGACCTGGTCCTTTGGTGTCCTCGGCCGAACAGGCCGTGGTGTTACTGAGGCACAAAACGTCGACCCTGCCCAGGTCGACATGATCATCGGTTCTCTGGCTGGCCCCTTGTGCGCTGGCGGTGGCTTCTGTGCTGGCGATAAGAATGTCGTGGCCCACCAGAGGATTGCCTCGATGGCGTACACCTTCTCTGCGGCTTTGCCCGCCATGCTCGCCGTCACAGCGAGCGAGACCCTCAATATGCTGCAGTCTAGCCCTGAAATCCTTGCCTCCTCGCGAGAAAACATCCGCGCGGTACGCGCGCAATTGGACCCACGGAGCGACTGGGTCATGTGCACGAGTGCGCCGGAAAACCCGATTCTGATACTAGTCATCAAGCCAAATGTTGTTCAGTCGAGACGATTGTCCTTTGAGGACCAGGACCGAGTATTGCAAGAATGCGTTGATGAGGTGAGTTTTGTTCTCCGGGGACCTGTTCCCTTCCGTCCTTCACCTTGGCTAAACATTGAACGGCCCAGGCCCTCGCAAATGGTGTCATGATAACCAGGCTCAAGACTGCCCTGATCAACAAGAGCGTTGGCGGCGGTCATACCCAGCCTGCCTTGAAAGTGTGTGTTACGAATGGCCTTTCCAAGAAGGAGATTGAGAAGGCAGCAATAACCATTAGGCATGCGATCACCAAAGTCATGACGAGGAAGACGAGCAGCAAGCTGTCGTTGCCTGGCTCATGACCACTGGATATCCAAATGTTTCAACTGCACATCGTTTGTATCCATCGCGCCCTGCATCTTGATACGTCGCGGCTTAAGCAGTCCAGCATTTACCCAATTCAAAAGATCGCGGCAAGTAGTGGTTGCGGCTTTGGCTGACTTGCCTTCGATTTGCCCAAGAATGGCGCTGCGTCAACAATACTTGAGGAATTAGACTTATTTAATGATGGAGGATAATACATCTTGAGGTGCCAAGCGCCCTTGCTCAATCATCCAATCTGCTTCTGTCTGTCTTGTCTTACCCGGTGCGTCACTTGCTCCCTCGGGCAAGACAAGTAATGAGATTGGAACAGCACATCCCCGTTACTTCCCGTTCCATTGCGACCGCCCAGCTGCCTTGGCAACCACCACCCCAGTGCGATCTGCGAGACCAAAGCTGGCCGGGAATGGGGCGTCAGCGCAATCCGCAGGATGACAACAAGGACGGGCACAACCATAGCTTGTCCAAGGCGAGATGATCGTGCTGAACGAAATCTGGAGCGACCGATTGAATGGCTGTTCAGTCATCGTGCCACGGGCAAGGCACAAAAGCCGCTTGAGGAGGTGCGATGGAGCCAAGAGCCTTGGGTCGTTCCTGTGTTCTGTGGACGGTTGTAGATGCCCAGACTGAGGCACGACCCTCTTGTCATCTCCTGGAATGCATAATATCAGCAGCCGCAGGCAAGCGCTGTGAACAGGAGTGCCGTCCATCGTTCTGAACCATAATTCTGTCCCCAACGGACATTTTTGACCAACTGACCATTCCCATCCTGCCACCCCTGAAGCTGCTCAACGACACTCTCTCGTGTCTCGACGACTCGGTCAGTCATACGCTCGTTCAAACCCGACACACTCGAAGCCTCCCTTGGCAAAGCCAAACTGGTCCAGAATGCGACCCATCACCACAGCTGTAGCCGGCCTTGGTGCGCTCTCCCTGGCTGCCGCGGAGCATAATCATCACCACCACCACCACCGCAGGGTTCACGACCATGTCCAGGCCAACGTTCTCGCTGCCAGATCACTCAATCTAGCGGGCAAGACGGTCACAATTACGGACAGCTCGCGCACCCAGGCGACCTCACTCCCGGAGATTGTTGTCTTCGTCGACAAGAATGGCACGCCTGTGACAACGGCGGAGGCTATGGTCGTCCTCGTCCCACCTACTAGCAGTGCGTCGGCGGTGGGGAAAGCTGCCCATTCGCCTCCCGGTACCCGTACTGTGACTGGAGTGCCAGCAGGCCCCACGGGAGGCGTGCCGCCACAGGGTCCCGGTTCGCCCGTCAATAATGCCACGGGCGATGGTCTCTTCGGAGTGGCGTACGCCCCTTATAACGCAGATGGTGGTTGCAAGTCGGCCACCCAGATCATGCAGGACTTTGGTGTCATCGCCAAGACGTACGGGTTTGTGCGTGTGTACGGTATCGACTGCAACCAGATCCCCAACGTCTACGCCGCCGCCAAGACCAACAACCTCAAGGTGTTCTTCGGCATCTTCAGCCTCGATGACCTAGGCGACCAGATCGCCACGCTTGTGCAAGGCATCCAGAAGGACTGGTCGATCGTCGACACGGTCAGCATCGGCAACGAGCTGGTAAACAATGGGCAGGCGTCTCCCCAGCAGATCCTGGACGCGCTTAAGAGCGGCAGGGCCCTGCTGAAGCAGTCGGGCTGGACGGGCCCCGTGGTGACGGTAGACACGTTCGTGGCCGTGCTGGCGCACCCGGAGCTGTGCAAGGCGAGCGACTACTGCGCGTGCAACATCCACCCGTTCTTTGACCCCAACACGGCGCCAGGGCAGGCCGGGGTATTCGTGGCCAACCAGGTGCAGAACATCCGCAACAAGCTGGGCGACCCATCTGCGCGCGTGCGCGTGACCGAGTCGGGCTGGCCGTGGCAGGGCTCGGCCAACGGGCAGGCGGTGCCGGGGGTCGAACAGCAGGCGGCGGCTATCAGCAGCATCCGGGCGGCGTTCGCCAGCAACCCGCAGGATATGGTTCTCTTCTCGGCGTTCAACGACCTGTGGAAGAAGGCGGACCCGCCAACGTTCTACGCGGAGCAGTACTGGGGGATAGGAACTGCCAATGCTCCTTCTGCGTGATCCGGGAGGAAGGCCGGTGAAGGAAGATGGATGTGTCTCATTCTGCCCAACACTTTATTACAAATGCACGACGACGCCACGAATTTGCTTTTTGTTGGTGATGCTGGGCTGGTAACACCTTCTTGGACGTCCCCTCTTTAGAGGCTGTGCCGTCGACGTTGACAGTTCATTTACGGTTAGCTGGGCAAGAGAGTTCATGTTGTCCATTTCGTTGTTCCCATTCTATTCTTTTTGTTGGTTTTGGGATGCATGTATTCAAGTGTGGGCCGGGCTTGGACTTGTGCTGCTGGGTGCTTGCCCTTCACTCACCTGATATCTGGAAGACTCTGGCAGGTCGAGACAATATTATGACATTCTGATCCTGGACGTGGTATCTTGCTGGCACGATGTGTTCCTACCAGACATGCTTTGCTCGGGTGTCTGCTACACGTCCACAGCATCTCCCCATCTTCCTGTACGACAACCTCCTGACAGACGACACACCGGGGGCGGCAAGCCGCAGGTGCTTTGCTACAACACGATGCAACTTCTTGAAGATGTGTTGGTGTTATGGCAATAGCACATGTGGCAATGTTCGCGATGCGCTTCAACCTAACACTCCCCTGGATGCAACAGACTCCACTTTCATCTTTGTTGGAGACTAGGCTTATACACGCGCCGTCGAAGCATCGGTCAAGCAATGGCCAAGACGGTTCCGCAGGGGTTGGCTAGGAAGGGCTGCAGTACCAAGGCCTTACCCAACTAGGATGCAAGATGTGGGTTGTGGCCCGACGACCTGCCTTGTTTGTATCTATGTGTCTGAGGCGCACATGGCACGCCTTCACCAACGGCTCCAGATAAGCAGTCCTTTCTGGCACGCGCTGGTTGCGTTCTGTGCTGCCGCGCGGCGGCATTCTCGCCCGGTGCGGATGGCTTCCCGGCAATTAGTAGTGGCCGGCTCTCAATCTATTTGTCCATTAACTTAACTCGTATCTGTCTCCAGACCCAGGACCCGTCTCTCACCGTCGAGCACGCCACCACGCTGTCTGTGTGTCTGTCTGTCGGATGGAAGGATGAATAAATGGATGGGTTCTCCTTATCTCTGTGGGCACGTGGGAGGCAAGCTTGCGTTGCAATCGTCGTCGACCTCATTGGCCACGCGTATTGCGAAATGCAACCTCAATCTCCACGTTCGAAAGAACCAGACAAGGACTGGGGATATCAAATGCACGAAAAAGGACTTGATTTGACCACCCACGATCATGAGCACAGCGGCACTCAAAGCTGGACGGTGTGAGTTGCATTTCACAGGCTTGCATGCCGCCATCCTGCTGGAAGGCATGGCTGCCCCCTTCAAGTTCCATGACGACCTTGTCAAGACTCTTGACGCACCTTCTCTACGGGTTGGTCAATGACCAGTGTGAAGGCATCTGGTTCTCCTTCTTTACGGCCTTTGAAATCGGCTTTGTCGGCTCTAGCAATTCGGACGGCTGTACCAACTTACCTCGACGGCGTCCCGAGGTTCGAGGTTGGATATCCCCCCTCCCCATTGGTGTGCATCGACATGGCCACCCATGTCTCAATGATGTCTGCCCCGGTCGTCACCGTCGCATGACTTGAGGATACGTTGCCACAACCGTGGTCGCTGATAACAAAGACAGAGGCCATAGAATGTAGCTTTACTAACCACCACTGGGACTCGAGAGCCACCTCCCCGTTCCTTCGTTCTCGGGGAGTGATGAGGGGAGCCCAGGTTGCATCTTACCTCCCCCCTTCCCAAAGACGCAAAACCCATGCATGTCGTACCATTCAGCCGGTGCGATACGCGCTGTAGGCTTGCGTCTGCCCCGGGCTTTCTGAACATGATGGTCCACCCGTTTCTGAAAGAGGAAGCTACGGAAGCTTCTTGGATTCTAGAATCATATAGCGGGAGATAACGACCGTGTCGTATCACCCCGTTTACACCCACATCCAGATCGATGGATCGACCCCGCCCTCCTCTTTGCATCAAGTCCGATGGGATTTTCGTGCCCCTGCCAACCGCGTACTGGTCTTCAGTGAGAAGTTCTCCATGGGCACTGCGCTGTTGCTTTCAAATCGACAACTCAGCCACTAGGTATAAAGCATACTGAGCCCACTCTTACCAATGCCAAGGTGTTGGACTCCCTTAAGAGGATTCCAAGTCTGGCAGAGTTGTTGCATAGGAGAGCTTTTGTTTTTCTCTCTGAAATAAACTCCCATCAAATCAACATGACTGTCGTTCCTGAAGGCCCTGTACTCTCAGAGATCACACCGCAGAGTGAGCCTTCGAGGGACAAGACTACTCAGGCTTCACACCCGTACGATGAGAAGAACCCGGACATCGAAGTTGTGTCTACCGGTCCGGATTCTGACTACGATGATGCTGCCAAAATTTATGTGCCCGAGGACAATGAAGAGTTTATCGACCCCCGTTTGAAGGACTGTAAGTATGATGCTTTGTCCTTCCCTGAGCACAATCACATGTCTAGAAATCTTGTTTGAGCAGAGGAAAGATACGGCAGCTATTAACAGCATGTTTGCTCGTATCAGATCCGAATCCCCTAGTCGCGAAGACGGTAGACCTGCACAATGACTTCGAGTGAGTAGGCGAAGAGGCACTTTCAGTGAGATACAGCCTGACGTGTCTGCAGCGAGCCTATTCTCACGTTCCGCTTCTGGTTTCTGTCCACATTTTGGGTGGTCATTGGTTGCGCAATTTCGGCCATGTACTACTTCAAACCATACTATCAAACCCTCAGCTCCTACGCGGTCCAGTTGCTCTCATGGGGTATGGGAGACGCAAGTAAGTGGGCCTCGGGCCAAGTTTGTCTATTTGATAGTGACCTGATGGTTGCTGTTTGTTTGGAGAATACGTGACAGCCGTCACTGCTGAGGAAGCACTGCTATCCTTCCATGCAAGGACGAAAGGCCACTAACGACTACACAGTGGCAAAGTATCTCCCTAAGAGATCATTTATCATCTTTGGAAAATCCTTCAGCTTGAACCCAGGCCCATGGAACGCAAAAGAACATGCATTGATCGTCGTCGCGTACTGGGGTTCTTGTTACGCTGCCTATGGTGAGTTCCCATATGCCTCCCGGGCCATACTTACAAGAAAAAAAGTCAAGCTCGTGTCACTCACCCCCTACCTTCCAACCTACTACCCACTTGCCTTTCAACTCCTAAACTGCTACCTCCTAACTTGATGTCTCCTAAAGACTAACTCTCAGCCAGGTCTTGGACCACTGTCTGCATTGGAATTGTACTATGGCCGCAAAATCAACCCTGGCTGGGGCATATGTTTCTTGTTGACTTCCCAGATGATTGGGTACGCCTTCACAGGGATATACCGTGATATCCTCGTTCGGCCGCCCAAGATCTACTACCCCGGAGGTAAGTAGGGTTCATTCGCGTCCGCTTGTTCCATCGTCCGATTTTCAATCTTGAGGCTGACCCGGCAAAGTCCTCCCGAATGTGGCATTATTCAACGCCATGCATAGAAACCCGTCCGTCACCAAGAAGTCACTGAAATTCTTCGCCATTGTTGCCTTCGCTACTTTTTGCTATCAATGGATTCCTGGCTTCATATTTCCCCTCCTTTCTTCCCTTCCTTTGTTGTGCTACTTCGGGCATGGGCAATGGAAGGCCTACTTGATGGGTTCCGGATACTGTAAGTATTGTCTCGCAGCAGACCTAAGCGCATGATTCAAGCGAGACCTCGGAAATCGCCTTTGAAACCACCCTTTTGAATGTAAGATATGAAAGCTGACATACAGAAGATGGCTTCGGAATGCTCGACTTTACGCTGGATTGGAACTACGCAAGCTTCCTCTCTCCCTTATACACACCGCTATGGGCCAATGCGCACCAGATTGCTGGCGCTGTCTTCTGCTGCTGGATGCTGTACCCCATAATGTACTTCACCAACACGATCAACTCGCAGAACTATCCACCGATGTCTTCTGGCACTTTCGACCTCACTGGGCAGACTTACAACATTAGTCGCATTCTCACGCCCGAATACACCCTCAACCAGACGGCTATGGATGCCTACTCACCTCCCCGCTGGTCCACATCATACGCAATGTACTTCTTCTTCGGTTTCGCCGCATCCACAGCTGCCTTGGCCTACTCGATACTGTGGTATGGCAAGGACTCGTACAAGGCTTTCCGCGATGCGCTCAACAACGTCCGAGACGATTACAACGATCCGTACCTGAAGCTCATGAGCCGCACCGAGCGTGTCCCGCACTGGTGGTACATTGCCCTCCTGGTTCCCTGCCTGGCCTTGTCCTTAGGCTGCATATATGGCGCGGAGATGGGCCTGCCCTGGTGGGGCTTCATTGTCATTACGCTCGTATCGGTCATTTGCACTTTCCCGAACGGTATCCTGTGGGGCGTGGCCAACGTCCAGGTCGGGATGGCATTTCTATCAGAGCTCATGGCTGGAGCCATGTTCCCAGGGAACCCGACGGCGGTTCTCACATGCATGACTTACGGTCGACAGATCTTGGAACAGAACCTCAACCTAACCTCAGACTACAAGTTTGGGTTCTACATGAAGATCCCAGAGAAGGAGATGTTCTGGGGCCAAGTTTATGGAACTTTGCTTGGACCATTCGTCAATTACGGCATTATGCGTCTGGTGATAGACCACAGTAAGTAATCGTTAACCTGCGCAGCCCTTTTGAAGGCTCAAGGAGTATTTCGCTAACAAGGCCCCAGTCGGCAAGGATACCCTGATTGGGAAGATGGACTCGAATGCATGGCTCGCCTTGAAGACTAAGAGTTACTATTCACTCTCGGTGCTGTGGGGTGTCTTGGGCCCCAAGGTGCTTTTCGACAAGGGCTCCCCTTATAGCTGGATCTACTACTCGTTCCTCATCGGCCCTGCCCTGGTGGCCATTAGTTTCGTCGTCCACAGGTACAAACCAGATTGGAGCATCGAGACACGCTGCAACATGACAATGCTCCTCTACGGCGGCACCATCTTCCCTGTCTATGAGACGACAAACCTCATGACATCTGCCTTGCTTTCTTTGGTTTTCATGGGCTATATCTTCCGAGTGCACCCCGTGTGGTTCCGCAAGTATAACTACTTGCTAGGAACTGGTCTAGACTGCGGTACCCAGGTCTGCGCCACCATCATCATGTTTGCCATCAACTTGCCTGGTGTAACAATGCCGGCCTGGTGGGGAAACAACGTGAGCCCCCCTAATGGAAACAGAAAAGTGTGTGACCGATGGCTGACCAGGTGTTCTTTTGACACAGGCTGATTATACTGATCTTTGCTACCCACCATCGAGTCTACCTCCCAATGCATTGAACTAACTGGAGCGCCAGGAGGGTTTTCCAATCAACTTATGGGGGAGCGAATTTGAACTTGACAGTTGGTCAGTTGGACAACATGACTGGATTCCCAAAGAGAGCTTCTGTCTCGCAACCTCGCAAAAGGTGCTTTGCACGCGTACCAAAGCAATTTAGCCCAGACTTAGTGTCAAAATATACCTACCGTGTTCTGCCTTCTCAGCTTGTAGTATCCTGTTCGAGTTCGCTGGCGTGGCTTGCATACTTCGTACGCTGACACTTCCCAGCTGTCTCGATACCGTGTGAGTTATCAACCTTGTGTGACCCATAATACCACGCAACTGGGCTAAGTATCACTGCATTGGAGATTCCCAACATGATTACAATCAAAAGAAGTGCGGCGCAGCAAGTTGTCAAGACCAACAGGTCCGCCTTCGCAGTGCTCGTGTCAATGTGGGGCTTCATGTGCTCGACCGCCCAGACCAGGCTGGCCATGCATGTCGCTTGAGATGCCACAATTGCGCCGAGCCAATATAGTATGTCACCGTCGGAGATTGGTCTCGCCATATTTTCTGTACTCTGTTGCTCGCTCTCTGCTGACTTCTAAGATCGAACACCCTAAGTTCTGGCTGGGTTAATCGTGTGTGTGTGTGTGTGTGTGTGTGTGTGTGTAAGGACAGGGAACGAAGAGGCCTCGGTCAAGGGATAGAAACGAGTGGGTTTTATATGCTTTTGGCTACGAGTGACCAGCCACTAACGCTCTGTTGTTGTCACACATTCGCAAGTCACTGAATCATTTGATATGGAAAGAAAAACCATTCACTTTTTTCTAGCCTCGCAGACTTTCTACTGTTGGGAAAGAGATTGGTCATTGCGAAGTCCTTCCGAGTCTGGAGTCAGGGTGGTTTCTGGTTGATCCAATCGACGACTACTCGGGGCATATGCGTTCAGAAACCACGAGACATTTGGCTTGATGTTAGTCAAGGGAATACATACACGCATAAAGCAGATTTGAAACTTGAAACGAAACCGCATACATTAGTATGAGAGTATGGAATTGTCTAGTTGCAGACCTTACATTTGCCCCGGACGTCACCATGGAGACACATCGCCCGCCATTGGAATTTCGTGGAGGACCTAGATAGACAGCAAATCATACAACGTCCGCTTCTGCGTCGTCTTCAGAATCCTCCCCAAGGTGCCCCTCCAGCTCCTCGGCAAGGGTTAAAGGGCGGTTGAGCGCCACCGTCTTGTGGATGGCAACCGTTCCCTGGGATGAATCTCGACCAGGGCCCACCGCGGCGCTGCTAGGCCCCGATGCCTCAGGATCTGCTATCTGTGGCTCGGGCTCGCCATTCTGCGAGAACCTCTTGAGAGGCGTGTGTAGTTTGTCCAATATTCTCTGCAAAGCCTCGGGGTCCGGGCCGTCCTGCAGAACCTTGTTTCGTAACCGGAGGTCATGAATGAGCGTGTCCTGGGAAGCTGCGAGCGCTTCAAGTGAGCCCACCAGCTCTGTTGTCTGCTGGACCTGAGCCTCAAGGTCTACAATCCTCATGACCATGAGCTCATGGTCGGTGGCCTGGGCATCTGCGAAGATCCTCCACTCTCTTGTCCCGAAGGGGTACGGGCTGTCCGTTGCCTGGCTGACGGAGCGGTTGGTATTCCAGCGATTAAGAAAACTAAGTATGGTATTGAAAACAAGCGTTATTGACTCCATTACTGAACAAGACATTTCCGATGATGTTGCGTTCGGATTACGGCCCTGATGCTCGTCCAGCAAGCGTTGAGGGCGGTGTGGCAGTTGGAGAGTTTGGATCCGTTATGCGTCGGCCTCGTGTATGACAATAGTCGGAGTCGGAGCCGATGAACAATTGGGGTTGGTTATATACATGACCATGTAGAATCGTCTCTTCAACAATGCAATGGTAAGACAATAGCCTTGTGGCGATGCTCTTGAACGCAACAAAGGGCGGGAAGCCACATTTCGGCTGTGAACAAAGCAGACGCGGTGTCCATTCTTGGCCAAGAACGAGCAGCTTTGTAGATTTTTACCACCATACCACTCTGTGATGAGTGTCATTAGAGATGATCTTCAGATGCCAACACCATGGGCATGGAGCTCGCAAATACAGACAACCTCACACTTGATGGGTCGGTCTGAAGCTAAAGTGGGGCGAGGGCGGAAACCGTGTTAGTCCATTGGCTGCTTCTGCCGAGGGCTGTCTCGTGCCTCCTGTTCAACCACCTGCATGTGGCCAAGCAGGGGAAGAGAGACTTCGAGGACGGGATTGGATCGCGACTGACATGCAGTCCACCTCTCATGGGGTTTCAGAGCTTCGTGGTAATAGATGCTCCAGTATCGGGTGAACGCATGCAACGGTGTCTTCTGAAGCTCACTGCAAACACCTGAACAATGCTTGGTCACCTTGAGTTCGAAACAGCCTTCACGTGTCTACATGAGCACTAGAAGTCAGCATCTTGGTAAAGATGCATGTTGAAGCAGACCGCCGGAGCTGCGTGAGCTCGGAACCCATTGACGTCCCGTATCGTGCTGCCTGTGTAAAGTAGCGAATCCTGCCCGCCTATTTTGACTGTTTTAGGCGGCATGTAGAAGGAAAGGCCTGCCACTATTCCCATAGGGCTGTAACCGAAGTGACATTACTGCTGTAGGGCATGGGGGCTGGGGGTTGGTGTGTACAACTGTCTGATCCATATTAGCAGAAGAGCTGAGCTTTGAGGAGGCGCTCACTGCAGGCTAGATTGTGGCACCGGTGAGGGCTCCCAACGGAGCGCCGGCCGCATGTTGGGCGACCGGCGACCTTATCACCCTCCCCCCCTGCAGCTCCTCGAATCTGCGCCATCGCACCCAAGCCATCTCATCGGTGAACTCCGGTCCCCCAGCAGAAAGTGGCCAACCTCGGTTCTCTTCGTCGCAGGAAACGGCTGGTGCTCTAGTTGATGTCTTCATACATTGCTTTCGCCCTGCTCCATTGTGTGCGTGGATCGGGCACGGGAAGGCCCATCCTGCCCACCGGTAGATGCTCCTGAGCTGAAGCCAAAGCCTCGGGCGTTAGTTCTCAGTCTAGTGATTATGTGCTTCCTTAGAAGCGCTGTATGCGATCGCTCATGATGTCGTGGAGCCTGTTGATGAGGCGGATACTCTGGATGTATCATGGACGCGGCCAAATCATGCACACAATGGTTGTAGGGCAGACCTTCGGGGTGCCAAGCCGAACGCCATCACGAAAGCCTTGATGCCCAGATGAATAACCAGACTCTGCCTTCCTTTATAAAGGATGCTGCCACCTGCGCATCCAAAGGAGGCCTTTGGTGCTGACTCGTGTTAACAACCAATTAAGCCATGATCCAAAAAGATTCCTCGTTACTGAGCCAGCATTTAGACGGCCATGTCCAATTCTCGTTCATCTTCACTCGACGTCAACCTCAGCACGTGCCATAAGTATGTTGATTTGAGGCTGGCAGTCAAGCTATGCTAATGTCATTCCAGCTCCAAAAGCCGGTCACATTTGACGTCGGAAGAGCTGCTGCGCCTTCAAGACGAACGGTTGAGAATGTACAATGCCGACAGCAGCAATAGTCTAACACAACGTCTCTGGGATCGGGCGAATGGTGACCGTCAAGAAAAATCCTCCATCCCAGTCTGGCAACGACCAGGGCAATTCTCGTCTCAGGGAAAATAAAGATGAACAACACAAGACGTAGTGTCCTGGCTATAAAAGCTTGTGATTGGGTGATCGAGGGTACTTGAAGACAAGGAATTATGCTGTCATGTTGCGCGCTATATCAACCCCTGTATCCACCCTCCTGTCGTGGTTCCACACATCTATATCTCGCATTTCAATTCCAGGTCCATTTTCGTCTTAGTGTCTGTGGTACTGCATTGTCACGTCCTCTCATCCACTAACCTACCCAGGTTTCCTCATCTATACAAGGGCTATTTTGATACAGCGGCGGAAGCCGATGAAGTATTGGGCAACGTAGGTTGAATTCGTGTGGCAACAGCCGTTGTGGAATGACACACAACCTGCTCGGCATGCCTGTCTACTGTCGTAACCAGGTTCAGCCCCTGAGTGGCGCGTAATACCCTTCTCTCAATCGCGAATTCGACACGAAAGGCAGAAGCATTGGCAGTACTTTTTTCAAGAGAAGCCATCGGAAAAGCCTCTACCGGACCTGGCCGGCATCCTATTACTTACAAGCTCCACGTGGGTGGGTGCCTCTTCTGTAATTTATCCTATTTACGGCACTTAGAATAAGCCCATGCGCATCCATAAAGCATTTTGGCTGTTCATTCATAAATTCAATCTTGCTGCCGAGACCTCCCTAGAATCCTACCTGGAGCATTTTCGTTTCGCGAGGTCAGGCTCCGCAGGCAGGTATTCGGACCCGAGAGAAACGGTACAACCACACCACTTTTGCCGCCCGTCGATGCTGAAACGTGAGCAGACCACTCCTTGTGCTGATGAGGGACATGTGTGGTCCCCAGGACCGCTGGAATATCAAGAGGGTGGCCAGCAGGATCTGCCACACAGAGCACGCACTTCCACAGCCTGCTTTGACGGCCTGTCTCAGCCCTACCATCATTGCATGTGCGTAGCGCATGTGCAATATTTCTTCGATAGCCGACGACTTATAGCCCGGAGAGCTGTCTGGAATGAATGTATAGGGCTTTGCGAGCTGCGAACTGGCATAGACAGTCACCACCACAGCCTAGCGTTGCAATACGTCAGCATACTTGGGTCTTGTTTCGGGTGCCATGTTGCACAGCATCTAAAAAAGAGCCATCTCGCGTAACTGTGCAGGCGTATCGGATATTTGCGATCCGTGTCATGGACCTGGACGACCCGACAGGCAACGGGTGTGCTTGGTGGGCGCATCCCATGGTGATGACCCCCGGGGGTGGTTGGGCAGAGGAGCACGACACCACAGCGGCAACAGTCTCCACAGATCCAGGAACATAACCGATACTAGCGCAAAAGATAACGTGGCTCGCGGATCATCGAATGAGAAAAGGCAAGTGACACTTCACATCTGAAAAGTCAGCTTTTCCCGCCCCGGCAGTCAGCGTTTTATCGACGATGGTTTTCATAACCTCCCCAAGGCTGCCGACCCTCCCGAGTCAAAAGAGTCGCGGACAGGGCCGTTAAGCCAAGGGGACTATGCCGAAAGCCGACGAGGATCTTCAAAGACATTCTGAGAGCATTGGCAGGAAAATCTACCATACACACCATCTAGAAGCGAAGTGGCCAGTAAGCCGGGTCAACAGCGGCGCGGGCACCGCCGTTTCAATGCATATATCCCCAGAAGAAATTTGTGACGCCCTGATTTGTGTCTACCTCCAAGAAATAGCTTGGCTGCAGGACGTCATGCCGTTTGCACATTCTTCCCCCATGCTCCAACTTTGGATCCGAGGAAAATTGAATTGAGCAACATTTCACTGAACACCCAAGCACATCTCTAGGATTTCTAAGACCTGCTCCTTTCTCTCAAGAGGGATCACGTTGAAGTGGGAGCAAACATCCTTAATGCTGCTCTCCGCGATGGCGTCGAGCTTGTCCCTCCCTACCCCGTACTCTCCAAGTGTCCTCGGGAAGCCCAGTTCGCGGATCACCACGTCCAAGGCGTCGCCCAGGTCTGCCTGCCCCTTCACAAGCGAGTGCTTAAGGAGTACGGCCGCAATTTCCGGCTCATCCCAGAACGCGTCGACCACGAACGCCTGTTGCTGCGCGTTGACCTTTGCGTTATACTTCTGCACTGCAGGGAGACATACGCACGTCGTTTCGGCGTGCGGGACGCCCACGGGTCCAAGTTGGTGGCCGATGCCGTGTGATCCGCCTGCAATGGTTCAGTCAGCCTTCTCTTAGGAACAGGCACAAAGAATTCTGATGAAGATAAGGTTCATGCGAGGTTTGGGCCCGGATCAGTTTGACGTACCGACTTTGACCTCATAAAGATTCGCTGCCCGCATGCTCTCTGCCGCACCCAACTGACACCTCAGCCGGGCCTCTAGGTCGCTTGGCTCCTGCTTCGTCCTCAGAAGGTTCGGAATGAGCAGCTTGAGGCCTTGGAGCGAATGCTTGGTCCCCGCCGGTTTGGGGTTCGAGCTGCAAATTGTCTCCACACAGTGGTCTACAGCCCTAAGGCCAGTGGAAAGCCATACTCTCTGCGGAGTTGTCTGCGTGAGGGCAGGATCCCTAACCGCCATGTCAGTGACTAGTTCTGTGGTCCTGGCACGTCTCAACTGGGTCCTCGGACTTATTCGGGACCAGATGACTTGTCGCCTAGATACACTTACATAATAATGGCGGATATTCCGACCTTCGCAGGATTCTGAAAAGACTGCTTGTGATGAGTGGCATCGTTGGTTGCACCACCAGGCGGGTTGAATTCGCCTGCGCTTAGAGTCGTGGTGACGGACACTATGGGAATCACAGAATTTCGGACAGTCTTTGGGGATCCTTCAGGCATAGGTCTATTGAACCTAAGTGCAAGGCTGGTCCGGAAGAGGAGATCTAATGCCTCGGCGTTGTCGACGTCGTTGGCCAGAGCCTAGAGCACGGTGAGATCAGGCTCAGTACAGTGAAGGGCAACTGACAAGAGACATAGCCTTGGCCCCATCGATGAGACTTCCACCTCCGACGGTGATTATTGCGTCTGCGCCCGATTCTTTGACCTTTGTCATAACCTGCAGGACTTCGGAGTAGTACGTGTGCGGCCGCAAGCCGATATGAATCCCTGCAACCTTGACAGCGTCACTGTTGACAGCCGTTTTAAGCCTCTCGACTACATCTGTGGCCTTGCTGAGCGACTCGGATATTACCAGGAACGGCTTCACTTTGTTGAGTGTCGTGACTAGGTGCTTTGCGCAGGCTTCCGGGTAAGGTAGCCCGTGAGTGATGATTGGAAATTCCTTGTTAGGGTCGAATCGTTGAACGCTCTCGGTTGCCATGTTGAATATTTCAGTGTCTTTCCAAGCGTGTCGTGTCCCCTGAAAAATAGGCACAAGAGTCGAGGTTGGTTGAGCAGGATAACTACCGAGACGGAGATTTGGGAAGCGGGGTCGACAATTGTACTTCTTTCATGATGACACACACATTCCCTGTAATAGTTCCCTCTGTCAGACTGGCTAGTCCATGAAACCTAGATACGCCATGTCGCCCAATTGCAGGAATGGACTGCTGCATACCAGGGTTTCTCCGGGACCAAGTCAGTCGACTCCAGCTGCCTTCAGATGGATACCCAGCTATCCACGACGTGTCATAAAAGCGCAAGGCATTGCTTGAGCGTTGCGCAAGCCTTTGGTAGCCAAATGAGAAGAATAGAAAATATACCTGGATATCTCTAAGCCATGCCGTAAAAGAAAATGGACCCAAGCGCCGGGATCAGAAAAACTTGGACTTCAGTCCTCCCATCACCACGTTTCTCTTTTGCTTGCCGATAAATTTGTTCACGTCATCGGCCCAGCCTTGGCTCTGATCGTTGAGGCTCTCCATGTTGTCTCCCATAAGGTTTAGTTTCTCCGTCCGTTCGTTGAGTTGTCGCTGCAGATACTCCCCCCATCCTTCATTTGCTGCTCCAGCTCCGGAGGAACTCGCACCCGCACCTCCCCTGGCCAGCCTTGCCTCCTCCGCCGCGGCCGCCATCATCCGTTTCGAGGCCGGCCTGTCGGGCCCACCAATCAGCAGGTCGAGGTCTGTGGGCGATACATATTGCGTCCCAGACAGCCATTGCACATTAGAAATCGTTGGGCGGGGCGGTATCGCGGCCTCAGGGTTGACAAGCTTGTCGTCGTTGTTGAGATGATCCTTGCCCTTGCCTGTACCCCACACGGGAATGACGACAAGCTCAGAAGGCCCAGCCCATCCGATGATATCTCCGGTCGAGGAGACGATGTTGCTAGTGCTTCGGGTGGGGTCGAGCATGGGGAGTGGGGCCTTGCTGATCTCTTTCAGACCTGGAAGAGAGAATGCGCGAGCGCTACCATCACCGAAGGTGGCTACCAGCGCGAAACCGTGCAGCTCAAATTCGGTGATGGAGGCTGCGTCGCAAAGGACATCGTCAAAGGCCTTAGAGGCGCCCTTGGAACTAGAGGGCTTGAAAATACGAGCCTCAGTTTGAGTAGCTGGGCCGTGTTAGCCATTGTCCGGTTTAAAGAGCGATACAAGGTAAAAGATTGGAATAGAAAAACTCACCAACTACCAATACACCATTGACATGGTGGCCGTTTCTCAGGCCGCCCATGACTTCTGGAGTAGCTGCAGCAGGCCGGCCGGTATCAGCCTGGATCGGACAGAGCGCGATGATCTTGTCGCCCAGGTTGGCAACACCGGCCAGCTCCACTGAATAACTGTTACCAGAGGGCAGAAGCTTGAACGTGGCCACTTTGCCCTGAGCGGTGCCCACAAAGCATGCGATGCTGGAGTATTTGTCATCATCGAGTGTCATTATTCCAAACTCAACGACAACCGGGTAGTCCTTTGTGGCGGTAGCGCTCGAGTGACCCCTAAGGAAGGATGACCTCTTTTCCTTCTGTGCGAGCTCTCCCATGGACGCCTTGAAAATGACAGATGGGCCGCGCAGGTCGATGATACTGATAGCACCGCCCTCAGAACCAACAGCTACGAATCCAACATCGGAAACGCAAAGGGCGGTGACCGGCCCTTGCCCGGCCTCATAGAGAACAAAAGGTTGAAGACCCTCTTTCAGAGAAGGTTCAGTCCTCGAGCTGATATCAACCAGACCGCCAGGATTGCTCTCAAGCTGTTTGGTGTCGTCCTGGCCGAAGTTGTTGTTTCCACCCCATCGGTAGATGACAACATCGCCGCTGGTCGTACCAGCTGCGAAGTCACCAGTGGTTGGTGCTAGGTGCATGGCAGATACGTCTACGTTTTCGACTCGGCCGAGAGCCCTGGAGATGTCAACCTGCAGTTGTGCAGGATTCTCTATCTCATCAGCATGACCGAGATCCCAGAGGCGAATAGTGCTGTCAGCATGGGCCACCTGTATGATATTCCTGCCCTCATATCGCCTTCGTGGTTTCGGGGCCTCGGCGCCCCCCTTGACAAGATCCTCACCTCTGCTGCGTTTCTCCGTCATCCCCAGCCACCGACCCCGGTCCAGGGTCGAGACTGCGACCTTGGTAACGAAGGGATGCACGAAGGACAGCGAGGGATGAAGCTGGTTGGTGGGGCTGATAGGGTATCCGGAGGGGAAGCTCATGGTGATAAGCTCCCCCGAGGAGAGAGTAGCCAGGATCGCGAGCGGGTCCTGAGCCCCGGAGAAGTGAGGCGATGACCGTGGGATCAGGCAGTAATTGGTGACGTCGGTGCCTGGTGGAATGGGCAGTGTTTGTTGGCGCTTTGCCTTGAAGTGATCGCTGAGTGCCTGCCAGGACGAGGTGGCATAGACCGGGGTCTGACCCAGCTCCAGGAAGGTCAAGCCCTTTTGCGGCTCGTCTGTTGCCTGCCCTCCAGCGATGAGGAGGGCAGTATCGTCCGGATTCTCTTTACAGCACCATGAGATCTTTGTGAAGGGCTGGATGAGCCTCTGGGGCGGAGGGGTCGAAGTCACCTGGTCGACACCCATGTCGTAGATGGACCTCGCCATGACGACCCGCCCGTCCTTGGGGTCCCAGAAGACAAGACTTCCGTCATCGTGGGCTGTCAAGATGAAGGTGCCGGTGGGGTGCCAGGCAGCATGTAGCAACCTGGGCCTGCGCAGGGTGTCGACGTTGTCGGAGTTCCCGCCGGGGGCGCCGGGGGGCAGGACGTACTCGAAGAACTTGGTGGCCTGGTTCTGCTTGAAGGAGTATATGGCGGCGCCGTGGGTGTAGGCTATCAGCAACTTGCCAATGTCGCGAGGGTGTAGCTGCATGGAGACGAGGTGTGGCATGGTGGACTTGGGGTCCTTTTCACGCCAGAAGTTTGGGGTACGGAAGGGAGACATCCTCTCGCGATCCAGGTCGTAGGCGGAGACCTCGCCGGTTGACTGGCCGATGAGGGCCCAGTCCAGCATGGGATCTGTGACCACGGTGACAACGCCGCTGCCACATGAGCCTCCGGCGATCCTCTTGCCCGTGTCAAGATCCCATATCGTCAGCTCGCCCCTGTTGTTGAGGCTGACAAGCCTGTTGGCGGAGAAGTGTAGGCTTCGGATGGACCCGGGCTTGGTCTGCTGGAAGTATTTCTGTATCCTGCCTTGTCCAAAGACGTATATCTGACCGTTGCCGAACTTGGACTCGTTGGTGCCGACGGCCAGGAGGGATTGGACCGGTTCGTAGGCCAGGCAGCTGTGGCGGCATGGGTTAGCCCAGGCGCCTGTCTTGAGGTCGAACAGCCTTACCTGATCTGCGAGTTGATACCGAAGCGTGCCTGCTCATCCGGGACGAAGAGATGCGGGAGGATGGCGGCAGACAGGTCCTTTTGCATGCCCGCCTGCTTTCCTCGGAGAAATGAGGCCATGTTGCCTGGGTGTAAAGGGTCTGTCGGCAATGTGCTGCCGTCACAGAAATGCGTGATGTTGCCAGGTGCAACTTGGTCATTCACGACATTAGATCAGAAGGGGGGCGGATTGCGATTTACCATGCTGGTTCTGGTGTGGTTCTGGTGGTGGGGAAGGCAGTGAGTGGGCTCTGGATCTACGCACAACAGAGGGGTCTTGGAGCTCCGCCTCAGCCCCTGACCAGCGCTACGTCAGTCCTGTCAGATGGAGCTACGCGACAGCAGGGGTCCCCAGACTGTCAGACTGGCCGACTGGCCGACCGCCTGGGCCGACATTCACAAGCTGCCACTCTCTACCTCGACTGCAAGCCCAAATACCAAGCCATACTGACTGATTGACTGATCTATTTCTTCTGCTGGCAGACTCAAACATCCCACAGATTTCTATGCCGGCGGGGTTGCACGAACAAGAGACACAGGGAGGGGGAGGGGAAAGCACTAGCTGCGCGTCGAAGAGCGGCTCGGCCTGTCCTCGTCGACGTTCTTGTCGTCGCCAGCTGAGACAGTGTCGACCACTCCAACAACGCTGCCGTCCTCGCCGGCCAGCTCCTCGAGGGTCTTTCTCGCCGACTCGGGCACTAGCCACGACGTGCAGAAGCCCAGTGCCATGAAAGCAGCGAATATCTGCATGATGTGGGCTATCCAAGGCGCAGCCCACCGTGGGTCCCTCTTGGCCTTGGCGGCGTCCGCCCCAATGCTCCTCAGAGGCCCAAACACCACCTGTGCAATTATTGCGCCTAGCTTTCCAGACGCTGCCGAGATCCCGTGGGAGGTGGACCGGTACCGCGTTGGGAACACCTCACCGGGGATGATGAAGGTCGTCGAGTTGGGCCCCGCGTTGAAGAAGAACTGGCTCAGCGTGAAGAGCGCCATAAACGCCCCGCCCGACAGCGTCCAGAACCCGAAGCCGATGATGCAGAACAGCACCGTCAGCATAAAGAACCCAAACAGCTGGATCGGCTTGCGCCCGACCGTGTCGATTAACACAGCAGACACCCAGTACCCTGGCACCGCACCCGCAAGCACAAGGATCAGGTTGCCGATGGCTGTCCGGTAGTATGTCTCGTACACATTGCTACCTCCCGTGAACCCGATGGTGCTCAGGATGATTGTGTTGTTGAGCCCGAGACCATAAAACGCAATGTCCTGCACTTCATTTCAGTACTTATATATATATATATATATACATATATATTCGCCCTGTGGGTATCCCCAACAGGAGGTGCCCCGTGGCAACGTCAAGAGCAGCACTTACGAGGAAAAACCACGACAACGCGCACCCGAGCAACACCTTCTGATGCCGCCATTCCCGGTAATGTGCAACAAAGTCGGACCAAGACGCCTTAGGAACGTCGAGGTCCGACTTCGTCGACTGCTTGGCCCGCGCCCTCGCGAGCTCATCCACCCCCCCTTCGCCCCATTTACCCTGACGGTATGTATTCACATCTTCTACCGCCTTCTGGACGTCCCGTTCGACATCAAAGGTATAACGAGGTGTTTCGGGTATCGTCAGGCGGAAGTAAAGCGCGAAGCACCCCGGTACCGCTCCAAATCTGCTCGAGTCTTCTTGTCAGTGACTGCATCTTCTCACGGTCCAGGCTCCCCGAAATCCCACGTCCTCTTCAATGTGAGGCTGGAGTCAGTCACCAATCACGGGAGCTCATACCCAACAATGACTCGCCACATCTTGTCAACAGCACTGGCGCAGGCGCCGTTGCTGGAGCAGTCGGTGACTGTCTCAGACAATTCAAGAGACTTTTTGAACCCTTGAGTGACGATGAGGAGAACGGTCCCAGCACCGAGCTGACCAAAGCCTTGCATGGCAAACACGGCGTTCATCATGAAGCCGCGCCATCGTGTGGTCGCGAACTCAGATGTGATTATGGCTGAAAGCGGGTAGTCCCCGCCTATCCCCACGCCCATAAGCACTCTCCAGAACACAATCAGCCCAACTATGGACATGGCTGGTGAGCTGGACGACAGGCTCTGGGCGAGTGTGGAGAAGATGATGATGATGAGCTCCAGCCCGTACATCTTCTTCCGTCCTACAACATCAGCAAGTATGCCAAACCCCACCTGACCAGTAATGGTGCCAGCGGATGTGGCTATCTTGATGGCTGTGTCGTCGGCATCCGAAATCTTGCCCCCAAAGAAGACGATTCCGAGAAGAGAGGTGACGAGGCCTATGGCGAATATGTCGTAGCTATCGGTAAAGAAACCAATCTAGATTTCGATGCTGGTCAGCTTGGCTCTGTACCCGGAAATTGTCATCAGCACCGACGCAGTCACTTACTCCCGCTACAGCGATAGCCCGGATATGGTACCAGCCAAAGGGAGCCTTATCAATCTCTGCGAGGGCCAGCCTGCGTCGCTCGTTGGCATTGAAGATGTGCGCAAAATCATTGTTGAAGTTGTGAAAAGCAAGGTTGCCTCCGGAAGTCATGTTCTGCTTGACCGCCGCGGAGTTGGCGTTCATACCAGGCTTGTCGTCCACGAGTGAAGCCATATTTGCAGTCTTGAAGCAAATAGCATAGGACAAACCCCTGGCGAGATCTGTGTCCCTGGTAGACGCGAAGACAGAGAGACAGAGACAAAACAAGAGGGAGCGTGTACCGTTCTGCCTGATCAGCACAACTGCCAGCTTGACTTATAACCTGCCTCGTCTGATGCGCCCGTGGACTTCAATAGCGATCACCCCATTTCCGGAGACCAGGAGCCCGGTTATGAGAGTACACTCGTCGCTTAACAAGTTCCCGTCGGAGCCGCCACCTCTCCCTGTTCGTTGTGAGGTATCGATTCGGAACCCATGCGATGCCTAGGGGCACCCATACCCAGTTTTGAGTTTACTCGAATCGCAAGGCTGCGAGCTGGAAGTAGACGGGAGCATGATGTTATGGATCAGGATGATCACAACTCTGATACTTCCGATGTGATTGGAGACCGTTGGAGGCTTAACAGTCGACAAGAGCTCATGTCTCGTTTAGCAAGTTCAAATACATAAGCCAGGGGCAGAGCTGTTGTCTAATCGGCGCGGGAGACGAGGATGCGGCATGGATCGAACTCTTTGTGTGGCCTCCCTCGCTGGCGCCTACGCCGGGGGATATGGTTTCAACTTCGAGTCTAAATGTTCCCACAGCCGCATGACATACAGTAAATCCGTTGACTCCCTGGTTTACCAGTACTGAGTTTCAGGCGGCTTCGGCGAGTCAAATCTCGCATCACAGTTTCCGACGACCGGGTCACTCGGATTGGTCGAATTGAGCAGGCAGCCCGATATGGGAAAGGCTCCCAGACAACCTCCGAGGCACGCTTCTTCACAGCCAGATTCCTTCTCAGAGCAATGTTTCCTCTTGCTTTGAAGGGCTTCCTTGCTCGAGACCAGAGCGCCAGCCAGCTCCTTTCAGGCAAGCACGGCGAGAGACCTCTCGGATCCTGGCCCTGCACCTCGACCTTGAGCAGACTTGTTTGGACGGTGACAAATAGGCACACCGATTAGAGCAGATGGGCTGGTGCTCAAGTGCACCATTGAGAAAAGGTACCCAACAATACACAGAGCGACTCTTCAGACATAGCTTCAAGTAGTCCTGTGACACTGGCCATGACGTATTCGAGTCCGCGAGTCCGCGAGTCCGCGAGTCCGCGATCTCACGGCAGGTTGCAATGATGAGGTTGCGGGCGGTACAACTGGACATTTTCATCTCGGTCGCCCAGTTTGGATCAGGTGCAGCCCTCTCTTTCCAAATCCTCAGCAAGGAACGGGCCGGGGGGGGTTCCAGGGGCAATGTTAGTGCCACCCATTGGAAAAGCGGCACCATGAGAGTGGCTCCAACTAGCGCAGGGGCTCGACAGGCTTCAACGTTCATCGTTTATCCCTTCATCGTCTCTCCGTCTGGGGTCTGTGTCGCCCGAATCTAAGAATCCGATGGACCAGAGCCTGCCCGCGGCGAGGTGCACTTATTCTCTGTGGCGATGCCGCGCACTGACACCCCTGGTGGGATGTCAACCGCATCCACGCCCAGCATGAGGAGATGGCTGGGTGATGGAGGCGGTGGTCCCAGCGTCAGTGATTGGAGCCGGCACAGGGAGACCATCAAACGGCTCTATATAGACGAGAGAAGGAAGCTCAAAGACGTCATTGACATCATGGCCACGGATCATAACTTCGTGGCGTCGTAAGTCTTGCTCACATATCACCACACCGTATCAGGAGTCTGATACGCCACAGGCCCAAGATGTACAAGGTTCGGATCAAGCAGTGGGGATATTCTAAGAATATAAGGACTGTCTCCGAGGACGTCGGGTCGCTTATGGACTCCGTCAACCAAACGAGGCGCCCTGTCGTGCTAGCAACAGGACGCGTGGTGGACTCTCAGCGACTGGCCCTCCACATTCGTCGAAAGAAGGAGGTTGTCGTGCAGACTGCGAGGCCGCCGGCGCAGGAAAGGCTTCCACCTTCGCCACACCCGCCATCTATCAGGCCCCCGGATATCTTTTACATATCTGAGGCCGTTCTGACCCATACACGCGGGTACATGTACGGCCAAATGGTAGACGTCGAGTTCGTCTCGGGCCGCACCGCTCATCCAGAGACCAAGCAGGTAACAGACTCTATGCATATGTTGAGAGGTCTCCTCCGAGCCGAAAAGTTGGACGAGGCCGTCGTCTTCCTGAGACAGGTCCCGGGCCAGATACATGCCTTGCTCCGCCACGAACCTCCCCAGATCCTGAACAGGATATTCACCATGGCTGTACACCTCTTGAGTGTCCCAGAGCAACAGGAGCGAGTAGGGAGGGCCATTAAGGCGCTGGTGAACTACGCTGCAGCCGCTGCAGCCGAGCGAAACTTGGTATGCTAGTCATCCGTCTGCTCCCCTCTCAGTAGCGTGACACTGCGGTAAACCAGACACTGATCCAAGATCGCACTAGGGATGGTCCGACCATCATCCTGTGCGCAGGGTCCTTCAAGGCCTGGCCGCTTTGAACGACCAAGATGCTCTCGCCCTGCACGACCTCGCTGTGCGAGCCTGGAAATGTCTGTTGGAGACGACGGACAACGTACTGGGCACGCCCGAATGCGCCGTCAACTTCCCTCGGCGGTTAGACATGGGCGAGTCCGCAGGCTTTGACGCCCTGCCGGGCGCGTACCTCGCCGAGAGGCAAATGGAGATATGCCGGCAGAAAGCAGCACAATTCGGCGAGGGCTCGCCCGAAGCCGTCGGCGAGCTGTTCTTCCTCACCGAGCTGGAGAGGCAAAGGGTTTATTCCCACGGCGGCTCCAAGGAGTACCTGATATCCCTCCTCACGCTGACGTTACAACGGATACCGGAGGGAGAGTGTCTGATCGCGAAACTGAACTGCGAGCTGTACATGGCTGATATCGCAAAGGAGCAAGGCAATAGGGAGCTTGCTGAAGCCTATTTACGGGCTGCCATTGACACGAGGATCAAGCGAGGCGGTGCCAAACCGCTTCTCTACCAGAAGCTCACAAAACTCGAGGATTGGCTTAGTGAGTGGGGTGAAGTAGCAAAGGCTACTGAGTTGCAGCCATGGTGCGTCAAACCTCATTATGTCATCCAGCAGCTGTATCGTTTTAATGTCTTATGAAACATCTTCCACGAGGCAACGCTGATCCTTTGTGTTGCAGGAAAGAGAGTGTCCGCGCTAGCATGAACGACGCCACTGCCGTGTGACGATGGCCGAAGATCAAATGTCTCGAGAAAAATTGACTGTATGGCTGTGAGCCTCAACAGCTCCTCAATGTTCGAACTTCGAGACCTTTCAGATGAGCTACACTGTCACGCTCGTCGTAGGACTGTGTCGGGGATTCAGATGTCCGGTGTCACCATGTCGGGGGCATTCACATACTCGTCCATTCAGCTGGTGAGATTGATCAACCGGCCGTAAGACTGCAGTTTGCACGTGGATGTTAAGGCCAAATAGTGATTGACGACTACGCAGAAGCGCATGGCGAACCGTGCGACACATTCCAAGATTGCGAGGGCTCTCAATGAGGCGCCGGGACACAGTTCGGTTGTCATGTGCCATGGCGACATGGCTCGAGTCCCTATCGAGTTTTACGACGGGCAAATCAAGTGAGCTGCAAGCCGAATCTGATGTGCAGCAAAGATGGCTGAAATTGGCTGAACGATATCATCTTCGTATCACGCCTCGTATGCCTGTCTTTGTTCGAAAGATGTGACTCAATATTGACTGGGGCAGATTATAAATCTCATTTGGGGAAGATACTACTAGAGAGCTTTTGAGACCGTCGCAGTGGGCCTGTTTCCAACTTCAGCCCGTGTTCCTGCTGCTACTTGGCCGTGGCGACATGAGGTGTCGGAACTCCTTTCCATTGATGAATTTTGTACCTGCCTCTCCGCGACCATTGAGTAGAACTTCTAAAATGTAGCACAACCATGGCCAGAACTGAGTGAATACGCCAGTTCAAAGCCCCGACACTATATTCTACTGATAGATTACAAAGCCTGTCAACATACCCTTTTACTTCCCGGGACTAGCAGTCATGCTCAACCTAAGATAAGGTCTTGGACAAGATCATTAGGGTGTGATCACGGAGGAAAGTCAGTATAGTGTGGTAATTGAACGGGTTGTATTCCGGTATACTTATTGTCTTAGCGAGGCCCCTATTCCTAAATTAGTAGTAGTTCTCGCCCACAGGTAGAATTCTCTACTCACACACTACTAAACTAAGCCTTAACAGGTACCTCTTACCCTACTATAATCTCTCTACTAAGTATAACTTCTTTAGGAGAAGATCTATATATATTCTACTATTCTTACTAGTATTATAGCTAGTAGGTATACTAACTAATAAAGGTTAGTATACCTACTAACTTCTATTAGTATAACTATAGTAGCTATAATATCTAATAACTAGATCTAATAAGTATACTTTCTAATAGCTATTACTATAATAATTAATACTCTAAGACTTAAGAATTAATATATAACTTAACTATAGTTATCTTTTAATATTATTAATAATATTAAGAAGAATATTATTAGGTTAGAAGTTATAAATAAGTTAGTAAATATACTTTTATATAGTAATAAGATATATTTTTATAATATATTTTAAATATTAAAATAAGTTTTTAAAAGTTTTCTTTTATAACTAAAAAAGAATATACCTTTAAGTAATATAAGGTAACTAATAGTAATATTATAACTTATAGTATTCTTTTAAATTTATATATATAATAAAGTTTAATAAAATTATACTTATTAGTTTCTACTATATTAGTTAACTATTAGTAAAATTATATAGAACTATCTAGAATACTTTTATATTCTATATAAGGTAATTATATACCCTAAGCTAATAAAGTAACTTAATAAGTAATATAAGTTTTAAGAGAAGAATATATACTTTAATAAGTATATTAGTATAATTAATAATATATATATTATAACTTATATACCTATAAATAAGTAAGTTAAGTAGTAAAACTAAAAAAGTATAGTATTATAAAATATATTTATTATAGTTAGAAGTAATAAGTTATTTATATATATATTTACTAATACTAAAGACTTAATAAATAATTATATACTTTTTAACTTTATTATAAAGAATAGCTTTATAATCTCTTTAAGTAAGTTTTATCTTATAAATATTAGATTTAAGCTATAAAAGGGTATTCTAATACTATTTTTATTAGTATAATACTATTTATAGGACTAGAGGGAGGAGGAAAGGAAGCTATATAATATAAAAGAGTTATATAATCTCTATTATACTTAGCTTTATACTATAGTAAAGTAAGTATTTAGGTTACTAAAAAAGAAATAGAAGATTATTAAAGTCTTTATATTTAAGTATAATATTAAAGTATAAATTAGCTTTATTTATATTTATATAGTATTATAGAACTTTTTAATTAAGTTTAAGTAAGTAAAGGAGGAGGATATCTATTATAACCCTAATAGAAATAGGAATAACGGTTAGTTCTATCTAGGACAGAACCCTACTAGAGGCTAGTATACTAGCTAGCTGAACAGTATAAGGGAACTAAGCTTTAGTTATATAATTATCACTTAGGTAAAGAAGGATTAATTAGAGTAATAATTAATCTTAGTAATCTATTACTATAGAGTAATAGGAGCGATGAGCGCTCTTAATACTCTTATACCTAGGATTGCTAGGAGTAACTAGTGCTCCTAGTAAGCTAGGCTAAAGAACTAAACTATATAGATATACTTATTACTAGTAGATAGTATTAGGATAGGATAGCTCTTTAGTAGTTAATCTAAGTATCTAAGTATTCTTCTTAAATAGCTCTTACTAGCTAGTAATTATTATACTATTTAAAATATTACTTAACTACTACCTTATTATATATCTTAGATATAAACCCCTTAATCTCCTAGTTTATAAAACTTAGGAAGCCTTAATTATTATATTTTAACTATTTTTATTTATATATTACTATATAGACTTTAAGTAATATTATATATAGATCCCTTTATAACTTATATAATATCTAGACTTAATAATAGCCCTTTTTAATATAACTTTATATAGGAAATAGATACTACTATAAGTAATAATAATAGGAGAAATACCCTAAGTAATAGTTAAAATAATAATATTTAAGGATTAACCTTTAAATAACTCTAGAAGCTAGTTACTAAAATCTAATAACTTTATATTATAGTTAATAGATAGGTATAATAGAATAAGGAAATAGAATAACTTAAGTAGGAAGTTACTACCTTTAGAGCTACTATAGCTATTATTAATACTCTAATTATAATTAAGGAAAATATTAAGCTAAATAACCTAACCCTATATAATAGAACCCTAGGCTAGCTCTAAGTATACTTAATATAGATATAGGTTTACTAATAGTTTAACTATATAGATACCTAGCTAGATAGAAAATAAGTTATATATACTACTTTATTCCTTAAAGGGAGAGCTTTAGTATAGTTTAAACCTTACTTTATAGACTTTATTACCTTAGAAGTATTTAAGAAATATAAAAATGAAACTTAGAAGATCTTTAGTAAATATAAAAACTATAAAGAAGCCCTAAAGACTCTATTCTAGGATTTAGATAAGGAATAATAAGCTAAAAGAGAACTCTTATACCTAAAATAAAGAGGCTTAGCTTTAGCCTATATAGTAGAGTTCTAAAGAATC